>CM076578.1:927469450-928053606 GCA_034641835.2 Pinus albicaulis | reverse complement strand
TTTCTTGTGAGAGACTAAACTCCCACACTCTACATTGCCATAGTAGTACTAGCATGATGAAGATGTAAATGATTTTTTCCACGACTATTACACTGTTATCCTTTCCAAAACAACTGCCTAGTCTCATCTTGTATTTTTTCTTTGGTATTGTTGCACTTGCAAACTTATTGGGGAATAAATTCAGTGATACATAACTTTAGTGTTCTATTCTAGCAAAACTTTCAAGATATTGAAATCGATTTGGCTAAAAGAGAGGACTCTTTTAGATCTAGTTTCACATTTATTTTAAATTCAAATCTGAACTAGTAAAGAAGCTAAGAATTGATAGTTTTTTGGTCACCATCATGACATTGACACTTCAAGCAACATTATATTGACTAGATAGAGTAGAAGGATTATAGTTATGGATCCATAGATTATTCTTTGGCAATCAACCTCCAAATATTATCAAACTTTTTAATATATTATTTACATGATATAATTTCACTCTTAATGCTTTGGGATATATAATCTCCAAAAGTTACACACTGGGTGTTGTCACTGGCAGCGACTGTCACCTTGTCACTAACAAATGGGTGTTGTTTATAGGGTTGCAGTTTCAGGGCTAGGTTTGCAAGGTGGCCTTCGAATCCCTCATCTCTTTGTCAATGGCTTTGAAAGGCTAAGAGAACAGTGGAGCCCAGGGTGTTATAGTTCTGTTCCATGTCATTGTCATGTTCTAGAATCCAGAGACTTCTTCCTGGAGTAGCCTCTGTTTATGCTTTTCTGAGGAATATTTATGTAGGGATAAGAAATTATTCAACCAATGATGTAGAGTTCTTATTTTCGCATGGTTAAGGAATGTTTTAGATTGTGACATTCATGAAGTTGTTTTGGAAAATCCTCAACATTCCTTTAGCTATGGTGAACTTCATTTATCATTTGATCGGCCTCATTATAATTTTCAAGGACAGCCTGGATGATATTCATGTGAGAAGTCCCCATTTTCTTGCTCGTACAAAAATTAAAATGGTGCGATGCCAAGCTTTATGGTTATCTATGTCTAGAAACTGCCTTCAATTAGTTTTTCCCCCTTACCTTAGCTTCTGCTGAAGGGAAAGGAATTCCAACATGAGTCCTTTTGTATTTTCCAAATAGTAATTCCCAATTAAATTTATTTTGGGTACATGTGTTATGATATGGAAAATAATGAGACATTTTTTTCTCCATCAAAATACTTTAATTTGATATTTCAAAGGTTGAAATCAGAATATACATAGTACTATCTTTTCAGATCTTGCTGAGCCTTAAGGACTAGATACAATATCACAAATTCCAGTTTGTCATCTATTCCCATTAGTTACACTCTTCCTGTATCAATTAAGACCCCGTAATGTGCATTAAAACACCAAAAAGGGTACATACGTGAGGATTTTATGCCTTTCCATACTCATAACTTGCCATTTTAGTATTACAAAGCAAAACAAAACTCCTCTGAAGAAGTTAATACTGGAGAAGAAACAGTTTCGTGCTAGAGTTCTCCATACTTGAAATCCTTCACAGAAAAGGGTCCAGCCATATTTGTCAATATATATGGTGGGTTCAGAACCAAGCCATTCTTCACAAGTTTATTACGCTCGAAGATACAAGTGGCCTCATTGAAAAGTAAGTCAAGGACGTTGAAACATAGACTATGAAAAATTCGGGTTCGAATAATGCCAGATCTGAACAAAGACATTCCAAGGGTTTCTTTGATAGCACCAAACAAGGAGATCCCCCGCATTGTGGTGTTGGAGCAGTATTGTTAATCAAAATAACCATTGCCTCCTCAAATATCTATAAATTTTATTTATACTTGCTTTACCATGTATATCAGATACCTATCAATCACAAACATGAAAAATTGTGGAATTCATGCTTTGGAAACACAACCAACCTTTATTATTACCAACATTAACTTTTATATAGTAGCAGATATGTAGATAAAATTTCCAGCTTCCAAAGAGACAAACTTGCTTCTCCAACATGATGGCACATTCTTAACTACTAACATTTCACTGGGAATTGCTCCCTATCATCGCACTGGGAATTGGAAGCAAGGAATTTACAAGTGCAATAGCTTCATCCAAAAAGGACTTTGAAAGCCATCGCTTTAAGTGAATCTGATGACATATAATGTGGCCCTTTTTCCATGCAGCATAGCTAACGGGTGTTTCTAGGTCCTTGAGAAATGAATACACTGCCTTTGAAATGGGAAACCCTCTTGCATCTTTTTTTCTGTGCAGATTCACCTTGTCTGAAATGAATATACATAGGATGTAGGAAAATCTAATTTAGTTAAAAGATGGAAGGCATCCTAACGAAAATAAAAAGAAAAGACATAATTTTACTAGAAAGAAAGAAAGTGAGCTCCAAACCATAGCTTAATTAAATAAATTAGCTAAGCAAACCATACACAGTGACTATGCTGGCAAGCTGAGGAATATCTTCTTCATCAAGAACCAATATTTGTATATCAATAAGCCAGACCGAGAGGGATGTCAATGCAGCACCTACAGACATTCTGATTGCAACAGACAAATGGAAGGAATTATTTCATCAAACGAACCTGAATGAGAGCACCACCTTTCAACTTACATCATTATGGACTTTAAAATAATAATTAGAGTCAAAATATGATAATAAATTACTCAAGAATCAAAAAAATAGTCGAACGAGGTATAAGATGGTTGAAATCCCATGTCTGTGCTAACCTCTTGCTCTGTTACACAATCTTGTAAACATGTGAGATGCTTAATTTATTCTGTATAAGATGGTTGAAATCCCACCATGGCTATTAATTATCTCTAGAAGAAAGCAAGGTAAAACAACATGTATTCATTCAAATATATTGCAATCTACTAAGGTGTCTTCACATGAATGGCATGCACAGCAACATTTCTAGATGGATTTTGTTAAAGGCTTCCTGATCTGTATGCTGAGAGAGGCTGTATGCTGTGATGGTTGAAATCCCACCATGGCTATTAATTATCTCTAGAAGAAAGCAAGGTAAAACAACATGTATTCATTCAAATAGATTGCAATATACTAAGGTGTCTTCACATGAATGGCATGCACAACAACATTTCCGGATGGATTTTGTTAAAGGCTTCCTGATCTGTATGCTGTGAGCTTCCCAATGCAAACATCAAAAATTGAATGTCCATTGAAGCATGTGAAATATATAACAAGCAACATACGTATATGTTTGTGGGGAAAGAAACTTTTTTGATACTTGGAATAGACTCGAACAAATAACGACAGATTGAAGCACATAACACAAATGAACAAAACAAGATTGAAGAAACAAATAACAGATGTCTGTGCTGACCTCTTGCTCTGTTACAACATGTATTCATTCAAATAGATTGCAATCTACTAAGGTGTCTTCACATGAATGGCATGCACAGCAACATTTCCGAATGGATTTTGTTAAAGGCTTCCTGATCTTGAATCAAAACCTTGATGAATATGCATCATAAATTATGTACCAACACACATCTAAGCATCCACATGTCAATTTATTTGTTCAAGCAATCCACAATATAGTCTTAAACTATATAAAGTCCAATGCATTGTAGCAATTATATGTTCTAACCTTATAATCAAAGTTCATTGTTCATCTTGAACAATGTGTTCCACTCATATGAAATGTGCTAGTGGCAAATTTTCCAAAATGGCATCATGATCATCTATCGATAACCTCCATTGTCGCTTTTTTTTTCTACTCTTCACTTGCTTCAACTGCAGTCGAGTTGCTATGACCAAGTGACTATATTGGGCATAAATAACCTCTGGCTGGTAATCTTGAAAAATAATATGATCTTTACATTTCTTTACTTCTTCAAAGAAATGTCCCATTAACACCATTGAATCGATTGGGTATGTATAATTTGATGGATCATTATACTCTTGCAACAGCGTGGATTTAGACATAGTGCATCGTAATAAATAATAATGCACTTTTTCTTGATTATCTTCTGGTGCAATGACAGCAAAGACATCACCTTCTCTAACCATATCAGAGACACGATCATTATCATTGTCAATGATAGCCACTTCATTGTCCATTTCCTTGTCACTCATGTTTCCAAATGGGGGCAATGGTGTCAATTGTTCGAGTTTCCATGGTTGAACAAATTTCTTAATTTGGTTTTCACATTCATCGATGGACTCTGTCTGATCAATACATGCATAACAAAAGCAAGAGCACTTTCGTTTCTCAATGCAATGTATATTTGTCATGTCCCTACTCCTAATTGAGTGTAAACTTCTTGTTTTAGGGATCACACTGGCATTATATGGCAATGATCTATCAACATCACCCATTGTAATATTCCAAAAGTACCTGCTTGATAAAAACACACACATATGTATGAGTCAAATTTTGAAAAATATTATATATTTTTTTGATAACAAAATACGTGCACATATATGTATGTACACATATATATATCTACACATGTATAATATATTCTTAGTTAAATGTGTATGCTTACATGTGCACATGAGCCATCCTTGGGTTTGATACATGACTTAAATTGCCCTTGCACCAATTAACAACATCTAAAGAATTTGCAAGTCGGCAAGCAGAGTGATTCAATTGATACCTCCTAAGTGCACGTTTTACGCATGCCCCAGCACCATCATGCTCTCCTTTTCCATGCCCCGTCTCAAAGAAATTCCATGTATGTCGAATGTTGATTTTCCTATGAAGACGAGACAACCAATAGAACGATCTTGCTGATTTAAATTGACCAGCACAACCATCTGACCATACCCAATGTTCTTTAAAAGTGACTCTTCGTTTCAATAAATCATTATAAATAACATTAAAACAATGTTGAACAAAACACGTGTCATGTGTTCGATCATCACTGATGTAGAAATGGTACTCCTTAATCACCTCACGATTATTTTCATCGCTATCAAAACCATCCACAGCAAGCTCTGCGTGTCTATACAAAATATGCACAAATATCGATACTTGGTCTGAATGATAATACTCACTTTGTATCTCCTTTTGTGGACTAAACGTGTAATTCTCAGCGAAATCAACCACTGATAATATTGTTCCTTTTGGGAACACCTCACGTGATTGCTTGAACTGTAAATCCCGCCATCGTGCTATATGACAATGCTTAATATATTTGTATATTTGCACCCTGAACTTCTCCATAAAAGATGTCACTGGAATCTCTTCATCAAGTAAAGTGATCTTTTTTGATGTTGTGCTTGAATCTGCAACAGGAGTGTAAGTAACATATTCATATCTCTTCCAATTCAGACTTAGATTTGACAGTCTGGGATCATTAGGATCAATGGGATACTTTTCATCATAGAGTGCCAAATGAGAACATTTGTCACATTTTCTTCCACCAACACATTCCTTTTTATAAAATAATTCATTATTCTCTCATGGACATAATATCTTTGATAAAAATTCACGAACACTTGAAGGAGGAGGGTCATTTGACCAATATTTTATGCCAAAATTTACAAATGTCTCATACAATAATTCGAATTCTACATGGTATCGACAACAACATGTGTCTCGAACAATGATAGGCCTGACATACCATGGTTTAAGCTTCACAAATGTGCTAAGGGAAATCTTCACATCAATATTACTCTCCATAAAGCTCTCGAATAATTCTACTTGACTGACCTGTGTTATATGTTTGGAATGAGATTCATAAACTCCCTTAGATATACGGCGTTGCAGTTGATCCTTTTCATTTGGCGACACACGAGAGTTCGAATCCCAAAACTCTTTTACCCTATCCCTCACACCATCAAGAAGTCTATCATGATATGGACGCCCGCAGATATTAGCCCAACATGCTCCTTCATCATTCTCATCTATTTGAGTTCTAAATTTTGAATGCCTCCATAAACTTTTTCTTGATGTTTTAATCAATTTTGAAGTTGTTGACATCAACCGACTTGATGAAGTTCCTTTCACAACTGCACCTGTTAAAAGTGCTCTACGAGCATTCTTTGCAACATTAGATCGCCCTTTGGCTAGTATGCCAAGCGCCGATGTCACATTATTTGTTACCATTTCATTTGCTAAAACCTCTTTTTCACTTTTAATGCCCAATAATTCCACAGCATTTGTGAGAGATTTGTGCTTTATAAGTCCACGTAATAGTTGAGCTTGTGCTATGATAGATAAACCTTCAAAAGTATGTTTCAATACAGATTTTACTTTATCTCGAACTGTCCTTTTAGCCAATGGTGGTCCCAATTCTTCAATTTCAGTTGCATCCATATTTTCTAGAAACTTGTAGTTGTATACAACATTATTGGAACTTCCAATTAATTGCAGTGAAATTGGATGTGTGGTTGCTTCTTCTTGTGGATCTGATGTTGTCCCTGCATAAAAAAACAATATTAAAACTTCTAATTTGAAATTGACATGTATACAAAATACAAAATTCAAATTGAATAAACTAAATTGTCTCACCAGTGACATTGATATCAATTATATTCTCGTTGACAAGTTCCTCAACATTTCTCATTTCCTCGTCATTGTCATGTACCTCTACATCTATTTCACGATGCTCTACCTCCACATTTCTTTCATGCCTTAATCTTTCCCTTTCATCTCGCCATTTTTTTTGTGATTTCTCATTTTTCTCCTTTAAATCTTTTCTTTTTCGATCGTACTTTGATATGCAATTCCTTTGGTTTCCCATGTTCACACAATTGGAAACCTAAAATCCAATTCTATTTGGACCAAATACCTAACAAAACATAAAGAGTTCAAACTAAGTACTTCATGCTTTCATAGATTGCAAGATTGCAAAAATACTCCATGTCTTCATAGAGACATTATGCAACAATATTTCATGCATGCACCCAAAAACATTTCAAAAAAAAATTTGCACCCACAAAAACTTTCAAAAAATATTTCCCACCCAAAAAACTTGAAATTATTTTTTTTTGCCAAAAAAAAATTTGTGCACAGAAAATAGATTGGAGCACCCTCACTAGATTGACAGTCACCCCTAAAAGCCAGGCTCAAGAGGGAGAGCTAATTAGAAGAAGGTTGGTAAGATAGATCAACCTTTGGTCATTTCCCCTGGCCAAAAAACCCCATCGGCTAGCACCTATAGCCTAGAAGTAACATAGCCAAAATTTTATATGTGGAAAATTTACAAGCTACATATGTGCAAATTTCCAAACTATAGGGAAATAATTCAGACCTCTGCAGTTTTCGTCGAAGTTGTGTGCAAACTTTCGCGCGAGAAAAATGTCGACCGAAAAATTGCGTCGATTTTTTATTGAAACATTTCATAAAACTCTTATATATATAACATTCAATAAAACTCTCAGCCGAGAGTTTTTATAACTCTTGTCCGAGAGTTTTATTTTAATAATATAACCAAAATTCTTCATTCGCGCGGCATTCTGCACTGGTTGTTTTCGCGAATCCCATTTCCCATCTCTGCTTCCCTCAGATTCTGGGCGTTTCAAGGAGTTCTCAAGGAATGAGAAGGCTCCCTGAAGGAAGGAGATTTTGAATTTGGAGAGTGGAGTCGCGGACGTCGTCTTTGTTGAGGAGAGGCAAGACTTGTGGGAGTGGTCGTGCTATTGGTTGGAATCTGGCTATAGTTTGATTATCTGGATGTAATAGATTTAGATGGTTAGGAATGAATTCTACGGATGGTTTTGAGATTGTTATGATAGTTTTTCTCTTAGTCATTGCCATCTATATTCTTATTGCCATATATAACCAACACAAGTCAAATGATTAGCCAGGAGGTGTATATGTTACACCAACCCTCTTCATCATAGGAGTCATCAGAGGATTCAAACAATCTGGAATCTACGTGGTGTTTTGAAAGATGGAGTACTCTATGGAGAAAGTGGGTAGATACTCTAATCATATCTAGGCCCTGTAAAAATTTTGGTTTCCGATTATGTGAAAGGTGGTGGACTGTTCCTGGGTGTTATTGTTGCTGTTGTTGTCATTTTTAATGGCATACTATTTCTGCCTGGTTTTTCCCATTGCTCCTTTCCATCTTTGTATTTTCAGTGATACATTTCAGGTTAATTTCAATTTTTTTTCGGGATGACAGTCTGGAGTTATACTTCTAGGGGATGCAATTCAGATGTTGACAATTGAATGCAGCCTGATTGGTTGGTAAGGCAAATATTAATAGCTTATGGCCGTTTGAACATGGAAGGGATTAGGCTCTGTACTTGGCATCTTTGAGTTTTTCGTAATCACATAGCTTTTCTTTCTCTCGAGGTTGTATGCAGACTACCTCTTTTATGTACACTGACAGTTACTAAATATGGGCTGCCAGACTATATTAGATTGAGTGCTCAGATGATCCGCTGGAATATTTACCCTATGGGACTGTCATGCCTCATTATGTGAACGGTTTTTTCCAGAATATTTTATTGTAGTGGCGGTTTTTTGATTTCATCAATCTATTAAGTCACTGACAAATTTTTTTTAAGTGACTGACAAATCTGTCTCTGGGTCGTCATTGGGATTTTGTCTACTCAGAAGATTAGGGGGAGGGTCCCCTTGGGATTAGACTTTCCTCTTTCGGATTCTTCCTATCCTCTTCATTTAGTCCTCTTTTAAGTACTCACCCACGGCATGAGGTGTGGTGGCACCTGATATCTGACACCTGATTGTGGGGTTATTTATTCCTCTTTTCCTTTTAGATGTACTTTGCCTATCTTGGATGATAGCGTGTTTTCTTCGCCCATATTAATCTTTGCCTTATCCTTCCTAAAAATACCATTTGTTTTGGCTATTTCTCCATCTTTTTGGCCAAACTCCTGAGGAGTGTCCCCTGATGTAGCTGGCTTACAGAATCAATGTAATATTTTTTTACGGTGACGGCACTGATATATCACTGTACTTCTGACGGATTAGAACATCAGGCAAGGTTATTAACAGGCTTGGAACCCTTCACCTGGCAGTGAAGTTATGGATGTATTAAAATCAACACCGACTCAGGAGGAGCAGTCAATTGAACATGAGATTGATGATTTAATCATCCAAAGTGCTTTTGGTAACGGTGGATGTTTCCTGACAATAGCGATTTAGATAATCTTGTTTGAATTTGGCACAATTTATTTTTCTTATGTTGGTTTTTGTACACGAGTTGGCTTTCGTTTTGGTTGGATCCACAGTCATTATCAATACTGTGCACCTTTTGGAGCAGTCATGGGTTCACACTTGGTTTTCACAAGCGAGCCTGATCTGAAGACTGACATCTGAATGTCATAATTGTGCATCAGGAAAGCTTGTTTCTTCTAGCTGTTTCTTTCATAACATCATAGTTTTTATTCTCATAAGATGCAATGGCTTATAGCTTTCTACAGGGCCAACATTAGACACATCAAGCGAGCCTGTTTTTGTCTATGATTATTATGTTTTTTCTTCAATCCTTATGAGTTCAGAAACATATGGCAACATTTCCCCTTATTAAGGGCTGATCTGTTGATTTTTCTTTATCTGGACTCGCAATCTGTTTGGGATGTTATGCACCCATATTTGTATGATCCCCACATACTGTTCTCACTTCAAGACTCCTCCTTTCTTAGAAGTTGTCACTTTGGAAACTGTTTACATGATGGGAATGTAATGTTTTGTTAAATGCATTGTTAAATAAATGAATTTTCATTCCATGCTAAACAAGATACAAACATTATGGAAGGATTGACATTTCTTCCAATGAAGTAGAATAACTTGATAAATTGTGTGATGGTTATCACTGTTGATCAGATGTTAAAGAAGAGAATTTCTAGCATATGCTTTATAAGACCACTTGGGTAAATAGTGATTAACCCTCAAACCAACTATTAGATTCGTTTCTTTCCAATTTCTTGCTGCTGTGTTCTTGCTAGTTATGATAGGTGCCGAGTTTATTTAAATTAATTGTGAATCATCGGCCTTGATGACAAGCTAAAAATTTAAATTTCTGTAATTACTCAGTTTTCTTATTATTGAATCTTGCTCACTTCCAAAAACCTTGTTTCTAAACTTATTGGTCCTTTATATTTTAACCAAGACCTTTCTCACAAGTAGGAAGCCATTGTGAAGGGCAATTATTATAATTGTTTCATGTATCCATTCTCTCTGATTACTGTACTCCACTATCTTTAGATAATAATTTGAAGCAAATTATAAGTGAAAACTTTGTCAACTTACTCACAAGTAGGAAGCCATTGTGAAGGGCAATTATTATAATTGTTTCATGTATCCATTCTCTCTGATTACTGTACTCCACTGTCTTTAGATAATAATTCGAAGCAAATTATAAGTACTTACTAGAGGCTTGTAAATCTACATTTCATTGGTATTTTAGTGATTGTTTGAAGGATCCCTTTTCTTTGATTACTGTACTGATTGGCTATGGAATATGAGAAAGCTAGAGAAGTAACACAATCTCAAAACTATGGAATATCACTTTTGGTGTCATCCACACTTTCTTGTATGTCTTATGGAAGAAAATGTAGAAATTTGCTGAATAATAAATAATTATCCACCGAGACTATCATGATCACATACAATTCGAATTTATATGCAACACATAATCTCTTCCACTCCAGATCAACTCAGATCATCAAACATGCGGAAATAAAATCAAGCGATAACACATCAAATCATCATACACATTAACACATTATGTATGGGGAAAGCTTATAGCTGAAAACCCCGCAGCTATTGTGTATATTATAATGGAGAAATCAAGTAACAAAATCAATACAATACTCCTCACAAGTACTCAGTACTTTCTCATAAAGTTACTCACAATCTAGCTCAGTTTTGAACAGGTTACTGGTTCAAAACTCACCGCCAATTGCCTTGCCTCTATTGCTTGTTTCAATGCTATGGGATGGCCTCTTTATATAGATAAACCACCAGCCTGAACTGCGCAATCCTCATGGGCTTACTCCACCTATCTGTTGGAATTTTGAGAATTCCAAGCAAACAGTGGAGAGAATAAGCTCCACTTCACAACACAGAGAGATTAAAAAAAAAACTTTCCAACAGGAGACAGAGTTTCCCAGACTTTTAAAACAACTTCTATTTCTTTAAAAAACTTATACAAGTCTTCCTCTTAACAGAGGGATAACAAAAGTGGTGACTGCTTCAGACGCAGTGCACAGAACTCTCTGTTCTCTCAAAACAATACTCTGTCTCTAAAAAACAACACACTGCTGTGTATTTTCACTCTGCGCTGCTATGCGAATGCAAATTACCATTACACAGGCTTGCGGGCCTTTTGGCTTTTATATACCGCATATAAAAAAAAAACTTTACATATATCTATATAAGACTTTAAACAAAGTCTATTTAAAATTAAATACATGCGGGCCCTGCTTTGAACGCACGGTCAAAACATTTAAATTCAATGTATAAAACAATCGGGTCCGCGATTTAAACAAACAATCGCACCAAACAAAAGTTCTGATTGTGATTGACCAACCGGATGCGATGGTCATATAAAACATGGCTCATATAGCAATTGGGTCCGAACTTTAAACAAGTGCGATCGGACCTCATTCAAAAATGTTCCGATTGCCGATCATAAACGGATGCGATTCGGCTTATTAACTCCGGCCTATTCCTGGATCGGGTCCACCACTCCAATCGCACCAAAAATACAAAGGCATGCGATCAATCGGAAGTTCCGATTGCGATTACAACGAACGCGATGGACTTATTAACTCCATCGTATGACACCATTGGGTATGCCAATTTCAACGGTGCAATCGGGCCCAACACTTAAGAGTTTCTGATTGCAATTGGACAACCGGATGCGATTGCCCATTCAACTGTGGCATATAATATCATCGGGTCCGGCCTTTGATCGGAGCACGAAACAAAAGCGCCCCGATTGAACCTTGCGATTGCGCTCATGCGATTCCATTGAGGTGTCGCCACGTGGTCAAGTGGACCCACGGGCCTCCGCAGCTGTGGAGGGCGATTTATATATCTTTCGGTTGTATGTTTTATATACAACCATTCCATTGCGGAACTCTGCCATATCAACAAGACACTTGAGTATTTTTACATTGCGATTTGCGATTGCGATTTGATCGCATCGCATCGTAGATCTCTTCATCAACAAGACACTGCTTCAAAATTAACTTTGGTTGTTGAGGGCTTTAAAGCCCGAAATGACTGGTTTTTAATTTGTTTTTCTCCTCCGTAGTTCTGATCTACGGCTTTCTCCATTTCTTCTCCAAAAACAACTCTGCCCCATCACAAAATTAATTTCATCTGCGATCTGCGGCTGCACCCCATCAAAATTGAATTCATCCTTACGAATTTCTCCATGCTTCTGTGTGTGTTGCAAATAGCAACAGTATAGTCACAACTGATAGCTAACTCCACCCTTTCATCTACCTCTTTCACTGGTCTCCACTGAACTGATCATACACTGTAGTGAACTGATGTGTTCTTGAGTTGAACAATGAGTTATTAATTAATGAATTAAATAATATTTAATTCACTCCACTCATAACTAATTGATTAGCTAGTTAAACTAATCTCAATCAGTTCAACTAAAATAAACAGAACACAACTCCACAAGCTGTCTCATTAACTCCTCCAAACTTCTGCCACTGAAGTCCAACTGAAGTCAATCATGCATGATGCCATCAAACACTTGGGAACCACGTGATTCCTCTGTCAGATGCATGAGCCACTTCTGTAGCTCGAACTGAAGTGCTCCAAGAGAGTAAACCGTTGTTTATAGTCTAAATATTATTAAGGGTAAATAATATTTGACTTCCATGTTTTAAGGAGAGGCAGTCTAAAAATAGACTTCGACCTCTTTGACCTCAAAAATAGAGTCTCATCTATTTTTACCAACATGACACATACTTCAAGAATCTCAAACTGGAATCCTCGAACCATGCTCCGTATGTCTAAAAATAGACATAGTCTAAAAATAGATTTTGCGCCAGAATTTGCCTGCGGGCCCACTTAGTGAAGGCGACTTCATTTCACAAAGCTCCATCATCTTGCTGCATTTTCAACATAAAATTCCACACAAATCACCCTGTTACACATGCAAAATATTCAGGCATGAAGAATTTGATGATAATACCTGTAAGCTCAGTTAATTTGGTGTCATCAATGATCCAATGTTGGGTGGAATGGTTCAAAACTCTTTTCCATCCTATTTCTGCAAGTAATATCTGTATGAAAGAAAAGGGAAAGAACACAATGATGCTCTTTTGCAAAATGCATTACAAGCCTGGCTTTACCTCCCTTCACCTTTACATCCCAAACTACAAACTCTAGTTTCCGAAATTGAGATTCTTAACTTTTACAAATCCCCATTGTTATAACTACCTGTGTTGCAATCTTTAGTTATATCTCAAAGGAAGAAAGAGAAAGCACTGAAGATATATTCAATGAATAACTGTACCAGAAACCTGAAGTAAAGACCAAACATCATGACTCATTTGAACCACATTAGGCCTCCAAAAACCTGAAGTAAAGACCAAACATCATGACTCATTTGAACCACATTTGATGGGACATTCTTGAAGCCATATTCATAATGTCCTGAAAATCCTTTCCTCTCTTATGCTCACGAAGATCCTTTAACATTATTACAACTTGGTATTGTTTCTACTGCCCCTTATACCACAAAAGTAAATGTTGAGGTAGTATTTTCCTATATTTAATGTCACATAAGGCAAATATTTTCCCTTCCCATCACAACCATTTGGCCTATAAGATGGATTTGGCCTAATGATTAATAAATCTAATATCAAGAATTGTTTTTTCCATAAAGGTTTCCAGGTTAATTTAGGGCATCCATGTGTCCTATTTTAGTGTTGCTATTATCCTCTAATTCCTCTCTTTCATTTTATAATATAAAAAGGACATTTTTCTTTTAATATGACGTCATTCAAAAAATAAGTTAAAAAATAATTTATGGTTTAAGGTGGTCTATCTTCTTTAAATTCAAGTAATTTTACAATCCATGTGGTAAAAACCAATCCTTTTGTAAAAGTCTATTGTTAGAGCACTCATTATTAAAAGTTGATCGCTAAAATTCTAATTTACTCATTTATGTAGTAATGGTAGTAATCAACAAATAATAAGTCAAACACTAGTGGTCAAAATCAACTTCTTATCATTGGAATATTATAAAATAATTGTTGAATTTGTTAGTATCTATGTTGTTTTAATTCTTTATATTTATAATTAAAAGAACAAAAAAATCCTTTATATTAAATCTATGATTTATAATGGGGTTTACAACATGTAAGAAACAGAGTATGGAACTACGCCAAAAGAAGACTTGTTGCAACAAGGAATGAGATTTGGTTTTGAAGCCATGTGCACAATTTATGAGTCACTTTTTGCTATGGTAAATTTCTATTCAGCTTACATTGATGTATAATATTTATTTCAATTTTCATTATTCTCACAAATATAGATACACTCATTACACTTTATTTTTATATTTTCACATGGAACAAGATCAAGAAGAAAAAAGGAATTGATGCAATAAAAAAAACATTCCTCCAGATAACCCATGTCATGGAAGTAGCTTGAGCATTAACAACAATTCCAATGAATAATGATGATCTATTTGGATATCAACGCAACCTATTGTATTTTTTGAAATATTTTTCTTTGAAAATCAAACATTTTGTTTAAAATAATGGACAATGTCTCAATTGAAAGACAAGGGGTTACCAATAACAATCCCATTTTGTATGAAAAACAACCTCTTATTGATATATACCACAATGCAATTTAATTTATTCTATTGTGTTATCCAATGTCATTGTGAAATCCTACACCATTGATAAATATATGGATGATTAAATATTATAATGAAGCAATGTGAAATATGATAATATAACAAATTAATCCAAACATCATATACAAATGAACTAATAAAATTTTAATTTACGTGAATAATATTATAATATATATGTCAATATTTTTAGGAACATTTTTTTTTTAATTACAATAATTTCACTGCCACAGGTTGATGTTTTCGAAAGAGAGAAAATCTCATACAAAAAATCATTACGTCTAAACATAAAGATGCACTGGTGCTTTATTTTATATAAAATCACCATGAAAACATCTTTTTTACGTGACTGGTGCCTTTTCGGAAAATGACAATGCCGAATCATTTATTTCTTCAAGCATTGTTATTGTTTGAAATTAAAAATTTGGTGGATTTATATTCTTAGCGCACCAGTGCTTTGATAGAACTAACACACTGATCCTACAAAATATTATTTCCAACTTGGTGCATCATGAAAATTAACAACACCGAAATTTTTAAATAACCAACGCACTGTGGCATTTATACAAACGATACACATCGATGCTGCAAGTTTAAACTAAATCACCGACTCAACAATTTTTTTTTGCGTGCCCCGATGTCGTTCCTTACGAGAACGCCCCAAGGCTTTTTTATCCATTAGAAACAATGTGATATATATTATGCACTGGTGTTATTTTCATTCAATGCCTTTGTGCTTTTAGTTATGTTTTCTGTCAAGTGCATTTATATATGTAGAGTACTAATGCTACTTGTTTCATGAAGTGCACCGCAAAAGAAAAAATCTGCTAAAACTTCGACGGCCCTTCTTCAATTGTGATGAAGTTACGTTAAAATATATTTTAAAACATCTGCTATCACAGAAAAATGTTTTAGCAGATATTTTTTTGACAAATTTTTCCAATTTTATAACACTAAAAACTTTCGTTATGACCTCTGCTAGAAGGTATTTTCATTGTAGTGAGTTTGGGGAAATAACAAGTATGTGGGACAATTTCATGATAAAGGCCAGATTGGACGACTTGAAAAATATTATCTAAATCACTGGAACAGTCAAGAATGTCCTGTAGAATCTCCAAAAGGTCCAAGGAGGAATTGGAATCATATACTTTGGCTTCTCTATTCCTAAGGGGTATATGAAAAAACACCATAGAGATTGTGGATTTGTTAGTTGATTTTATTGTTTTCTCCATGTTTAAAATTGCAAAGAAAGGACAACGAAGAAATGTTGAATTATGAGTTACCCAGTACCTCGAGATAATTAAAAATTTAATGTTGATGAGGAATTGACAATATACACTCTAGACGGGATTCACTATAATTCTACAACTATAGATCAAATAAAATAATAGGCGGGATGGGCTTTTATCGAAACAACTTGATGATGTGTAAGGGCCCACTCACTTTCCTACCTCTCCTGGAAGGTACATGTGTTTCCATCAACATTCAATGCGTGGTTTTCATAAAAGGCATTAACCATTTCTAAGGGGTCCCCATAGTGGTTTTTGAAAATCATGGAGGATCTGTCAAAATGAATCATGGTCATTGATTTGGAGATGGGTTGGTTAGTATCCTGATTGTCGATGGGTACTCATCCTCTAAATTTCAATTGCTTTAACATGTTATAAAGCCTTTGATTCCTTAGGTTGATTCCAATGAGAGATGATTCAACACAAAAATTCTGCACAATTTAATTTCGAATTTATAAAATTTTTACACCAACTTTTATATATTTTAAGGTTTCTCTTTTAAGGCTGAAAGGTTAGGCTTGTATAAAATGTATAAATAAAATTTTGAAAAGAGACTGCGGTCCTTGATTTATTTACCATTCTAACTCTTCATTCTTCTTCATTTTGGATTCCATATGGGTAATAATATAGACCATGACCTTATGCACGACTTCCATTTGATTGGCTAGGTGTCTCATATCCTTCCTTATCTCATGCATCTTGTCACATTAACACCCTCTAGGAGGAGGATAGCTATCCATGACATGAATGTATCTAGGAATTTCCAAAATCAAAGACTCTAATTATTGCTAGATTTAAGACTACCAGCACATAGGAAAAGGAAAAAAACAAGAGGATTGGAGGGACAAATACTTTTTAAGTGTTTGACAAGACCAATCAGCTCAATAATCACTTTAAAATTTAAAAAAAAAAAAAAACTAAAATTACAAGCCTATACATAATTTCAACTAGGAAAATAGGTTCATTACCATCCATAGGTGACCCACAATTAGTCATTAACCATTAACTAGTAGAGTAGTAACATTATTAATTTTACTAAGGATAGAAGTATCTATTGTAGATAATTTCATTCTAAATTTTTTTAACATTGCATTCACCCAATGCCATCATAAGTAATTATATAGAGCGAACATTAGTAATAACAATGAAACATAATAGTCCTAGCTCCATCATGATATCTCTACCATAGGATTCGACATATCTCCTTCATATATCTATAATAATCTTTTCTCATATCACAGATAAGGCCTAAGGAGGCCACAACCAGACCCAAGAAATTAGGCCCATTAGGGAATTGTTACACCACAAGAATAAGGCCCATTATGGTGTTGTGATGTTATCACAAATAAGAATTCCCAAGGAGGTGGTTTTCATACCCAAGAACCAAGGCCCATTAGGGTGTTGTTACACCCCAAGACCAAGGCCCATTTGGACATTGTTACATAACAAGAATGAGGTACAATTTTGTAAACCCATAGGATGGAATGATAATTATATCACTTCCAATTAATTATATGTCCTAGTGTGCATTTATTTGAGGCACAAAAACCCTTCCTTTCACCCTATGAAATCTATGCCATTTGGAATATTCTTAAAAAACATAAATATATATGTAAAAAATTAAAAATATTTAATTGTGTTAATGTTACTTATGAGTAAATAAATAATCTCCAAATTGAATCATTCAAATTTTCCTTGAAATGAGGGTTGGGCATGCATTTTATGAAGCAGGATAAAATTTATTTGCTTCACTAAAATGCACACCCATGCTTCATTTCATGGCGAATATGATCGATTCAAATTGAAGATTGTTTATTTTACTATTTTACACACTTTTATATTGTTATATATTTACTAACCAGTCGAGTAGTAACAATGTTAATTTTCTTAGGACTAGAAGTATTTATTGTAGACAATTGCATTTTAAAACATTTTCAACATTTTCAAATCGTGTTAACCCCATATAATCATAAGCCATTATATAGAGAGAAAATTAGAAATAAAAATGCAAAGAAATAGTCATAGGTCTATCATGATATATTTTTCATAGGGCTGAACATATATCCTTCATATCTATGACATAAGCTTTTTTCATATCACAGATAAGATGGCCCAAAGAGGCCACTGTCATACCCAACAAATGAAGCACATTAAGGAGTTCTTAAACCACAAGAATGAGGCCCATTCAGGTGTTGTTACAACAATATACTGAGGTACAATTTTGTAGCCTGGGATGGAATGCTCATTGTATCACTGCCAATTAATTACAAATCATGGTGTGCATTTATTTGAGCCACACAAACCCTATCATTTACCCTAAATCAATTGAATTTAGAGTATTCTTGAGCAATAGAAATATATATTTGAAAAGGTAAAAAATATTTAATTGTATTAACATTACTTATGAATAAAGAAATACTCTCCAAGTTGAATCATTCAATTTGGCCCTAAAATGAAGCCTTGGGCATGTATTTTTGTCTAGCAGGACAAAATTTCCTTGTTTCACAAAAATGCACACCCAAACTTCATTTCCTAACCAATATGATTTATTGAAATTTTCAATGTTTTATTTTACTATTTTACACACTTTTACATTTTTATATCTTTACTAACTAGTAGAATAGTAACAAATTTGTTAATTTTCTTAGGGCTAGATGTATTTGTTGTAGATAACTACATTTTAAAACATTTTCAACATTTTCACATTGCGTTCACCCCAAATTATCTTAAGCAATTATGTAGTGAGATAGTTAGCAATAACAATGCAATGGAGAAATCATAGGTCTGTCATGTTACCTCTATCATAGGGCTCAACATATCTTCTTCATATATCTGTCATAAGCTTTACTCATGTTACAATTTGGAGTATTCCTGAACAAAATTAATATATATGTGAAAATTTTAAAATATTTAATTGTGTTATTGTTACTTACGAGTAAATAAATACTCTCCAAGCTGAATTATTCAATTTTGCCTTGAAATGAAGGTTGGGTGCGTATTTTTGTGATGCGAGCCAAAATTGCCATGCTTCACTAAAATGCATGCCCATGCTTCATTTCTTCGGAAATTTGATTGATTCAAGTTGCAATTTGTTTATTTTAATATTTTACACACTTTTACATTGTTATATATTTACTAAGTAGTGAGTAATAATAATGCTAATTATTTTGTGGCCAGATGTATCTATTGTTGATAATTTCATTTTAAAACATTTTCAACATTTTCACATTGCATCTACCACATACCATCATAATAAATTATGTAGAGAGAACATTAGCCATAACAATGCAGTGGAACAATCATAGGTCTGTCATGATATATTTTTCATAAGGATTATCAAATCTCCATATCACTGTCATAATATTTTCTCATATCACATATAAGAAGTCACAAAGAGGCCATTGTCATACACAAGAACTGAGGCCCATTATGAAATTACTGCACCACAAGACTAAGATATAATTATGTAACTGATAGGATGTAATGATCATTATATAAGATAAAAATCTGATCAATTTGAAGAAAACCACTTAAAATAATTTTAGAAATTAAAATAAATAAAAAATATTATATACATTAATAAGCTATAATTTATCAATGCACACCAGGGAACGTGGCACCCTGTGCACTTCCCGATGGGGTTCACTTGGGCAGCCAATGTGGCTCCCGTACTCGCATTTAATTGGCTCTTAACTCACCACCCTGCGCGAACGTTAATTCTCTTGGTTGGTTCGCCAAGCGCTTGGTTATGGCGGTTCTATGTGAGACGGATTACATTTGCAATTTCACGACTGGTGTGGCGGACGTTCATGGATCTCCTCCTCCCCTGCACGCGATTTTCTCTCCAGGCTGCGCTGATGCAAGTGTTAAAATGAACACTGGGAGGCGTTGTTCGTTAGCCGCTTGCTTTGAACCGGTTCCGGATTATCATTTTTCTCACAGTCCGTGGTGCAGTGTCAATCCTCCCTCTGTTCGTGGTCTTAGTGGTCTAGTTCCTGCTCCCTCACCTCAGCCCAGTGGCGTCCCGGATTTTCATTTCTCCCCTGCCAATTCAGTTTGTTTCGTTGAGCCTGGTCCTGTGTCTGTCACCATGCCTCATCTCCGCGAACGCATGAGATGCAGACGCGGACCCAGTCGTGGGCAATCCAACCAGCGGCACCCTCCTCCTAGCCATGGCTCTGTCCCTACCTTGCCAGAAGAAGATGGAGCCCCTGTACCTGCGTTTTGCGTTGATTCCGTCGTTGCTCCCGTCGCCCCCGCCCCTCCACCCCCTGCTCGTGAGTCTCCCTGCGTCTCTCTCCCTCCAGTCCCTTCTGTCGCTCCTCGGCCCCTTCGACCCTCCATCAGACAAACCTCTAAGCGTGCTGAGCTCCGGTTTGATTGCACCTCCTGCAACGCTACCCTCACTGCTTTTATCACTGTAAAACTTCGTGAAGAAGTCCCCAATTTGGCTCCGCCCTGTTCTGCTACTCCTCTCTCCCCTCCTAGCTCCAACTCCCCATGCGCGGCTCCAGCCACTTCTGTTCCTCCTTCTCAGCACGAGTACAGCATGGCGATGGGGCGCACCGGTAGAGGGAGAGCTCTCAGCGAAGGACAAGAGGACAGAAGCGACGCTTATGCCTGCAGAGTCATCGAGGAACCTCCCTCTCCTACTCATGGATAGCAGCTGCAAATTCACTCAGGTTTTTTTGTTCTGTTTCTGTCGGAATCATATGCTTCCAAGCTTTACTACTCTGTTGCATAAGCATCATGGATAGCAGCTGCAAAGTCACTCAGGTTTTTTTGTTCTGTTTCTGTCGGAATCATATGCTTCCAAGCTTTACTGCTCTGCTGCATAAGCATCATGGATAGCAGCTGCAAAGTCACTCAGGTTTTTTTTGTTATGTTTTTGTCGGAATCATATGCTTCCAAGCTTTATAAGCACCGTACTATTTTTAGTATTTACTTTCATGTTAGCTTGTTTTGTGTAAACTTAAAACCGATTTCCCTTTCATGGGCGGTTCAGACTTTGTGGTTTAAAGGACTGGTTTCCCATCTTGGGCAATCTAGACACTCTTTGACTTGCTTGATTATCAAGCCCAGTGCTCAGGCTCACCAAGTTGACGCTGTGGCAGTTTTGTACCAATAATTTTATACTTAATAGAATTAGTAATAAGCTATAATTTATTAAAATCCAATGTTAAACATTTTTAAATGTTTTGGCCTCAATATTTTATTCAATATGCAATAGATTTAATGGATGTTTTCACACATAATTATTTTTTTCATTATATAGGTTATAAAATATCTATTACAAGCCATCTAATATTAAATAATTTGTATTTATACTTCATAGCATCATTTCAAAGCTATATGATTAGCTCTATGCATTCAACACAATATACAACGAAAAAATCTTGAACCCTCCTCTTGAGTTGACATAAAAAAAACTCTACTCCTCCTTTGACATGATTTTGTGATGTATCTATATAACTTCACATTATATCCATTTCAGTTCTCTAATATAAATTAGTTGGATATTAGTTTGAATTTTGATTAGTTTAATTATATAAATTTAATTATTGATAAAATTAGATAACATTAATTTATCAAAACAATTTTTATTATGTTATTTTTAAAGTTGTTGAAATTAAAAAAAATTATAAAATTATAAAATTAAATTATAATTTCATCTTTAATTATTAAATTTTTAATTTGATTTTTTTTGTAAGTTTAGCAGAGCCTTTCTATTTTCCATTAATCAAAAAAGAGAAAAGTAGGTTATAATGAATAATGCTGGAAACCAGGTCTGTTGGCCACCTTAAAGAGTTATAGGCCAACCAAAATTCATAAAGTTTGACCCTAATACTATTTGCTATATCCAATTTACTGTCCATTACATACAAGAACTTCATAAATTAAATGCTACCTATAATATGCATGTCAAAATGACAAAAAAGAAAAGGATTTCATAAAACTCAATCATCAGATCGATCGATATGTGTCGAGTCCTTAAAATTGGAGCTAGAAGTATCCACTTGATTCATACTTTTCAATTGGCACTTCCTGCGGCCTAGGAAGAAGTTATGGTGGTGTTGCAGAAGGTGGATTTCTTGGATATCCCTTCTCATTTAAGCTAAAATAGAGGCAGCTTTTGCGTCCCCTCCAATTTCCTGAACATCGACTATGGCATTTGCCAGTCTATATTTCAATGTCCAATAAGTATGGATAGACTATTGAAATAATGACAGTCTACTTCTAGTATTACGTGGATCCCTCAGAAACTCCATTTCCTCCTCTTGTATTTCACCCTCCTCTTGTTGAAAATGCAGCAAAATGATGGAGCTTGGTGAAATGAAGTCGCCTTCACCAAGTGGGCCCGCAAGCTATTTTTGGAAAGTGAAAGGTATGGTAAATGCCCATGCAGTCAAGGGGTATGATGTGGTCTTCAGCGAAGGAAAGGCTTTCCTGCGCAGGAAGACCACTGGAGAGACCCGGAAGATAGGGGTTCGAACCAAAAACCTTTATCAGTTGCAAGTAGATGGCTGCGCAGCAATGGCATGCAAAGCAGGAGAAGTGGTGAGTCGGGATGATGAGGGCGAACTGTGGCACCGGAGATTGGGCCACCTTCACCATGGAGCTTTGAAGATCCTGCAACAGATTTCTACTGGGCTTCCTAAGGGCACCCTTGCATAGTCAGATTAGTGCAAGGGGTGTACTTTAGGAAAGTTTGTGAAAGCCACCTTTCACGAGAAGGATAGTCGCGCCACGACGATCCTTGAGAGAGTTCACACAGACGTGTGTGGTCCTTTCTCAGTAGCTTCGACAGCAAAGCACAAGTAATACGTGATCTTTGTTGATGATTTATCTCGAAAGTGCTAGATCTTCTACATGCAGAAGAAGAGCGATACATTCGCTAAGTTCTGTGAGTTTAAAGCACTGGTCAAGAAGGAATCGGGGAAGAAGGTGAAGGCTCTCAGGAGCGACAATGGTGGTGAATTCATCTCGACTGAATTCAAGGACTTCTGCAGCGCATAAGGGATTCGGAGAGAGCTCATCGCACCCCATAACCCACAGCAGAACGGGGTGGCTGAGCAGAAGAACATAACTATTGTGGGTGCTGCACGGGCGATGTTGCATGATCAGGGCCTACCCCTTCACTTATGGGCTAAGGCATGCAACACAACAGTATATGTGGAGAACCGTTGTCCTCACAAGATTCTTGGCATGAGTACACCAGAGGAGGCTTATTCTGGCAAGAGCCCTGACATTTCCCATTTGCGGATTTTTGGCTCTCCTGTCTACATGCATGTGATGAAGGATGCAAGGAAGAAGCTGGATCCAACCGCCGAGGTTGGAATATTTGTGGGGTACACTGATACACCACACAACTATCGGGTGTATGTGTCAGACAGTCGCAAGACTGTTGTGCGACGGGATATTAAATTTCAGGAGGAGAAAGCTATGCAGTGTTCGCTTGAGAGGGAGCCACACTTGCATGCAGAGGAGGAGCTGTTAGCTCCCAAGGATGAGTCTCTGGATGTGGATCAGCCAATATTTCATGATAGATCCAAACACATCGACATCAGGCTACCATCATATCAGAGACTGTGTTTAGCGGAGGATCATGATGCTTTCATATATTCCCACGGAGGATCAGGATGCAGACATCTTGACGAAGGCGCTCACCAGGAGAAAATTCGAGTTTCACAGAGGCAGGGTAGGGGTTGCAGATAATCCATATCTTGCTGAGAGGGAGTGTTAAAAATGCAGCGAGATGATGGAGCTTGGTGAAATGAAGTTGCCTTCACCAAGTGGGCCCGTAGGGTATTTTTGGCTCAAAGTCTATTTTTAGACTATGTCTATTTTTAGACATATGGATCATGGACCGGGAGCTACAATATTCTATTCTTGGATGATTGGTCGAGTTGGTAAAAATAGATGGACCTCTATTTTTAGCATTTAGGTTGAAGTCTATTTTTAGACTGGCGGGCTAAAAATAGAACAGTTAAATATTATTTACCCTTAATAATATTTGGACTCTAAACCTCAGTTTACTCTCTTGGAGCACTTCAGTTTGACCCCCGGATGTGGGGCATGCATCTGCCAGAAGGATTTACTCTTTTCCTATGGGTTAGTTGAGCCAATGCATGGTTGACTTCAGTTAGAGCTCAAGTGGCGGAGTTCGGTGGAGTTGATGCAACAGTTAATGGAGATGGTGTTCTGGTTAACTAACTTTGAACTAGTTGTATTTAGTTTAACTGGCTAATACACTAGAGATGAGTTGTGTAAATTAAATATTATTTAATTCACTAATTATTAACTCATTATTCAACTAAAGAACACATCAATTTAACTAAGTGCATGGACAGTTCAGTGGCGACAAGTGAAAGAGGTAGATGAAAGGGTTGAGATAGCTATCAATTGTGACATTAGTTGTGCATGAGATTTGCACCACACTTGGAGGAAATTACCAATGAGAATTGTGTAGTTGGAGCTAGTGAGATTCGAACTTGGATCTCTCATTAGACCAGCGTTGATTGCGCAATAGAGGCAAGCAATTAGTGGATGAGTTTTGAACCTTTGACTTGTTCAAAACCAATCTAGTTTGTGTGTAGCTTTTTGAGATAGTACTGAGTACTTGTGACAAAGTTCATCACCCTATGACAAAGAAATGTATTCCATTGTGCAAGCCTGTTGACACCTGGTTTCACCTCCATCTCAAGAAAGAACAAAGGGGAGAAAGGCAACAAGCCTCCGAAACCCTCCACCAATACAACCCCCACCAACACTGCCTCAACCCAGCGAAACAACTTTGAAGTTCTGAGCAATCTTGACTCATTGGAGCACCCTATAGTCTCCCAGGGCCCCACTGATCAAGATCCGTCATTATTAAGTCAATCTTTGATTACAACCAACGCCCCAAGCACAACCTCGGATTCAATCCACGCCCAGGCACCGCAACACAAACCATAATCCTCTCCCATTCAGATTAATACCAGCCACACCTCACTGCAAACTCCTCAATGCACAGAAATGCAAACAAAGCAGCCATCCTCAACCACTTCAAACAATCCTCTGGAGGAGATCCTAGGCGATCTAGATCTCCAAAAGGTCAATGAGCAATGGTCCAAACTAGGAGTCGATGCCATTCCCCAAGAACACTTGGAGAAGATAGAAATGGCATACCTGCAGCTGGAATACATCAACCAAAATGCAGCCAAAAGGAAATGGGGAAATAGCAACCAAACGGGCATTCAAGCCAACCTGGATTTGGATCAATACAAGCTACAAGGACCAGGAGGAAAAAGAGGGCGCAAATCCACAAGACACCAAATACAAGAACCAGGCAGACGCCTAATCAATGAAGGAAAAATCAGGGCCTTGGTCCTATCTGCTCCAAAGGTAGCTCAATGAAAATCACAACTTGGAACATCAGGGGGCTCAACGGCACCACCAAAAGAAGGATCTTGAAAAACCGCTTATTCTCGCTACACCCAGACATCATACTTCTTCAAGAATCAAAATGCTCTCCCAAAGGCACAGAGACACTCAAAAAACTTGTTTCCAACAGTCATCACTGCATAAGCATAGATGCTATCGGGCAAGCAGGAGGGTTACTCACGTTCTGGAACAAAAGAAAATTCTTCTTACAGAATGCTCTGTCCACCAAGCACTCGTTATCGAACATTTTCAATATGCTAGACTCAGGGCAATTGATTTGCATCACCAACGTGTATGGACCCCAACGAATCCAGGAAAAGCTGAAGATGCTGCTAGACCTGGACGAAGTCAGGCAACACCATGGGGCAAACCACTGGATTTTAGGCGGAGACTACAACATGATCACCAATCTAGCAGGAAAAAAGGGAGGCTTACGAAGATTGGATAAGGACTCGGAAGCATTCAACACCTTTATTGTTGAATCCAAACTCATTAACATCTCCACAGTCAATGGTCTACATACTTGGAATAATAAGCAAGGAGGAAACAGGCAGATAGCATCAAGGCTCGATAGGTTCCTCATGTGGGAATCCATTCTGCTGCAAAATATCGACATGGAGGCCAGCATTCTGCCTATTAGAGGATCTGATCACTGGCCAGTGCAAATTCACTTCACCAATTTGGATAAGCCCCACAACAGACAATTCAGATTTGAAGCCTTCTGGACAGAGCACCCATCATTCATGCAAAACATACAACGCTGGTGGACTCAAGCCACCATAAGGAGCGACAATATCATGTACATATTCCAGCAGAATCTCAAAACAATAAAAATCAACCTCAAATGCTGGAACAAAAACACCTTTGGCGACATATTTCAAGCCAAAAAAGAACTCGAGGAAAAAATGGCGAACCTCCAGCAATCTTTGATCAAAGAAGGGCCCAATGATGAAAGAATAGCTCAAGAATCAAATCTGCAAAGGCAATGGGAAGAACGGTTAAAACAAGAAGTGCTGCTATGGAGGCAGAAGTCGAGGGTGCAATGGTTAAAACAAGGAGAACGCAACACTAGTTTCTTCCATAAGTCAACCATCCAGCATAGAGCACATAATCGCATCCTCTCCCTCAAAAACGTTGATGGCGATCAAGTTTATAAAAGGGAGCATATAGGATTTGAACTCAACTCTTTTTTCACTTCTCTTCTCAGCGATCCCATTCAAGATAGAACCCGAGCCATCAATGAAATTATCGCCGCCATTCCCAACTTAGTTACAGAGGAGAAAAAATCCCTCCTTCTAAGAGAATTCATTGAGCAAGAGATTGAAGAAACAATCTTCAACATGGCCTCGAACAAGGCTCCCAGACTAGACAACTTTACAATCGAATTCTTTAAAGCTTGCTGGCCCATTATTAAGGCTGACCTTCTCAACCTAGTAAGGAACTTTCACAGAACCAAGAAATTTTTGCCTGCCATCAATGCCACATTCCTCACCTTAATTCCCAAATCAGACCAGGCCGACTCCCCCGACAAGTTTCGTCCCATAGCCCTTTGTAATGTCCTTTACAAAATCCTTTCCAAACTGATGGCTAGCAGACTTAAATCTGTCCTCCCCTCAATCATTTCTCAGGAACAAACTGGCTATGTTGAAGGTAGGCAGATCACTGACAGAATAATCCTCACTCAGGAAGTGTTGCATTCTCTCAAAACAAAAAGGACTCCAAGTATGCTTATCCAGCTTGACCTTTCAAAGGCCTTTGATAAAATCAGCTGGCACTATATGAGAGCAATCCTCCAGGCTTTTGGATTTAGTCAGCAATGGAAAAATTGGATAATGGAACTGGTCTCAGGTGCTTTCTTTTCAATGCTACTGAATGGAGGACCCCTTCAACCCTTCATTCCGTCCAGAGGTATAAGGCAAGGAGATCCCCTGTCTCCATTTCTCTTTGTCATTATGGCAGAAGGGCTAGGAAGATCCTTAGCCAAGGCAAAACAACAGAATCAACTCAAAGGCATCAAACCGGTACACCAAGGACCCACAGTAACGCATCAGCGATTCGTAGATGATACAATGCTCATGGGCGCCCCCATAGTGCAAGAAATTCGAACCATCATATTTTGTGGAAAACATGAGGTCACCTCTAACGATAGAAGAAGTTTTGGATTTTAAAGATCAAATAGAGGATGATGTCATTAGTAATTTAATTAATAAATCACAAACTGCATCTCACTTGCAATGTCACATGATTGAGGCAGCATTCGACAATAAAGAAGAAGAAGATCCTTTTAAAGACATCCATGATCAAGCAATACCTACTACCTCTATGAATAATACTAAGGTTGTAGAAATTGAACCAGGAAAAACCTTGAACATTAACAAGAATCTCACTGTTGAACAAGAAGAGAAATTGGTCCAATTATTACGAAAATACAAAGCAGCCTTTGCATGGGATTACCCCGATATGAAAGGAATTGACCCACAATTATGTACTCACCACATTTACATTGAAAAAGACGCAAGACCCATTTGTCAACCTCAAAAGAGACTAAATCCTCACCTTAAGGATGCTATGAAAGATGAATTACAAAAATTATTGGATGTCAATTTTATCTATCCAATATCTGATAGCAAGTGGGTCTCCCCATTAGTGGTGGTACCTAAAAAGAATGGAAAGTGGAGGATATGTGTAGATTATCGTGAACTCAATAAAGCAACACAAAAAGACCACTTTCCTCTTCCTTTCATTGACCAGGGATTAGACACATTGGCAGGAAAGAAGTTCTTTTCATTTCTGGATGGCTTCAATGGATACAACCAAATTCAAATTTCCCCTAAAGACCAGGACAAGACTACTTTCACCTGCCCATGGGGTACATTTGCCTACCGAGTCTTACCTTTTGGCCTATGCAACGCTCCTGCTACATTTCAAAGGGAAATTCTCATCATGTTTGCAGACTTAATAAATGAAGGTCTCGAAGTATATATGGATGATTTCACTCCTTATGGGGATGATTTTGAACCTGCGTTGCAAAATCTAGAAAAAGTATTGCAAAGATGTATAGACACTAGGCTTTGTTTAAGCAATGAAAAATGTCTTATGATGATGACTGAAGGAGTTATCTTAGGCCATTATATTTCAGGAGAAGGAATTCAAGTAGATCCAGCTAAAATTCAAATACTCTTGTTAATTCCTACACCTACTACACAGACAGAGGTACGTAGCTTTCTTGGATTTTCTAGTTATTATAGAAAATTTATAGAGCATTATTCTTGAATAGCTGCACCTTTATATGCGCTGACTGGGAATACTGATTTTGTTTGGACAGACAAATGTGAAAATGCTTTTAATGATTTGAAGAAGCTCGTTGCAACAGCCCCTGTGCTGAGGGGCCCAAATTGGAATTTACCATTCCAAATTTCATCTTACGCCTCAGACACAGCAATTGGAGCAGTACTTGGGCAGGAGGAAGACAAAAAGCCATATGCAATTTACTACATTAGCAAAAATCTCACCTCTGCCGAATTAAACTATACTGTGACCGAGAAAGAATTTTTGGCTGTAGTTCACGCTATAAATAAATTTAGGCATTACATAACTGGGTATCCTGTAGTGCTTTACACAGATCACTCTGCCATTAATTTTTTAGCAAATAAACCTGTTACGAATGGGAGAGTAACTAGATGGCTAATTTTACTGCAGGAATTTGATATCACGATCAAGGATCGACCGGGAAAAGAGAACCCTGTAGCTGACTTTCTGTCCAGGATGCCAAAGCCAACAGATGTAGAACCAGTTGAAGATCACTTCCCGGATGAGCATCTCTTCACTGTTACCACCAGAACACCATGGTATGCTGATATAACGAACTATTTGGCAATAGGTAAATTACCCAAACATCTATCCCTTAATGAACGAAAGCAAATAATACATCGTAGCACCCGTTTTTCATGGATAGGAGGTTACTTATTTCATACAGGTGTAGATATGCAAATAAGAAGATGTGTTAGGGACGATGAGGTATATGATATTTTGAAAGCGTACCATGACGGACAGTGTGGCGGACACTTTGTAGATTGTAGAACAGCCCATAAAGTCCTACGGACTGGCTATTATTGGTCTAATATCTTTAGAGACACAAAAAAATTTGTGCAGGCCTGTGATAGCTGTCAAAGGGCTGGTCGACCTGGGCAGTCTGATGAAATGCCCTTGAACCCTCAACTAGTGATTGAACCCTTCGAACATTGGGCCCTTGACTTCATTGGTCATATTAGCCCTCCATCGAACCAGAAAACATATATCCTAGTTGCCACTGAATACGTTACTAAATGGGTTGAAGCAGAGCCTCTTTCAAAAGCTACAGAGGATTCCGTGATACATTTTCTTTTCCAAATTTTCGTGCGGTATGGCCTCCCACGAGACATAATCACAGATGGGGGACCACATTTTATAGGTAACAAATTCACTGAAACATTACAGAATTACCATATTCAGCGTAAAATTACAACTCCCTACCACCCACAGGCCAACGACCAAGTCGAAAGCACGAATAAGGTAATCAAATCTATACTGACAAAAACGGTTGCTTCACATAGGCGAGATTGGGCCTACAGACTACTAGAGGCATTGTGGGCGTACCGAATGACATGGAGACCTACCACAGGACATTCGCCATACCAGTTGGTATTTGGAAAAGAACCCATCTTTCCTATCGAATTTGAAATTCAGACATTACGAACAGCTCAAACGATAGGTCTGAATTTAGATGAAGCACAGGCAAAAAGACTGCGGCAACTGAATGAATTGGATGAAATCAAACTCTCTTCTCTTCAGCGCACCGCATTAATCCAGCAATAGAGAGAAAAATGGCATGACGCCCACATTAAACAAAGGATCTTCCACGAAGGAGATTGGGCACTTCTATATGATTCTCGGTTTCAGGATTTCCCTGGAAAACTCCAGACTAGGTGGCTTGGACCCTATGAAATTTAGAAAGTGCATGATAACGACACTCTCACACTAGTCACCATTGACGGATATGGGCATTCCTTTAAGGTTAATGGCCATCGAGTTCGATTATATCGTAAGTCGCTTACCCGTGAATCCTTTTGCCAGCAGTTAAGGGAAGACTCCACCATTGAAATTCTTGCTGAAGGGGAGAATCCCTCTCCCGCGCCAGTTTGATAAATTGGTTTTTTTAATTTTTGTACATAATGCATTATTTTTTTTCTGTTTTTGGTTTCTGTTTTTGAAATTCGTTTCCTTGTTAATACTTCTTTATTTCGTTTGAATTTAGTTTCTTTAAAAACGAAAAATAATAAAAATTCTGTGTTTTTTTCGCGTTGTTGTTCCTTTCTAACGGAACAGCACTTCTGTTGTTCCTTTTGAAAGGAACAGCAGTTTCGCAGAGTGTTTTTGCTGTTCCTTTTAAAAGGAACAGCAGTTTCGCAGAGTGTTTTTGCTGTTCCTTTTAAAAGGAACAACACCTTCGTAGGATTTTTTTGCCGTTCCTTTCGAATGGAACAGCAGTTTCGTGCAGTGTTTTTGCTGTTCCTTTCAAACGTAACAGAATGTCGCAGAGCATTTCCTTGCTGTTCCTTTTGAAAGGAACAGCAGTTTCGCAGATTATCTTTGCTGTTCCTTTTGAAAGGAACAGCAGTTTCGCAGATTATCTTTGTTGTTCCTTTTGAAAGGAACAGCAGTTTCGCAGATTATCTTTGTTGTTCCTTTTAAAGGAACAACACTTTTTGAACGATTGTTTTAAGTTTGTATTTAAAGCACGATTGTTTTGAACGATTGTTTTAAGTTTGTATTTAAAGCACGATTGTTTTGAACGATTGTTTTAAGTTTTCAATACAAAAATACAAAGAAAAAATAAAGCACTTCCTCAAGTATGTATGAAGGACAATGGTTCCATGGGTTACAAAACAACTCTGTCAAGGTTATGGACACCTGTGGGCAGCAGAGCTCTGTTAATGGTATTGAAGTCATAGTTATACAAATCAATATTTATTTAACCCTCTTTCCTATAATTTTTATTGAATATCAAACGAAATGCATAAAATTCCTTAAGTTCTATCCCCGAACCATCACACATGAAAAATATTATAAATCGGACATATTACTTTAATGTGGTAAATAGCACAATTACATTAATCTTTTGCTGTCCCTTCACTTCATACTTGAATTATTACAACGCGATTCCCTCATTATTACCGATTTTTCTTACGCATCGATTTCAGTAATTACTTAATTTGATTGAGTTTATCATGATTGCGCCTGTTTTTTCACTGCCGTCCTATTGCTGTTCCACACATCCCACCTTAATCGATGGCCGAGGTCGACCTTTCATTCGTTTGGGGGGCGGAAATATCTGCATGAAGATCAGAGAATTAGTAAAACTCTCGGACGAGAGTTTTTCCAACTCTCGTCCGAGAGTTTCTCCAACTCTCGTCCGAGAGTTTCTCCAACTCCCGTCCGAGAGTTTGCCCGAGAGTTTTGTGACCACAACTCTCGGACGAGAAAATGAAAAACTCTCGTCCGAGAGAATTTTAACTCAGGTTAAACCCGACCAAACTCTCGTCCGAAATATTTAAAATTTCTCGGATGAGAACTTTGAAAACTCTCGGCCGAGAAATTTAGTTGACTTTTTTCTCGGCCGAGAAATTAAAAATTTCTCCCGAATTCTAACCATCCGCTTCTTCTTCTTTGGACAATTGGTATGGTTTACTGCAGATTTGCATAAAGAAAACACTACTTTCGCCATCTCGTTTTCACCCTTTGCACCGGAATTTGAAGGTTTCATCTCTTCCCCTCTTCTTTTCTTGACACTAAAGCGAAGGCTTCTTCACTGTGCCCTTCCTCGATGAAGATCCATCTCGAGTAGTCCTCCTTATCTCCTCCTGCATGAGATCCGCCCAAAGGCGCTCCCATCCCGGCAGCTTCTCCCGACCATTGACACTATCTTGATATGAGTGCCAAGCCTTCGGCAGACCAAGGAGAGCCAGGTCGACCATGTCCTCGTCTTCGACAGTCACCCCCACACTTCCCAGCTCATCTCTGCATTGAGTGAACTTCGTGAGGTATTTGGCGATACTGTCGCCCTTCTCCATCTTGATGTTCTTGAGCTTATCTTTGAGCGCCAGCTTCCTTTGGTCGCTCTTACTCTAGAATAGATCCGTCAAAGCTTTCCACATTAAATATGGAGTAGCCTTTCCATGCAGGCTGGATACAATATGATCCTTGACGCCCTCCAACAGGATCCTTCGACATTTCTCTATCTTCTTTTGCCATGCATCGACTAAAGCTGCATCAGTGGGCTTTGGGACATCCGTATATACGAACTCCTTCAGACCATTATCTTCTAACACTGCTTCCATGCGATCCTTCCATGCAACATAATTCGAACTGCCTTCAAGAGCATATTCGAGTCGCAAACCGTTGAAAGAAGACATTTTCAACACCGGCACCAAGAAACACCACGTAAAGTTTTAATTCATAAAACCTGGGTTTTATCACTTCCAATCGTACATCAGAAAATAAATATCAAATCGTAGATTGACCGTAAAGGGCTTTTTACGTACCTTTCACTCTTCAAGAAAGACATCCTGAGGTTTCCTGTCCACGCACTGTCCAGGAAAGAAAGTTTGCAATCACCGTATAGATTCACAATGAGATTTTCCATACTATGTAGAAATTATCAGAATGAATTCATTTATTCAATAGAGATCACCTGAGCGTAATACTCATTTCTGGAACAACAGTAATAATAATCTCATCATAATTAATTACACAAGTGGAAATACAGGAAGCAATCTCACATCAAATCATCATACACATTAACACAGTATGTATGGGGAAAGCTTATAGCTGAAAACCCCGCAGCTATTGTGTATATTATAATGGAGAACTCATGTAACAAACTCAGTACAATACTCCTCACAAGTACTCAGTACTTTCTCATAAAGTCACACACAATCTAGCTTAGTTTTGAACAAGTCACTGGTTCAAAACTCCCCGCTGATTGCCTTGCCTCTATTGCGCAATCATGGCCTGTATATGAAGAGATCCAAGGTTCAAATCCCCTTGGCTTGACTACGTAATTGTCATGGACAATTGCTCCAAGTGTAATGCAAATCCCATGCAAAACTGATCCTCCAACTGATAGCTTTACTCACCCTTTCATCTACCTCTTCCACTGGTCTCCACTGAACTGATCATGCACTGTAGTGAACTGAAGTGTTCTTGAGTTGACTAATGAGTTACGAATTAATGAATTAAATAATATTTAATTCACTCCACTCATAACTAATTGATTAGCCAGTTAAACTAATCTCAACTAGTTCAACTAAAATAAACAGAACACAACTCCACTATCTGTCCCGTTAACTCCTCCAAAACTCCTGCCGCTGAAGTCCAACTGAAGTCAACCATGCAAGATGCCATCAAACCCTAGGAACCACGTGATTCCTTCTGTCAGTTGCATGAGCCACCTCCATGACTCGAATTGAAGTGCTCCAAGAGAGTAAACTGCTGTTTATAGTCAAAATATTATTAAGGGTAAATAATATTTGACTTCCATATTTTTAGGAGACACAGTCTAAAAATAACCTGGGTCCTAAAAATAAGGGTCTCATCTATTTTTACCAACATGTCACATACTTCAAGAATCTCCAACTGGAATTCCCAAATTATGCTCCGTATGTCTAAAAATAGACATAGTCTAAAAATAGACTTTGCGCCAGAATTTGCCTGCGGGCCCACTTAGTGAAGGCGACTTTATTTCACTAAGCTCCATCATCTTGCTGCATTCTCAACACTTTCTCCTCATCAAATTTTATATCCCATCGCACAACAATCATTATGTTTTTTGGCAAATACATGTGATAATTATGGGGTGTTTTAGTGTACCCCACTAAAATCCCAACCTTAGAAGTTGGTTCCACCTTCTTCCTAGCATCCTTGGTCACATGCACATAAATAGAGGAGTTAAAAATCTTAAAGTGTGAAACATTAGCTTTCTTACTAGTGAAAGTCTCTTCAGGTGTACTCATGCCAAGTACTCTATGAGGACAACGATTTTGCACATGTACCGTTGTGTTGCATGCTTTCACCCACAAATGCATCGGTATGCCTTGATCATGCAACATCGCTCTACTACATCCACAATCGTTTTGTTCTACCTCTCCACGACCCCATTTTTTTGTGGGTTATGAGGTGCTATGAGTTCTCTTCGAATTCCTTCTTTTTTGCATAAGTTCTTGAATTCATTAGAGATGTATTCACCACCATTATCACCCCTACTAGCCTTCACTTGCTTACCCGAATCTTTCACCACTAATGCTTTAAACTCACAAAACTTTGAGAGTTTTTTATCTTTCTTCTACATGAATAAGATCCATCACTTACGAGAAAAGCAATCAACACAGATTACATAGTAGTTATGTTTTATTGTTGAAGCAATCGAGAAAGGACCACACACGTCTGTGTGAACTCTCTCAAGGATCCCCATAGCTTGGTTTTCCTTCTCATGAAAGGTGGAATTTACATATTTTCCCATAGTACATCCCTTGCATGTTTCTGACTATGCAAGTGTACCGTTGGGAAGACCAGTAGAAATATGCTGCATGACTTTCAAGGCTCCATGGTGAAGATGGCCCAATCTCCTGTGCCATAATTCACCCTCGTCATGGCTCACAACTTGATCTGCCTTGCCCATCATTTTTGCGCAACCATCTACCTCTAGCTTGTAGATATTCATAACTTGAATCCCTATCCTATTGGCTTGACCCATTGTTTTATGTTGTAGGAAAGCTTTTACATCACTAAAAATAACGTCATAACCTCTATCCTCCAAGATTGCGACTGAGACCAAATTTTTCTTCAGGCCTAGTACATGCATTAAATATTTTAATTGAAATGGTTTACGTAAATACCAATGAAAGGTAATGGTACCAATCCCATTCTCACTGTACCGTCCATCATCACCCATCTCAATATGCATCTGGAGATATTTCTCTTCCAATTCATTGAAAAGTTCCTTATCTTTCGTCATTTGAAAGGAAGCACCACTATCCAAATACCACACAGATATCAATGCATTGGGCACCATGTATGTGATCAATGAGAATTAAAGATCAAATTGTGAGGCAAGGGCCTCACCAGCTGCAGATCGAGCAGCCTTATTTTTCTTATTCTTTTGTGGAAAGTTAGTAGAAAAATTTCCATGTTCGTGACAGTGAAAACACTTCACCTTGGACATGTCCTGCTTCTTTCCATTCTTGGACTCGGATTTAGAATGGAATTTATTCTCGTTCCCCTTCCTCACCTTGGTAGCCATAGCACAATATTCTTCTTCTTCATTCTTAGAATAAAATCCATCTCTATTTTTTCGTCTGAACTCCTCCTGCACCAAATCTGACCATAGTCATTCCCAATCTAGAAATTTTTCCCTTCCATTGACAGAGTCTTGATAACTGTGCCAACTCTTGGGAATTCCTAGGAGATCCAAGCTCACCAAATCATCATCAACCACTGTTATACCAACGCTTCCTAGTTCATCTCGACATTGGAAAAACTTCATTAGGTATTTTGGCATGGAGTCGCCCTTCTCGATCTTGATCTTCCTGAGTTTATATTTGAGCACCATTTTACTATGGTCGTTGTTGCTTTGGAATAGATCCGTCAAAGCATTCCACATTGAATATGGTGTGGATTTCCCATGGAGGCTTGAGACAATGTGGTTTTTTACTCCCTCCAACTAGATCGTCCTCGCCCTTGCCACTTTATTTTTCCATGCAACAATATTTGCAACATTTGGCTTAAGAACATCTTTGTCAATGAATTCCTTCAAGCCATTGTCTTCGAGTACTTCCTCCATCATGTCCTTACAAGAAATACGTTTTGATATGCCCTCGAGTGCATACTCTAACCTCAATCCATTGAAAGACATTTCGATCTTGAATTAGTTGTAGCACCAAGAAAGTCTTTCTGCAAATTCGAATTCTATCTAGTCACAAACTCAGCTCCTGCTTCACTTCTGCAATTTCCTGTGCTCTTATACCATGTAGAAATTATACAACATATATGTATATCTTAGATTCAACGGATCTAACAATGTGCTAAATTTAATTACTGAATCACTTCTACAAATATTTTGCGAAATTAAAAACACAATCGCTAATCACATGAACATGAAGAAAGATCAATCGCACACAACACAGATAATTTCCAGGGGAAAGCTGACAGCTAAAAACCCCACTATCTCTATTGTATATTCACAACATGGATCGTGAAACAATTACATACAAAAATATTCTCACAAGAGTCATCCAGTACTCAGCTAATTGTCTCACACTCTGTCATACAAAATCTGACCACTTACTTAGCTAATTTACTGCCTCCAGACAGCCTGCCTTGCTTGCGCAATCCTTGCTGAATGCAATCACTGAATTGATGCAATATTTCCTGCCTTGACTGCACAAGTATCATTGGCACATCTAATGTATCTTTGGTTTCATGTGTGCAACCCAATATCCTAAAACTGATAGTCAATCTTCCCTTTCACCTAGATCTCAACTGGGTCTCCACTGGAACTGACATGCATGCAGGTAACAAAAGTAAAACATCAGTTGCATGTGAATTAATTAATAATTAATTCACTGATCTCTCACTAGTGTATCTTCATTTACAACTAGCACAGCTGAATTTAACTCACTTAACTGAGTTAAACTGATTTATAACATGCCTTAACTAATGCACAACTGCACTCTGAACTCTGTTACAACTAGAATTAATCTGCATTTCCACCAACCCACCTCTAACTTGAATTCCATGAGCTAACTTAGTTTATAACACACTCAATTAAATTGTTACAAGTTCTCATTGAGAATATACTATATTTTAATATCCATTTCTAATTAAGGGATAACTAAAAATAGACATGCACCTAAAAATAGCACTGTGGGCCCCACCCTAGTTAGGTGCTTAATGCAACTAGGCATGGGTGCTGAATTTTTCTTGTTGAATCTCAACATATATATATATATATATATATATATATATATATATATATATATATCTTAATTACAAATATATTACGTTTCCAGAGGGATTAAATGTGTTGTGTGCAAAATTTTTAGTCAAATTTTTCACCGTAAAAGAGGTTTTCCTTGGAGCTAAAAGCCCTAGAGCTACAAGAATGTATTTCTCCCCTGGAAAAATCATATATACTCCCCCTGCCAGATTGAAATCCAATCTAAACCCATATAAACATGTAACCATACACCTATTTGATCATGTGTGCAAAGTTCTGATGTTAATGCCAAGTACTGCAGTTAAATTTCTAAATAAAAAGAGAACCATGATCACTCTCAATAAGAATCTGAGGCATTGTACATATGGGCTTTTATGTAAAATTATCAAGAATCACTTCGATAAAGAAAAATATTCATGGATAGCTTTGTTTTCAAAACCATGGTGTATAGAGGAACTATGTCCTTTGGAATTTTCCCTTACACGCTTATATTTTATATCGAAATATCTGTTACATTAATTTTAATCAAAATATTTTTTGGAAATGGTCTATATTTACTTTACCTCAAGTTTCATGCATAACAAGTGATTTATTATTTTAATAAATAAATCTTAAAAAGCAAATGAGTATGATTGAGTAGATAGGGTAGAATATATACCTCTAGTTTCATGCATAACATTAGCATGGAAAGCATATGTTCTATTCACAGTTTGTTAGTCCCTAATGGTATCCTATAACCATAATATTGATTCACATAACATGTTCATCACAAGATATAACACTATGGATGTTTACTCGCACACTCAAATACAAAAATAAATAGAGATAATGATACTTAGTAAAAAAGTTGTAGCATCATATAAGATTGCATTTACAAGAATTACATTCGCACATATAACATTGATTTCCCATTATGAATAAATAGTAAACTTGTAGCAATAATCAATATTCAAATAGTAAAATACTCCAAGAAAGTGCATCATATTAATCAAATACATAAACAAACTATAGGAAGAACTTATATATTTGAAAGTTAAAGGTGAACACTAACTTAGGTAGAGAAATGTTCCACCCAACGATATACTTTAGTGTGCTTATTCTTTTTATAATAGGCTAGCCCAATTGAGGCTATGCTACTGCTACGGAAAATTAGAATTTTTTTATGGAAATCATTATATTTCAAGACAAAAAATTACATGTCCCATTCTCTCACCATTTTTTTTTCTTGGAACAATACAACTATTTTGGTGATGCACATTTCTTTCCTTACATGGCACAAGGAGAATACCTTCCTTGTCTACTCAATAATCCCTGAAAAGGATTTGAGCTCTCCCTCTATGTGTGAATAGCGAGTCTAGCTATTATCCAATAACTCCAACAACATTTACTTAGCTTTTTACCCTTTTCAAGTTCTAAAGGCTTCCTTGCTTGGTCGTTCAACCCACACTATTTTTTCCTCCTTGACTTCTATCCATGGCTTCTCCATCACATATCTTGATATCTTTCTTGGATCCCTTTCCAACTCAATTTTTGAATCTCTCTATGTTCTCCCTCTCTATAATTCACTTATTTTCCAAGAAATTAGCTTATAACCATTCAAATATCTTCGTTAAAGATTTTCATCATCTATACATATTTCTGTAGTGCTCATTACATGAATTCAAAATGGCCTCTATCATTCCTTAATCATCCTCCTAGTAGGAATAAATACCTTTACAACTACTTTAATGGATGCTAGGATCAACCAAGAGAGAATGAATTTACCTCTCCCTCTATTTATTTCTCTCTAATAACTTACTTCTCTTCCATTTTATTTTCGTTCTCTATTATGTCTAGCCCCATGTATCTCTCTTCAATGTTCTTTACATGATTTAATAATGGTCACACACCATTCATGTGAATGCAGAATGGCATCCACCATTCACCTTAGAACAAAAATGAATTATGTTATTTAGGTGAGAATTATATTGGAATATGTTTCTTTTCTTAATCCAAGAATGACCAATAATGAATCATTCCTTCTTCCCTACAACTATTCACATACATGCCTCTAAGCCTACATCAATCATTTCCTCTCTACAATCAATTTCCTACATCCAATCATGAATTTGTTCCGTTACCATCAACCACATCAGTGGGGGGTATAATTATGAATGAATGAATTTAAAAAACACCTCATCCCCAACACCCCACAAGGCCTCATTTTCCCTCTTATTGTGGGGACATGATTTTTTTTCAAAGAAAATGTGAGAAAATCTAGGTTTTACCACTCCTCTCACAATTCCCATGATGAAGGTACTTATCCCCTTGATTCCATAATTGTGGAAGGTGTACATTTCCATAACCACCACATGCATTCAATTATTGGTAGTTAAGTTTTCTATATTTTTAGTAAGGAACGTGGTGATGAAGGAAAAAAATTAAAGTTTGGAAAAATGGAAAACTAAGGATTATTCTGCATGTAGAACCCCCAAGTACCCTCTCACCTTCCCCATATCCTGCTATCATAACCCCTTTTTTATGTGCTCCTACATCAGGTAGCTCTGTTATTTTATTAAATTAGAGTAAGATAATATTTACATTATTCAAATCACCATGAAATTTCTTCCTCGTAGTGTAAATAAAGCATGGAAATTAAAATATCCATGCCAAATGAAATCCAAAATTTAATCATAATTAAATATAGTTAATCAATGGGATTCAATACTAGGAAATTATGTCATATCCCCCTTCGAATAACACAATCATTACTATTCTCTTCTCATTAACAACATTTCTTTTCTTCATTCTTTAGTTGTATTTTTAATGCCATTGTATTAACTATCTTGGTATACCACCAAAATTCAACATTCCAACATATCCCTATGCTAGTAATCAAGTAATCATACATAGTATAGCAATTGTCAAGAAACACTTATCTTATGCACAATATTTCTCAATTCCATGATGTAATCATATATTCAAATATATGTATGTAATATTTATTTAATACTTATCTGTATGGGTATTCATCTATCCCATATAATGGCTTCCATAGGAAATAATTAATTTCATTATCCTTTATAACACACCCTCAATATTCTAGCCACCATCCCACATGAACTTCTAAGTTTCCTCCTCCTTGATACACTCACCCTCTAGTATTATATGTCCCCTTATCTACTAAACAATCCCTTACGTGATCCATCTTATCATGGATTTCTCATGTAAGGAGATAACTACCTTACTACTAGACATCCACTAGTAGTATATAGTTTGTGGCAATCACATTGTTCCTTTGTCATAACAATGGCCTTCCTTCAAGGATTACCATCTTCAATAGCCATCATCTATCATGTATCATACACATACAATTACTATAGATATAGTCATAATAATACAACTTATAAATTCCAATTTTAATTCATAAAGAATATCATATTTCATAAGTATGAGATTCCTTCTCATAGATTTTGGCTCTTGTGGGTCATAGCACCTAATATTTCTTACAAAATTACACTCATTTTCATATTTGAGACCATTCTACCTACAACCCAAATTTTTCAATCAACCAAATAAAAGTGATTATCTATGCATATAATCCTTTCTTTCAATATTTACAACCACCCATGAGGTGATATCAGAATAATATTAAAAAACTAATAACTTAATCATTTCTAGTTATTAATCATATTAAATGAAATGGAACTATGATTCAATTTACATGCGTTAATTAACATACTTACCATTACAAGATGAAACTAATTATTTATTATAATAAAACAATGTGCCAATACTCATTATCACACCTACTCAATCCATCCTTGTCACTTGATTTCAAAATACTACATTTCTATATCATGTATTCCACCATCATCAGTTGGAAGGTATAAACAACACCTAAACACATCATCTCATCACCTTCTTTCTACACCTTGGGAATACTACAAGGAAATTCCCTTCTTTACTCTATATTACCTTAGGAACCCTCTCCTATATAGGTGATCCTCACTATTTGCAGGAAGTTTGTAGTCTAGAAAACCAATATAAGTAAGGAGACAAGTGGGAACTAACTTAGTACTATATCCTTCCATATCCATAAACGATATGGTATCACACATTAGCTCTATTTTTATTCACATTCATGTGCTATACAAATTCATAACATGATTATGTTACCCATTCACTCATTATCAAGTGACTCAATCATGAGATACTAATTCGTGGTTGAATCAAAAGGATTATAACAATCTTGCAATGCCACAAGGTTATTACTTCATCATAGACCACCTAGGTATCATTATCATACATGCATTCAAGCATAAACAAATCAATGAATATATAAATTATGCCTAAGGGAATTATCACTCCAATCATTTCAATTCATATATATTGGCATGATTAATTTTCATACTTGGATAATTTCCTTCAGCATTCCTAAAGTTACTTGTTCAGTTTATGTCTCATGGGAACTCACATAATTCCTTAATAAACCTCTTAACAAGAATCCTGTTATCTTTATCCTTTTCAGAAGCTTTTCTATCATAGGCCACTTCATCATCAACATTTTCAACCATTTTTGAGATTTTTTTTGGAATAAACTATGTGTCAATATTTGAAATGTATAATGTTTCGAGTGGACACTGCACCCATCATCAAGGAAGAAGAAAGCAATAAAATATGAAGTGAGTTTAGTAATGAAAAGAGAATACAAAGGTAATTAAAAGGAGTTAACCATTAAAGAAGACAAAGGGTTCCAAAGAATGGAAAATATATTTAAATAATATAATGAATAATATAGAATAGTATATATATATATAAGTTTTTTTCTTTAAATAAAGGAAAATAAAATAAAATAAATCTCAAATTAAATACTTCCCTTCATTTATTTAGTCCATCCCAACTTGGTACTTATGTTAATCAAATTTTTCATTGATGTCAATATGGAATTGACTAAGATATCAATATTCTCAAGATGCCTAGTTCTAGATGATGATGCCACGACTCTTGTCTTGGTTGACTAGGATACCATCAATGAAGATTTCAAGTCATGAAGAAGTCAAACCACTAATGAAGGAAGCCCTAAGAAGTACTTGATCTAATGTTGCATTCACTTGATGATCTAGACGTTAACCTTTGATCACATATGGAGAACTACATGTGATGATGTCATACCCTTGAATGATCACATGCTTGGAAGATTAAATTATGGCATGGAAGATCTCATTTGATGGTTGGAAGACTATCTTACTATCTTGGAACTTTCCTAGTGATGAATTTGCCTATGTCATATCACTGCACTACTAGTATGTGATGAAATTATGACATATAAAGATAACATGGATGAAGTATAACATGATGACATTAAGACCCTATGACAATGAAGAAGACAAACAAATAGAAGCCATATTGTCCTAATTAGATTCTGCACTAAACAATTCAAAGGTAGTCACAAAGAAAAAAAAATTTCACCACCTCAGAGGCAACCTTTCAACATGGGACCTAGACCATCTAAAAGAGGACATTTTCCTCTTTCCAAAGAGCCTTTACTTGCCCTGAAACTCCCAGCGGTTGATGAGATATGGAATTTTTAAGTTAAGAAAAATTAACCTTATCAGTGAAATATAGAGATATACCATAGTTTACACCTCGTGAAATAGGGACACAAAGGAACCTTTTCTAAGATTTGTTTAGGTAAATATTTGAGTTGATACCCTCAGATTTGTAGTTGTCATCAAACTCAAACTTGTATACTCCTATCAGAGTAGCTCAAATTTTTTTTATGGTTCACTAAAATACTTCAAGACCTCATTTTTGTGATGTGTCACAGTGATAAAGACCTATAGTGATCAAATAACTCGGACCAATGTTATTTCTATGTGACAGACCTTCTATTTTCTTTGGTTCGGAAAAAGACTAGATTGGAAAACTACCTGTGAAGGGTAAACAAGACTCAAAAAATTAGTATAATTCTAAGCACACTTTTATTGCAAACTTTTTTTGGAGCAAGATGTAGGCTGGACTTGGATAGTGAAGCATTAGGAGTCCTGAAGTTGTTTCATTCACCTCGGATTAATTACTGTGACACTCGGACTATGAAAGAGTTCTCTGTCTCAGATCCTGTGACTGATTAATTTACTGCAAGTAGCTCAGAACTAGTGCACATTAATATTCTTGGGTCTACGGTTTATTCCTAGCTCGTACACCATCACTTAAGGAAATATCACCACATGCATTCGGACATGATTTTGGTTTGAAGATCTTCATACCTTAATCTTGGTCAACAAGAGAACCTATGGATTATTGAAAGTAGTTTATTGTAGATAATTTGAAACTTTTAAGGAAGTTTTGAAGGATACCTGGAAAGACAATGTGACATTTAAATAGACCTTTTGGAACAACAAAGAGAGGACCTTGGGAAATCTTTGAAAATATGTTGAAGCCAATCAAAGACATCCTATCACAACATTTTGAAGACATTTTATGAAGAATTTTTTAGGATAGTTTGGTGTAGACTTCTTGGTGGAAATTTTGATACACATCTTGAAGAAAATTTGGAGTTGTCTTGAGATATTCTTGAATACATATTGAAGCACCTGTTGAAGATATTTTTGGCAAAAGAATTGTGAAGACTTCCTTGACAAGTTCTTGAATAAACCCTTGAAGAGGCTTAGATCAGGTGCAGAACTTGGAATTCCTTTTGTAGACACCTTGAAGGTCTTGAAGATAATGTTGAATACCATGATGCATTAGCCATCATGAGGTAACTTGGAGATATTTTTTTGGGTGACATGAAGAACAATGGTGACACCTTCTAGGAAGACAAGGGTGTCATTGATGAAGTTATTTGGAGGAGGCGTTGTTGAATATTGACAGGGCTCGTTGAAGAAAACATTGGGAGTCATGAAGAACAACTAAACACATTTTGACGAAGTGAAGCAAAGGGTTGGAACCCAAGAGGTTGGAGCATCATAGAGACAAGGTTTGTGCCTTGGAAGATAGGGTTGGAGCCCTAGAGGATAGAAGTCCTTAAGAAACTAGGTTGGAGCCTGAACCAGATACAAGGTGGGAGCCCTTGAGGTTGGTGCCTCAGAATTGACAAGGTTGGAGCCTTGAAAGTCCAATTCAGTGCTTGAAAAATACAGGTTGGAGCCTAGGAGATTGAAGATTGGTGTCTTCATCTAGGGTTGGAGCCCTACATATATTGTACTTTATTTATTGGAAAGAAGGAATTAATAAAATAAATTATTCTTATTGTTCATTTTGTGTTCTAAATATAAGTGATCTAACTGGTAAAAACAACAATTGGAAATAAATACTGATTCCCCCCCCTCTCATTATTTCCAACAATTGGAATCAGATTCAGTACCTTCACTCAAATCTTAAGATCTTGAAGGTTGATCATTAGAAAACAAATGGAAAAGCCAATGAAGAAATTCTCCAATCCTCCTAAAGATGTGTCAATAGGGTTGGCGCGCCTGTTTGGCTATAATCTGCGCCAAACAGGGGTTGGCGTGGGGGCCTAACTAGCAACTAGCGCTAGTTGGCGCGACTATCAGGAGTATAACCACGCCAATCCAGTTTACCCTAGAAAAATATGAAAATGGACAAGCAGAGGTTGGATCTGGTCTTCTGGGGGCTGAACAAGGTTTTAACAACAAGGAAGATGAACCAAAAAAGCAAATAAATCAATCAAAAACCAAAAAAAAACCCAAAGGAGGAAGGACTAACTCCCACTGATCCCCAGTGGAGTCACACTAGCCAGAGGTGATCCCACTAGCCCTATATTGGGTCTAGCAACAATCGAATCATGAAATGACGTTGGTTCCTAGTTACAAGAAAGACAAATATTACGATAAGTATCCTACCTTAAATCCCATGTTGCAGTTTTCGAAGAAGAAGTGGTGATCCTCGTCCCTAGCTTGATAGATCACAATCCTTCTGTTCGACACGTCCAGACACCTGTACACATGGAGAAACGATGACATACAACATAATACTTAAAGCATATAACTATATATCAGTCAGAGAAGATATAATTCGTTGCATTACATAAAAGAGTAGATACACGAATGGAACCAAAATCAAAGTCGCTTATATTATAGATGACAAAAAGGGAGATTACAACCAAGTGCTCTGACGCTATGATCTTCCTTTGGCGGGGCTTGCAATAGAGCACATCTCAACAAAGCCTGTCAGGGGTTTGGACAAAGCTCTCTCCCTTACGATGTTCTCCTTGGCTATAGTTTCCTTCCCAAATGTTCAGCTTCCAAGTGTTCAGCTAGCTTGTCAATGGAGAGGGCAGGCTTTTATAGAGGGAGGAAGGGAAGTTGGGATCCCTATAATCATGGCATAGAGTCCTATCTCTTAGGAAGGTTCCATGAGAGGTGGAAAACCACTTCTTATTCAGGGAGATCCAGAGCCAAACAACCCAACCTTTTTTTGATGATTCGTTCTGAAGTTCTTAGAATCAAACTTCCACCTTCTATTGTTAAAAAAAATTCCTTAATAGGCTTGGTGCAGGCACAACACAGGGACAGAGAGCCAGCTGGCACGCCCACTAGTGTGTATTTTCCCCATTGGCATGAGGGATGAACTAGCTAGTCGCACCAAGGCTAAAAGATCTATTTTTAGGGGTTTTCAGAGGAAATTTTCTTTAGGAGAATGTTTGTCCTTATGCAGGAGGATGCCATGAAGGTGTTTTCAGGACATTTTACAGTTCACAGGTCACGGGAATAGTCCTCCAATGTACGAGATGAGGGATTGCAGGGATGGTGACAAAATGTTGTGTAACAGATGCCCCCTAAAGCACGAGGTCTGAGAGAGAGGGAGGGGTGAAATGCTTTATGAGAATGCACCCAACTGAAAACATTGCCATCAGAAAACCTGCGAACCCAAATACAACTGATATCTCTGATACATGATATGTGGTATGGGTGCAGCCATCTATAATAGAGTGTACAAAAACCAAGATCCAAAGTATGGACGCATACATCCAAAAAATAAGGACCAACAAGTAGACTCAGGTATGGTCGCAGCCATCCAATCAAATGAGTCATGTAATAAATCATAATAATCCAAAAAGAACCCGCATCCTAGATGTTTATCAGAAAAAATCTAGGGTCTTGCGCTCCATCTCGACCTGAACAGTGTACAAGTTCGAGCATGAAAATATGTGAGCTGAAGTCGAACATGCAAGAACATCGTCTGATTACCAGCCAATAACAAAATTCGTTAACAGACACAAGAGAAACCACCAATAATGATGATGGCTCTCAAGGTACAAGAGGTACAATCTACAGAATGTGAACAATGAGCTGGTTTCGAACATCCGCAGAATCATCCGATCGAAAGCCAATGATGAAAACCTTACGTAGAATGCGAAGAACCTACCATTGAGGCATGCAGGATCCAAGGTACCTGAAGGGAGTCTCTAGATCAGCTTCCTGGATAATGAGCTGAATTCGAAAAGAAGTGACCTTGATCGAAGGTGGGCCATAATTTTTCCCACATCATCGACACGAGACAGAGGAACATAATTTTTGTGAATCAAGACCAAGAGAGAATCAGAGGGAGGTTGAAAAATACAAATGCCAACTTCTCTTGAACATATCGGAGTCACGACAATGGATTTGGCAGTATTTGAAAGCAAGGGATCTGAGGTCATAGTGACGTGGCAAAGAGCAGATGAGCGGTCAAAAGAGATTACCCAAACCCATGAAGGCAAGCAGATAACGAGATGAGATGGTCCCAACCCGACATGAATGCAGACAAGTGCCATGTTCAAGAGCGACATACTGCTGATATGACTATAATACTGGTTCCATTTCCCCCCACCATTTATGGCAAGTACCCCAATTATTTTTGAAAAAAAGCTTGAAGGGGATAACATGTGCTTGTGATATAAGTTCGTCCTTTGGACAAATCCAACGTAGTACATTTAACGAGCCCTAGGAAGGAGGAACTCGAGTAATGTCATTACGACGAATTCTGATGTCATCAGTTTTTAACGAGTCTGAAAAAGGAAGAACTCGACGTATTTTCACGTTTAGAGAGTTTGAAAATAGAACATAAAAGAAAACTCCAACAGTCCCTTTTCGTAGATAGTCCCACGGATTCAAAAAGGTAGAAAACTATGTCTGGGAGAACCTCCTAGTTGCGATAGGCTAGGGTATTCCTTTTTCGTAAATAATATATCCTAGCCTGAAAAAGGGGTAAACATATACTGGGTAGATGTCGTTTCATAGCCATTTAACGAGTTCAGAACGACAAGAGTCTTAGCAATCATTTCAATTTTCAAGAGTTGAAAAAGAGCTAAAAGATGACTCCTCCTAGAGGAACGAGTGGTATTAAGGTTAGCTACTGGTTCCGGTAATGGTGGAACTGCTCAGAACAAGTAAAGGTTAAGAGGCTGGCTAACAAGACCACTCATCGCAGTGGTTCCTTAGGAATGGGTGAAACAACCAAGTGAAGGCATATGATCGGCCAAGCAAATAGTGACGATGGAGTGAGAAAACCAAGGCTCATCTGGCAAAAACAGGTTGATAAAATGGAAATCACAAGAGGTAAAATGGGAATCATTTCATTTTTACACAAGATTGAAATCAAGAAACTTTTCTTGAAGTTGGTTTCATTTTTACACAAGCTTGAAACAAAAATAAACTATGCTTAAAACCGGTTTCATTTTTACACAAGCTTGAAACGGGAACAAACTATGCTTAAAGTTGGTTTCATTTTTACACAAGCTTGAAACAAAGATAAAATATGCTTGAAAAATTAAGCATGCCCCCAGCATGGTGACTCAATTCGAGGTACATGCCCCCCAAGCTTCAGTCCATAGGAAATGGAGTGAAGGTTCAAAAGCGAGATGAAGAGAAAGACTCGATTGGGATTTTACAAGATCTTACAAAGACTCGAATTGAAAGGGAATGTGTTTCATTGTTTTAACGAGGTTGACACATTAAAAGAACTATCCTCAACCAACTTGTTTCATCTTTTAAGGAGTTTGACACAAGGAAAAGAACCTTGCTCTGACCAGCTTGTTTCATTTTTTAACGAGCTTAGCACAAGAAAACGAACTCTGCTCCGACAGACCTTGTTTCATGGTTTAAGGAGCTTGACACAAGCAAATGAACCATGCTCTGACAGACCTTTTTTCATGGTTTAAGGAGCTTGACACAACCAGATGAACCATGCTTCGATAGACCTTGTTTCATGGTTTAAGGAGCTTGACACAAGCAGATGAACCATGCTCTGATAGACCTTGTTTCATGGTTTAAGGAGCTTGACACAAGCAGATGAACCATGCTCCGAGAGACCTTGTTTCATGGTTTAAGGAGCTTGACACAGGCAGATGAACCATGCTCCGAGAGACCTTATCATAATTAATAAGAAGTCATACCTTCCAAGGGTTGCCTGTCTGATGGAAGGAAAACATCTTGGAAGTTTGGACCCAATGCCCCCAGCACATTATGTACAATGGCACTATCGCTGAATATGGGCATAGGACAGGTAGCCACATAATTGACATGCAGCGAAGATGACACAACCAGTGGATAAAGATCCGGTAGGGATGATGGTGGACTAGCTTCCATATTAGGACTAAATAACGGTAGCTAATTGATGGTCACGATCTGACCTTGCTGCAGAAAACACATCACACGAAAGAGGGAGGAGACAAGAGCTCCCATGGAATAAGTATAATTGCAGCCCAGGAGTAAATTAAATTCCAAGGGGCCAGGAACAACCATCACATCCATATGGACAGATTTCCCTCCCAAAGTAACAGGAAACTTTGGAAGGATCCCTAATGGTTGACTAGTTCCTCTGTTAAACACCAAAAGATTCTGCTTAACAAGGATAAGCGGTGGTGAAATGAAAGCTTGCCAAGCAGTTGAGGATAAAATACTAACAGACACACCTTCATCTATAATGGTGTTGGGTACAACCAGATGGGAGGCCTGTACCGTGATCTCAAAGGGCACATAAGAAGGAAGGAAATAACCTGTGAATCAACCCCAATCGAAGGAAGGAACCAAACTAGTTGGAAAGGCTACCATCAAACCGAGATGGTCTTCCCTTGGTGTTACGGGAGAAGAAGGAGCATCCTCCGCCACCTCCATCATGGAGGCAGAAGGAGTATCCTCTGGGACCTCCATCATGGGAGGACGAGGAGTAGCTTCCATAGGTACAGAGATGGGAGAATATTTCTCCAAGTCTGAGAAATCTAAAGAAACAAGAATAACATGAGGGATTTGAGATCCACTCTCAACAGAAAAGACATAGTGCACTGCAGACGGGGCCAACTCAACCGATCCCACGACCAGTGGTTGGTCAAGGATGGATTCATAATGGTGAATTTCTAGAGGAGTGGGATCAAGCAAGGATGACTCTTGACTGATTTTTGAATCGACTGGTGAAGGACTCAAAGGAAGCTGTTTGTAACCAGCCAGAAGGCATGGTGCAGAAACAATCAAGTTGTCCAAAACTCTCTTGGCTTCATCCATATACAGACAAAGGTGAATGGCATGATGCCCTTCACACAAATTACAGGGATTGGTGAGCTTACCCTAATTCTTAGGAGCTTTACCAGCATAAGCTGAAGACGTGCCCCTAACCTGACTCCTGGAAGTCAAAGGCAACAACAGACGAGCGTTGGACCATACTTCGAGCACCTTGGGGATGCCTGGGAAATCTCGAAGAAGATGTTTTCTCTGGCACAACATGCAAGGGAACTTAACTTTCCGCAAAGGGTTGGAAGGTTCATCGAGAGCAGATGTTTTAGAAGCAACAGCTGCAGAATTAGCCTCTCGCTTATCTGACTTCTTCTTCTTAGTCTTCTTCTTCTTCTTCTTCTTATCCACCTGGGTACTAGAATCCAAAATTTCACCAGGTGAAGTAGAAGATGAGGACTAAGAAACAGGCGAAGAAGGGGATAGGTCCACCTTCAAATCAACATGGCATTGCTCAGGTGAAGGAGTGGATGGTACAATAGCCAGAACACTTGAGACCACAGAGGTTGAAAAAAACCAAACAGGCAACCCAACAGTTAACCCAGGAAGGGATAACGTGGCCATATAAGAAGCACCAATATTTCCTAAAGTAGGAAAAGGACTAGGACTCCCTTCAGATGGGACTCCTTGATTGGCAGACTCTGGAAGAGTTGCCATCAGAAACGACCTTGAAATAAAACACTAAGGACAAAAATTCTAACCAGGAATATTTTGTGGATGATTAATTTTTAACACACTACAACCAAACTCTGATGTTTCATATTTTAAGAGTCGAGAAACAAGAAAAAGGTGACTCTATCACTTTCAGGTTGGACACGAGCTTGAAAGGACAAGAGCTCGATGATCTTTTCAGTTAAAAGAGTCATTAAAGATCAAAGTGACTGCTCTGGTAATCTAGGTAAATGGGTGTACCATATATCCGTGAACTACCATATAAACCTTAGTAAAAATGAAAGAGAAATCAACCAAGGACTTAACGTATGTGCAGTTAATCACCCCAAATGTTGTGTCCGGTGTATCACGGGTAAAAGGTGGCAGACTCGGCTTCCTACAGATAAAGGATTTCAACGTAATGGGGTCTCCCTTTATATACTCGACAGTACGGGGAGCACAAGTCCATAATAGAATTGTCTGTAGCCAGATGGCGAGCGACAGCTGCTAGGCTTAAAGACGCCGAAACACATCTCTACCTTAGACTACTAGATGTTCCGTTAATGTTTCAATGTTTCCTTAGGTTAATTCAGTAAATTTTAAAGTTGATCTTCAATTTACGTTTCAATTGCAAGGCCCTATCGAATCTTGGATCTCATAAAACCTCTAGATGCAAAACTACATGCCACAAAATATCATTTTGTTCAATGAAGAGTTATCTACGGGAGAGTTGAGAGATTTCAAATGACAACAAAATGAAAAAAAAAAACATCCACTATTGTTTCCAATGAAATATAATGAAACTAGAAAACTTCTCTCTAGAGTTATATAACACTAGTAATGTGAAAGAGCTTTCAATTTTCACTATGCCAATCAAAATGCAAAAGATTTTGTTTTTGTATTTTTCAATATATTAGAGCAAATGCACTAAATGAATGAAAAACTAATGAAAACACCAATTCGAGAAATGACAAAGAGAGAGTTGAAACAAGCAATTTCGCTCAATTCAAATTCACACAATCAAGACTCAAACCGATGACGAAATCCCTCAAAGCGAAGAAGAATCTCGAAATAGACTCAAACAAACCATGTAATCTAGGCTTGGAGTAATACAAAGAGAAATTGAATGAAAGAAAGGAAAATCCCTCAATTAACACAATGATTCATTGGAATGAATGCAAAGAAGAAAAAATGAGGTTGACTGGGAAAGAAAAGACACAAAACTCCCACGAGAGGCTTAGCACACTGAAGCACCTAGAAGCCCTAGGGCTAGAATGCAAAACTGATAGAAAAATGCAAAAAACCATAGGACAGGGGCTAAACACAGTAAAAAATGACTTCAAAGCACTCAGGCAATCATAAAAAATGAACCAAGACCAAAAGTCGAGCTTAGAAAGCCCAAGAACAGGTAAACCCTAAAACCAAGCAGGGTTGGCATGCCTGTTTGTCTGTAATCTATGCCAAACATGGGTTTGCGCGGGTGCCTAACCAGCAACAAGCGCATCTTGGCACGACTGTCAGGAGTATAACCGCACCAATCCAGTTTACCCTAGACAAAGATGAAAATGGACAAACAGAGGCTGGATCTGGTCTTCTGGGGGCTGAACAAGGTTTTAACACCGAGGAAGATGAACCAGAAAAGAAAATAAATCAATCAAAAGCCAAAACAAAACCCAAAGGAGGAAGGAATAACTCCCACTGATCCCCAATGGAGTCGCCAAAATTGTTGTGGAGGTAAATCCCCTCTGTAGATAGAGGCAATCCCACTAGCCCTAGATTGGTTCTAGCAATAATTGAATCACGCAATGACGTTGGTTCCTAGTTACAAGAAAGACAAAGATTGCGATAAGTAGCCTACCTTAAATCCCACACTTCTATTGTCGAAGAAGAAGATGTGCTCCTCGTCCCTAGCTTGACAGATCACAATCCTTCCGTTCGACACATCTAGACACCTATACACACGTAAAGAAATGACGACATACAACGTAATACTTAAAGCATGTAACTATATATCAGTCAGAGAAGATATAATTCATTGCATTACATAAAAGAGTAGACACACGAATGGAAACAAAATCAGAGTCGCTTATATTATAGATGACAAAAAGGGAGATTACAACCAAGTGCTCTGACGATATGATCTTCCTTCAGCGGGGCTTGCAGCGAAGAGCGTCTCGACAAAGCCTGTCAGGGATTTGGACAATGCTCTCTCCCTTACAATGTTCTCCTTAGCTATATTTTCCTTCCCAAATGTTCAGCTTCCAAGCGTTCATCTAGATTGTCAATGGAGAGGGCAGGCTTTTATAGAGGGAGGAAGGGAAGTTAGGATCCCTATAATCATAGGATAGAGTCCTATCTCTTAGGAAGGTTCCATGAGAGGTGGAAAACCACTTCCTAATCAGGGAGATTCGGAGCCAAACAGCCCAACCTTTTTTTGATGATTCATTCTAAAGTTTTTAGAATCAAACTTCCACCTTCTATTGTTAAAAAACATTCCTTAATAGGCTTGGTACGGGTACAACACAGGGACAAAGTGCCAGCTGGCATGCCCACTAGTGTGTATTTTCCCCATTGGTGCGAGGGATGAACTGGCTAGTCGCGCGAAGGCTAAAATATCCATTTTTAGGGTTTTTCAGAGGAAATATTTAGAAGAATGTTTTTCCTTATGCAGGAGGATGCCATGAAGGTGTTTTCAGGATATTTTACTATTCACAGGTCACGAGAATAGTCCTTCAATGTATGAGATGAGGGATTGCAGGGACGGTGACAAAATGTTGTGTAACAGTCTTCCTCAACCATCGAAATTGAAGCCAATCGATTTGCAAAGACTCCATTGTTCAATGGAAATTTTTAAATATGGGAGGCAAGAATGAGGAATTTCTTAAAGACTCAAGACATTGAAGTATGGAAATCGGTGATTATTGATAGCATGATGGAAGGACAATATAGGGAGTGTAATACAAGAGGAATGAAAGAAATCTTCAATGGGCTACCTGATTCTATGAAGGCAAATTTGGAAAAATGTTCGTCAGCAAAAGGCATATGGGACAAACTTCATGATCTTGACTCAAAAGGAACATTGACCATGACCTCTAGTCAATAAGATGATGGAAAGCAATAAGGAAATCTAGAACCCATCAAGGAAGTTGAAAATAAGAATGATGACATGAAGGCCAAAGAAGACCTAGAAGAAGAAGAAAGAAAATAATGCCTTGAAGAATATCTCTTGACTAAGATTATACATGTAATGGAAGAGATTAACAGTTTGTTGTAGTCTCTACAACACCCTCCAAAAAACCCCTCTTCAAAATTTTTGGAGCCCCTTGAACTTAAAGAAAACCAAGTAAAGAGTCCAGAAGGCTAAGTCGCAAAGTCGCAGAACTCCTTTTTTTTAGAAAGTTGCAACCTCGCAACCTTGGGACCCCACGACCTAAGGGTCGCAAGGTCGCAGGGTCGCAAGGTCGCAAAACTCAACTTTTAAGGAAAACTACGACCCCGCGACTTTGCGACCCCGCGACCCTCAGGTCGTAAGGTCGCAAGGTTGCAGGGTTGCATATATTCTAAATCACTCAAATTGCGACCTTGCGACCTCATTAAATGCCCGCACGTGCGACCCTTTTATATAATCTAGGTCGCTAGGTTGCACTTTTCACATTCAGTGAATAGAAAGAAATGGCTCTGACAGGTCGACTGGCACGCGTTTTCCCGGGTAAGTTGCCATTTTCCTCCTGTTCTTTCCCTTTTTGTTATTCTTACTAATCCCAGACATCCTCAGCCTTTAAATTGTTAATTTACCTCAACCCTTGTCTGTTTTTCTTGCTTAGGGTTTTCTGATTCCTGTTTGCCCCCCACAAGTAACCAAAATCATTATCTGTTCTTGTTCAGACTTCCATGTCTGCTCCCCTGTACCAAGAATTACTCCTTGACCTTGCCTGGACGAGGAGAAACACAAGAAGAATTCAAAGACAGATCAGAAGAAGAAGCAGGCCGAGGAGGCCAAGAAGGAAAAGCAGGAAAAGGAAGCACAGGCCGCGACAGAACGGGCACTCAAGGAAGAGCTCGACAAATCGGAACATGAACGCCAAAAGAAAGCAGACCAAGCTGCTGTAGCTGAGCAAAAGAGGAAATCCAAAATAGAAGCAGCGGCAGAAGCAGAACGCAGGAGGAAGGAAGAGCATGAGAAGGCGGAAGCTAAGCGCCAACAAAGGGAAGAAGAGGAAAGGAAGAAGAAAGAAGAGGAAGAAAAGAAGAAGAAAGATGAGGAGGATGAATTGATAGAAGCCTTCGACATGTCTCCCCTCGAGGTACCTCTAGGCGGTACAGGAACCATGCTCTCCGATGTTAATTCCTCCCAGGGGCAAGAGGAGGAGGTCTTCGACCTTACCAGGCTCACGTTCGACCAATTCTCTTTCAAAATGCGGCAAGAGAAGAGAAGGTCCCTGGCACAAAGTCCTTCAGCCGCATCCATAGTTGCAACTGAAAAAGACATAGTCCTTGATACTAAGACTAACCCCGTGATGATAGCATCGGCGGGCACGGATTTCACCACGGCCACGGAAGAAAATGTCACCAGAATGAGTAGAGAAATCATTTCTCTACAAAACAGACTACGAGCAGCAGAGCAGCGGGAGAAGAAGGCAAAATAGGAAAGGTCGGCGTTGGAAGAAGAGATGCAACAGCTTCGAAACAAGGCTCCCCCAGTCAATGAAGTTCCACTTGCCATTATGAAAGAATGCGATGTATTAGAGGCGACCATGAGGCAGGTGTACGGGGAAATTCTCACCATAAAGCAAATAGTCGCCCCAATGGTAAGAGCACGAGCAGAAACTAAGTAGAAGCACGAGCAGCTTAAGGAAGCCGCGGTTGCCTTGGATAAAATGATGAACTGGACAGTGCAATACCCTCAAGTTCCCGAGCATTTGCCTAAGAAGGATTGGATTCATACACAAGGTGCCAAAGTCCAAATCCAGATGAAGATGCAATCCAAGGACAAGCTATCCAAGGATTTGGACAAATTAATGTCTTCATACGACCACCTGATTAGCGGCATAGACTCAATGCACACTCTTCACCACATTCCTTCGCTAGGGGCATTGGACGAAAGTAAGACCTGGGAGCAAGTAGATCAATAAATCCAGTCATTCCTGCAACCTATCAAGCAAGTTGCTGCCGCCCCAGAGGTTGCTGCATCACAAGAAAATCTGGGTCAACTGCTTGTCATTTCAGTATGGATTTACACCAAGCTAGCCTCTCTTTCAAACCAGATCTCACAAGAGAAGGAAACTCTGATCCCAAATGCTCTGGAGTGCATGCATCGGTTGAAAGAGGAGGTCCCTCTAGTATCTCCCATAGCAGCAGAATACCAGACCTGGTGAGACTTCCTCAAAGGAAAGCAGATTGATGTTCCCGATCTCTCTATTGCACGCCCATCTCCATGACTCAGTATCACTAGGTCACAGGTCGCACTGCCAACTAGGTCGCAGGTCGCACTACCAAACAGGTCACAAGTCGCACTCACTGGCCAGGTCGTAGGTCGCAATTTTTCCCAGGTCGCAGGGCAACTCAACCGACAGGCAGGCGAAGAGTCAGGGAGCCCAAAGGTAAATTTTGATCTATAAAACCCCCTCCGGGGAAAATGTAAAGGATCTTCTTTTTGGGACTTAAAAGCTACAGAGCATTGTATTTGAAGGGAACACTCTTTTGGCATATGAATACAAATACCTGTTGAAACTCCTTTTGGATCTGATGTGTTTTGCTTGGTGAACACTACGAGTATTTCTTTACAGTTTCAGAATATGTTTTGATTAATGAGACTGCACTCTTTAATGGCATCATTTATGCATCATGGTTACCTGTATGTGTGTTAATGATGTATGGATTAATTTCTTACTGAATGGATGTTAGTGACTTTGTTTATTAGCATTTCATTTTATCTTTCAGAAAGTAAAGGGGAATCTCGCCATAAAGAACTTTTTCTTTTGTGGTCAGAATCGCCTACAAGCATAACCCCAAAGATGTGTTGTTGACAACATCTCCTTTGGCTTGTATGCTTTATTATCTATCTTGCTACGCGTAGTGTGATATACATATTTAATGCATCAGCCTTGTATTTTGTATCATGTGAATAAGTGTGTGTCTGCAGGTTTGAGCAAGTTCTTTTGAGACCAAAGGGAAGGCGACTGAAGCGGTAGCCGGACCTACACCCCGGACGGGATCCCTATTCCAAACGGTTCAAGGTCTGATTGGGACTTTCTACCGGGGAGATCCCCTACTGGTGGCTGGACAGATTTTCCCGTTAATAGAATTGGCACTAGAAGGAGGGCCTGATGGCATCCTCCCGGCATACAACCAAGATCCCATCACAAACTCCCCACGGGGAGGTCATAAATGATGAACCTACCCCTCCTCCTTTGGAAGACATTCCAGGGGAGGAGACTCGTTATTTTGAAATCACCAGAGCGCAGTTGAGAACCTTGCGCCCAGCTGCCCGCAATATCCTCAGGGATTTACGATATACCCAAATCATGGAATTCCTGACCTACACCAGGGCCCCTCCTGAAAACATCACTCGAAATGGTTCTCTGGTGAGCACCATACCCCAACTTGTGAATCTCATGTTGGAAGACCTCGCCACTGATGTTCAGGAAAATGACTCGATTCTCCAAGAGGGCAAAGAATTCGTAAATAATGAACCCTTCCCTGACCCGCAGCCTAACCCAATCCAACTGAACAACAACCAAGTGCTCCCTCCACTGGGAGAAGGAGAAGGAGAGAGGGGCCGAGGGAATGAGGGCGAGGGAAACAGGGCCCGCAGGAATGTGGGCGAGGGAAACAGAGCCCGCAGGAATGTGGGCAAGGAAAACAGAGCCCGCAAAAATGTGGGTGAAGATAATAGAGCCCGCAGAAATGAGGGTGAGGGGAACCGAGGCCGCGGGGATGGAGGTAGACGAGATAGAGGCCGGGGCCAGGAACAACGTGCCACCCAGCGCCACCCAAACCAAAATAGGCCGCCTCTCCACAATTGGGGATACCTTGGAAACATGCCCAACCATGAGAGAAATCAAGATGAGCACTCTCGTCATGAAGGGGAAGCATCGGTGTCCGGGACGGGGAGCGGATCTGAGTCTGAAATCCGATATCATCAGCACGTTAGGAGGGTGCAACCACTCGCCTGGATTGCCCAATCCCCGTTAGATCTTTTAGGTCCCTTCCACGATATGCCTAGGCACCCTGAGAAGCATCTCCCCAGGTTCGATCCTGAGAAAGGCACCTTAGCCGAAGATCATATAAGCAGTTTCTATTTGTCTCTACAAATCATGAGAGTTCAATCTGATGACGTCGCATGTCGACTGTTTCCCCACACTCTTGAAAACAAAGCGGCCACTTGGTATCGCTCCCTCCCCAGTTCCTCTATTACATCATGGGACCAATTCCGTCACGTGTTCTTGCAGAAATTTTCAGAAGATAAAACCCCTTCCATGCTCCTCACGGAGTTGAGTACCATCAAGTGTCATAAAAAAGAGAAGGTCAAAGACTTCAACCAGCGCTTCACTACCATACTGCAAAAATTTCCCCCAAACCTGGCGTTGGATGACTCTATCACCATTGGCTACTATACGAAAGCTCTCCCTAGGGATATCGTCGTCTTCATCAAACGTGAAGCCCGCGCCACCCTCGCAGCCAGCTATACGGCTGCTCTCACTGTTGAAAGAGACATGCTGTCTATAGGAGCCATGGATCACGAAGGGAGAGATGATCACAAGCCAATCACGAAAAAGGGTCAGTCCTCCACAAACAAAACCGTAGATAAGGATAAGGATTCTTTTGACTTTGAGGGTATAGCGAAGAATCTCAAGATATTAACAAATGAAGTCTTCGATCTGAAGAGGAAAGTTATAGAGTCCACATCTAGTGCCAAGGCGCCTAAGCCCTTCTTCAGAAAGAGAAACCCCAACACCAGCCGACCTCCGTCCAACCCGAACACTATTTTGAACGTTGAAGACATAGGAAAAGATAACTTCTGCTCCTTCCACCAGGCTGCCCACTCTGAAAAACATGCCCCCAGTGGATTGGTAGCATGACTGCAGTGGTAAACCGGCTTTTAGATGATCAAAACCCAGGGGACGCGGGGTAGGATGATGTTTCAGACCACGATGAGGAGTTTCCCCCGGATGAAGAACCGACATCCTCAGTCCTTCCATTCGATGTTATCCGAGGGGACAACCACTTTACAATCACTGATATCAACATGGTAGACAATCCTAAGACCCCACCTGTAAGAAACTACAGCCTTAGGAGTAAAGGACCAGTCCCTGAACCATCCTTTGAGGAGAGGAAAAGGGCTTTCTTACGGAAAATTCTGCCACCGGGAAATGAACAACAAGCTGCCCATAAGAAGCCCACAAATGACAATACCCGAGCGAATCCGAAAAGCAAGCTCCCCGGGAGTTCCACCACAGCCACCACCGAACCAAGTCCCCAATCTGATTCCACATACAACATTGTAGAGGACATGAAGAAAACCAGAGCTAACATATCCCTCTATGAGCTTGCTCGCATCACAAATCAATGAGAACTCATTCTTAAAGCCTTCGCCAATACCTCAGTTACTAAGCATGTGAGCAACACTTCTGCGCAACCTAGTCCAAGTGTTCAATCCATCGTAAATGCCATCAATACAAATTCCAGGGGGTCTACTCCTCCTTTTCTCTTGTCTTTTGAGATCTTCAACTTCAATGTCCATAATTGTCTAGTTGACTCCGGCGCCTCCACAAACGTCATGCCACTATCTGTTTGCAAAAAACTGAACATCCGCCCAGAGAAAACCGATGCAAGGATCATTCAACTTGACAGAACTCAAGTGCCAGCCATAGGAGAACTGAACAACGTCATCATTTGCCTCTCGTCCGATTCTAGAGTCCACCAATGCATCGACATTATAGTCATCGACATTCCGGAAGCCTACAACTTATTACTTAGTAGGGACTGGTCTAGCAAACTACAAGGATATTTCGCCACTGACTGGTCCCACCTTTGGCTTCCTTACAAAGGCCGGAATAACCAAATCCGGGTCGAAAGTGAGCCTTATATGAAATATACTGTGACTGATTTGGATGCTGCTAATGAACCCATCAGTTTTTCCTAGGAGGAGCTTGGCATGTGCTTCTTGGAAGCCATTTTCGGATGTTATCACCCTCCTCAATCTCCAGTAGATCCTGAGATCCAGTCTGAATTAACACTCATCGTGGAAGATCAAGCCACTCTCGTCTCACACCAAACTGAAGTCTCGCCCCAAACTACAACCCCAAAGGAGCCAGAAAATGATGTATGGACCCTGTACTATGACGGTTCCAAAACTCTTGACGGAGCTGGTGCGGGCTGCATCTTGCTAGACCCTCAAAAGAACAAATTGTTGATATCGTGTCGGCTTGAGTTCCAATGCACAAACAATATTGCTAAATATGAAGCCCTAATCCTTGGAATCAAGAAGGCAGTGGATTTAAAGGTAAGGTGCTTACGAGTTATTGGAGATTCCGAGATCATTACTCGGCAGGTACGCAATACCATTCATTGTTTGTCTCTGCATTTGAAGGCTTATCAACAAGAGGTATGGCGTCTTATTTCTGCTTTCGATGCTTTTGGAATTAAATCTGTTCTTAGAATGCACAATGCAGCAGTTGATACTCTGGCTAATGCTACTTCTAGATTTACCCCTTTGAGGGACGACTTTTCTATTGAAGTTATATATAGACCCTCTGTGCCAGATAATATTACTAATTTACGCGTTTTTTATAATGATCAACAGATATTGGAGTTTATGCTCAACACTGAAGTATTCAAAGATGCGGCAATTGATGTGGTGGATCACGACCAAGCCTTGCAGGAAGAGCATGACAGACGCAAGGAAAACCCCATGCCCAAGGGGATAGTATCACTTGAAAATCTCTTCGACCTGCAAAGCCAATTCCACGGCCCCCCAAATACCAAGGTGAAAAGTTCCATTTTGGCACATCAGCAAGTGAATTTGGGATCAGAGGAGAACCCGAAGTTCATTAACCTCGGGAAATATTGTACCAACGAAGAGATTCAGGCATTCACCCAACTATTTCGGAAGTATCGAGACGTATTCGCTTGGACGTATAATGATTTACGTACGTACGATACTTGGATTATTCAGCACATCATACCCATGAAGGAAGGTGTAAAGCCATTCCAACAAAATCTCAGGAAGGTACAACCTACTCTGGAATCGATGATTCTGAAAGAACTCAAGAAGCTGTTGGATGCACGCATTATCTTTAAATTTCGTCACTCCACATGGGTATCAAATTTGGTCCCGGTACGGAAGATGTCTGGTGAGATCCGCTTATGTGTGGATTTTCGGAATTTGAATCGAGCCTCGAACAAAGACAATTACCCAGTGCCACCTATGGAACAAATATTTCAAAATGTGTCTAGATCTGAGATGTTCTCCTTGTTGGATGGATTCTCCAGTTACAACCAGGTGCTGGTAGCCGAACCAGACAGATTGAAAACTACCTTTCGGACCAAATGGGGAACATTCGCTTTCAGGCGCATGCCTTTTGGATTGATTAATGCGGGGGCAACTTTCCAACGGGCCATGGATATAGCTTTCCGTGGTTTGATAGGTCAGAGCATGGTAGTCTATCTGGACGACATCACTGTGTTTTCAAAACACCGGGGCGATCATTTACGCCACCTCAAACAAATCTTCGAGAGGTGCAGGAAGTACGGGATTTCTCTCAACCCGAAAAAGAGCATTTTCGCTGTGACAGAAGGGAACTTGCTGGGCCATATTATTACTAAGCAAGGCATTGTAGTAGATCCAGAGTGGGCGAAATATATTGCCCAGATTTTCCCCCCGAGCAGTAAGAAAGCAATGCAATCTTTCCTGGGGAAAATCAATTTTGTCCGCAAGTTCATATCGAATTTTCCCAGATAGTTAGGCCTTTGCAGGGGATGATAAAAAATAATGCGGTGTTCAAATGGAACCTGCTAGAGAAGGAGGCTTTCGCCAAAATCAAGCAGGCCATAGCTGAAGCGCCATCCCTTCAAAGCCCAAATTTTAGCAGAGGTTTTATCCTATATACTTTCGCTTCAGATTCATCACTTGCAGCTGTCCTCATGCAGAAAGATGGCAACAATGACGAACGACCCATTTCCTTCATGAGTACTGGTTTACAAGGAGCTGAATTGAACTACCCTGAAATCAAAAAGCAAGCCTATGCGGTCTACAAAGCAGTCAAACATTTCAGACCCTACATTTTGAAAAACCATGTCACAGTTTTCGTTCCACACCCAGTGGTCTGCTCACTGTTTGTGCAGCAGGAGCTAGGTGAGAGGCGAGGCAACTGGGTGGCATGCCTGCAAGAGTATGACTTGGAGTTTAAACCAACACACACCGTTAAAGGACAAGGTTTATGTCAAATAGCTGTAGAGGCTGCAAGTTCCCATGGAATTGAAGAAGAGTGTTGGGAACAAGAGATCGATATGTACCAGAGCGACCATGTGCCTCAGCTGAATAGTCCTTCTTGGTACTCTGACGTTTCAGGGTACTTAGCCCAGGGTACTCTGGACCCCGCTCTAACTGCCCAGCAGAAACGCGCGATAAGACTCAAAGTTGCATCTTACCAGCTGATCTAGGGGAAGCTTTTCAAGAAACATTATGATGGGGTCATGTTACGCTGCTTAGAACATGATGAAGCACATAAAATCTTGACCGAGCTACACGACGGGCCAGCTGGGGGTCATTTTGCCGGGGATACCACCGCCTATAAGATAATGCGCACAGGATACTATTGGCCAACCCTTTTCAGAGACGCGCATGCATATGTCCGGAAGTGCATCCAGTGCCAGAAATTCGCAAACCGAGAAGCGCGGCCAGCTGCCCCCTTACTGTCGGTAGCAGTGGAAGAACCTTTTCAACAGTGGGGCTTGGACGTCATTGGCGAAATCATACCTCACTCTTCCAAAAAACACCGGTACATTCTCATAGCTACTGATTATTTTACCAGGTGGGTCGAAGCAGCACCTTTACGCCAAATCAATGGCCAGGAGGTAATAGAATTCGTCACTCATTCCATCATCACCAGGTTTGACGTTCCAACTTCCTTGGTTTTTGATAATGCAACTTACTTTTCATCTTTTAAATTATATGATTTTTCCCTAGAAAACGATATTGTTCTTAAACATTCTGCAAATTACTATCCCCAAGGAAATGGTTTAGCTAAATCGACTAATAAAAATCTGATCCGCATCATTAAGAAGACCCTGCTGTCCCACGAGTGCAACTGGCACAACGCCCTTCACAATGCACTTTGGGCCGACCGTGTCACGCCCAAGTCCTCCCTAGGCACCTCTCCTTATTTTCTCGTGTATGGAAAAGAAGTCGTTCTTCCTCCCCATTTATCTCTCCCTGCCCTTCAGCTGTCCCAGGAATGTCATGGCACCCCATGCCCTACCTTGCAGACTCGGATTGACACCCTACTGAAGTTGGAGGAGGAAAGACAAAAAACCCGGGAAAATTTCGCCATCCACCAAAGCCGAATCAAGAGATGGTTTGATAGAAAATCCGCAGGGAATAAAAATTTTGAGGTAGGAGACCTGGTCCTAAAATGGGATAAAGCTCACGAAGAAAAGGGAAAACATTCTAAGTTCCAAGCACTATGGACATGTCCTTTCCAAGTTAAAGAAAAATTAGGTTCCCATACGTTTAGACTGCAAACCCTTGAGGGAAGAGTCGAGGTCCTCCCGGTAAACAGCCATGACCTCAAACATTATTTCACTTAGCAGCCCTTGGAGGGCTATCTTATCCTTGTACCATAGTTTCCGTTTCATCCCTTTTGATAAAAAAATAAATAATAATAATAATTTTAAAACGGAAGGGCTTGTCAGAGCCACGCATTTGGCACACTGCAACAGGTTCTATGCTGATGGAAGGCCTTTTCTCGATAGACACAAAGGTGGTAAAGTTTTGCTTGTTACCGGCACCTAAAGGCAACGTATGATCTAGCTCAAGTCATCAAGCAGGGAACCCACCTAGCAAGTTTGAGAGGGTGTCTGCAAAAGAAAGTGCAATGCAGTGGTAACTAGATCGGAAGGGAAAAGAGGTACTCCATGTTACGTCAGGGCATCTGGGAAAAACCAACGTCCTCAGACCAGACAAGGAACAACCTCTCTGCAAGCAAAATAAGTCGGGATCCCTCATTCGCCCAAGGCAAAAATTGCCCATCTCAAATAAGTGCCACAAGCACATCTAAATAAGTGCCCCAGGCACATTCAAAATAAGTGCAACAGCACACTAATAAAGGGTAAAGGATTGAGAAAGGCTTCCTGCGGAGAGAGGTGATGTAGCGACTCTGCCGGGGTACTGACCAGGCTTGCTGGTAGCGGAGCAACGTTCACAATTCCTAGGCAGTGACTCCGTCGGGACCGAGAGGTTCGCTGGCAGCGGAGCAACACGATGAGGAAAAAATAATCGTATCAGACCCTGTAGCTGCCTGGAGTTCTCCAACCCTTTCGGTCCGGAGACCTAAAGAAATGAATTTTGGTTAAACAACACCCGAACAGGACAGCAGACTGAGCAACCTAGCAAGGTGCCAAAAGGCTAGGCAATGTCGACCGTAAGGTAAAAGAAATAGCCAGCAAGGACCCCTCCCTCCCCCCTCCAAGACTAACCATCGGCACAGACTCTGAGTTCGTCCAGTGAATCGTCATTTGTTGTAGCCTCTACAACACCCTCCAAAAAACCCCTCTTCAAAATTTTTGGAGCCCCTTGAACTTAAAGAAAACCAAGTAAAGAGTCCAAAAGGCTAAGTCGCAAAGTCGCAGAACTCCTTTTTTTTAGAAAGTTGCGACCCCGCGACCTTGTGACCCTGCGACCTAAGGGTCGCGAGGTCGCAGGGTCGCGAGGTCGCAAAACTCAACTTTTAAGGAAAACTGCGACCCCGCGACTTTGCGACCCCGCGACCCTCAGGTCGCAAGGTTGCAAGGTCGCAGGGTCGCATATATTCTAAATCACTCAAATTGCGACCTTACGACCTCATTAAATGCCCGTACGTGTGACCCTTTTATATAAGCTAGGTCGCTAGGTCGCACTTTTCACATTCAGTGAATAGAAAGAAACGGCTCTGATAGGTCGACTGGAGCGCGTTTTCCCGGGTAAGTTGCCATTTTCCTCCTGTTCTTTCCCTTTTTGTTATTCTTACTATTCCCAGACATCCTCAGCCTTTAAATTGTTAATTTACCTCAACCCTTTTCTGTTTTTCTTGCTTAGGGTTTTCTGATTCCTGTTTTCCCCCCACAAGTAACCAAAATCATTATCTGTTCTTGTTCAGACTTCCATGGCTGCTCCCCTATACCAAGAATTACTCCTTGACCTTGCCTGGACCTTTTTGGTTTTGTATTCTCCCAGTTAAAGGATAAAACACTCCACGCCGCGCGCGCCCAAACCCTTGAGGAAGCCCTAGCACGACTTGCGACCCACGACCTAGTCGCAAGGTCGCAAGGTAGCAGTCTGCAATTTTTTTCGAGATTTGCGACCCTGCGACCCAGCGACCTAGTCGCAAGGTCGCAAGTTCACATTTTCATACTTTTTAACAGTTCGCGACCTTGCGACCCTGCGACTTAGTCGCAAGGTCGCAAGGTCACATATTGGCTATTTTTCTCTCAAACTACGACCCCGCGACCCAGTAGACCATTGTTTCAAATTCTGTTTGTGTCCCAACTCTGAGAAACTGTAATTGGTCTTTTATCATCACGTCATTCTTATCATGGGATTCCTTCATGAATTTGACAGGTGAACTTGAAACAGACGCAGAGTGTATACCTGTTCTCTCAGATTCTGGCGACATGGCACCCCCAGTATCCCAGAAGAAGGACAAGAAAGTGGTGATAGAAGATATAGACATTGACATGCAAATGTCCCCACTGCCGATATACCAAGATACCCTTTGTACCTTTGCAAAAGGGGACAGCATGCGATGGTACCAATTGTACCATGAGTTCGCCATAACGGAAGAGGAATTCCCAGAAGACCTCCCAGATCGAGAAGTATACTTGAAAGTCAAAATATCCAAGCTGCATCTAGATGGTGCTCATCCAACCATATTTCCATGTCCCGAAATGATAGACTGGATCATACAAAAAACATATCCCAAGAAGTTCGTGATCCAAGACAGCGAAGGCAAGGCTTTCACAATGCTCGTAGGCTCGGATGCACATGTATATTACTCTCTGCCTCACCCAGAAGAAAACTTTACAAGAGAATGGGCTCTTGCCCATGCAGTCCCTGTAATCGACACAATCAGGCGGTGGTGGGCGGAGCTCAACAAATTTAAAGTCAAGAAAGACGAAGAATATCCGGTGGCCAGCATGAGAATAGTGTATAAATTACTAGCCGCCATGCTTTGCAGATTGTACGGGCGCCCCGACGCCACCACCTTCAGCGGGACATGGGCTACCATCATGGAACATGTAACGGTGCATGGCACTCGGTTCAACTGGGCTAGTATATTAATGACATCAATGCATACAAACTTGTCCTCGGCATTGGCCCCAGGCGAGGGAATGCCTTCTGAGTTCTATATGGCCTCATATCTATTGGATGCCATCTGTGCGAGATTGCATTTTGAGGGATGGGCACATAACTGGGACTCCGCGCAGACACGAGCAATTCATCTACAAACCAAGGTGTTCTGGGAGTCCAGGTATAAGCAAGATATAGAACCAATTTCTCAGATATTCATCCCCGCCCTGTTCAGAAAATTATTTGGCCAAGACGCCCCTTGCATGTCTTGGCGAGCTAGGGAGACTCTAGGCCAAGTAGCACATTGGTTCCTGTTTGCTGAATATACTTTCATCCGAGTCTTCAGCACATTCAAGCAGCCACATGCTTTGCCTCGCTTCATCACTGACAAGATGCTCATACAGGAGGTATGCTTCCAAATGACCTTGGGTTTCTCCAGTGTCCTGTCCAAGGGTAAGAAGAAGCCCTGGCCCACGCTGCCCCTCACTATCGGTGCATACACAGTCAAAGATTTTAGAGAGGTAGGGGCTGAAGGAGAAGAGATTAAAAGTTATCACCTAAGGACTTTAGAGTACCGAACATATGACCCGAAGAGGATAGTTCTCGAACACTGCAAGAAGGCCAAATTCAAATGAAACTACCAGCATGTAGAATGCCCAGAAGAAGATGAGAGAAGAAACTGGTATAACGCAGATAGACAACTTGCTCCGGGGGCGGACTCTGGCCAAAAGGATCCAGATGATCAAAGTTTGGAGGAAAGGAGCCGTAAGTTAGGAGGCGCTTCTTCCTCTCTAGCTAAAAAGCCCTGGACCAGCACAGAGCCTGACACCTCTTCCCAACAGAAAGAAGCAGAGGCCAAAGCCCAGCAGGAGAGAGAAAAGAAGATAAAAGAGGATGAGGAGAAACGCAAGAAGAATTCAAAGACAGATTAGAAGAAGAAGCAGGCTGAGGAGGCCAGGAAGGAAAAGCAGGAAAAGGAAGCGCAGGCCACAGTAGAACGGGCACTCAAGGAAGAGCTCGACAAAGCGGAAGTTGAATGCTAAAAGAAAGCAGACCAAGCTGCTGCAGCCGAGCAAAAGAGGAAAGCCGAAATAGAAGCAGCGGCATAAGCAGAACGCAGGAGGAAGGAAGAGCATGAGAAGGTGGAAGTCGAGCGCCAACAAAGGGAAGAAGAGGAAAGGAAGAAGAAAGAAGAGGAAGAAAAGAAGAAGAAAGATGAGGAGGATGAATTGGTAGAAGACATCGACATGTCTCCCCTCGAGGTACCTCTAGGCGGTACAGGAACCATGCTCTCCGATGTTAATTCCCCCTAGGGGCAAGAGGAGGAGGTCTTCGACCTTACCAGGCTCACGTTCGACCAATTCTCTTTCAAAATCCGGCAAGAGAAGAGAAGGTCCCTGGCACAAAGTCCTTCAGCCGCATCCACGGTTGCAACTGAAAAAGACATAGTCCTTGATACTAGGATTAACCCCGTGATGATAGCATCGGCAGGCATGGCTTTCGCCGTGGCCACGGAAGAAAATGTCACCAGAATGAGTAGAGAAATCATTTCTCTACAAAACAGACTACGAGCAGCAGAGTAGCGGGAGAAGAAGGCAGAACAGGAAAGGTCGGCGTTGGAAGAAGAGATGCAACAGCTCCGAAACAAGGCTCCCCCAGTCAATGAAGTTCCACTTGCTGTTATGAAAGAATGCGATGTATTAGAGGCAACCATGAGGCAGGTGTACGGGAAAATGCTCACCATAAAGCAAACAGTTGCCCCATTGGTAAGAGCACGAGCAGAAACTAAGCAGAAGCACGAGCAGCTTAAGGAAGCCGCGATTGCCTTGGATAAAATGATGAACTTGAAAATGCAATACTCTCAAGTTCCCGATCATTTGCCTAAGAAGGATTGGATTCATACACAAGATGCCAAAGTCCAAATCTGGATGAAGATGCAATCCAAGGACAAGCTATCTAAGGATTTGGACAAAGTAATGTCTTCATACGACCACCTGATCAGCGGCATAGACTCAATGCACACTCTTCACCACATTCCTTCGTTAGGGGCATTGGACGAAAGTAAGACCTGGGAGCAAGTAGATCAAGAAATCCAATCATTCCTACAGCCTATCAAGCAAGCTGCTGCCACCCCAGAGGTCACTGCATCACAAGAAAATCTAGGTCAACTGCTTGTCGCGCCAGTACAGATTTACACCAAGCTCGCCTCTCTTTCAAACCAGATCTCACAAAAGAAGGAAAATCTGATCCCAAATTCTCTGGAGTGCATGCATCGGTTGAAAGAGGAGGTCCCTCTAGTATCTCCCATAGCAGGAGAATACCAGACCTAGCGAGATTTCCTCAAAGGAAAGCAGATTGATGTTCCCGATCTCTTTATTGCACGCCCATCTCCATGACTCAGTATCACTAGGTCGCAGGTCACACTGCCAACTAGGTCGCAGGTTGCACTACCAAACAGGTTGCAAGTCGCAGTCACTGGCCAGGTCGCAGGTCGCAGGGCAACTCAACCGACAGGTAGGCGAAGAGTCAGGGAGCCCAAAGGGAAATTTTGATCTATAAAACCCCCTCCGGGGAAAATGTAAAGGATCTTCTTTTTGGGACTTAAAAGCTACAAAGCATTGTATTTGAAGGGAACACTCTTTTGGCATATGAATACAAATACCTGTTGAAACTCCTTTTGGATCTGATGTGTTTTGCTTGGTGAACACTATGAGTATTTCTTTACAGTTTCAGAATATCTTTTGATTAATGAGACTGCACTCTTTAATGGCATCATTTATGCATCATGGTTACCTGTATGTGTGTTAATGATGTATGGATTAATTTCTTACTGAATGGATGTTAGTGACTTTTTTTATTAGCATTTCATTTTATCTTTCAGAAAGTAAAGGGGAATCTCGCCATAAAGAATTTTTTCTTTTGTGGTCAGAATCGCCTACAAGCATAACCCCAAAGATGTGTTGTTGACAACATCTCCTTCGGCGTGTATGCTTTATTATCTATCTTGCTACGCGTAGTGTGATATACATGTTTAATGCATCAGTCTTGTATTTTGTATCATGTGAATAAGTGTGTGTCCGCAGGTTTGAGAAAGTTCTTTTGAGACCAAAGGGAAGGCGACTGAAGCGGTAGCTGGACCCACACCTCGAACGGGATCCCTATTCCAAACGGTTCAAGGTCTGATTGGGACTTTCTACCGGGGAGATCCCCTGCTGTTGGCCGGACAGATTTTCCCATCAACACAGTTTGAAAAAGGAAAATGAGGAACTTAAGAGGAAAGAGAAATGGGGAGACCAAGAAAAGACAAGGAAGGAAGTTAACCTTTTCAAGCTTAAAGTGCAAGAAATAAATGAGGAGATCGCCAAACTTAAGGAGGAATTTCATCAAAACAAAATAAAGAATCATGAAGAAGTCATATCTATGAAAAATCAATTGGATATGGCAAAGAAAATGGAAGAATATTTGTCAAGCCACCTTGAACAAAGACTTAAGATCTTGAACAATCTTGAAGCAGAGATTGGTCAATACAAGGAAGAGGTCTCCTCTCTTAGATCTCAACTAGAATAAGTAAGGAAACAAGCGCAAGGAGCTAAGAAGATGATGGAAAATTTGGCATTCATAGAAGGACAAGTTGATGAAGCGGAAAAGGAGAGAAACACCATGATATGACAACTAGAATAAAATGATGAAGAAATATTCAAACTAAAATCAAACATCAATCTCCTCAAGGCCGAAACATGTGAAGCTAGAAGAATAAAAGAAGAAATGGAGAGTAGCATATCAAAGGAGAATGAATAAATCTTCATAATAAAATCAAATATCATCTCCCTTAAAATCGAAGCACACAAAAAAACAAGCATGATGGAAGAAATGAAGAAGCAACTAGTCATGAAAGGTGAAGATTGTGAAAATTTAAAAGGAGGAATTGTCACTCTTAAAAATTAAGTTGACTTGTTGAATAAGAACTTGAAAATCTCTCAAACCCTAGATGACATCCTAAGTTACTAAAGGCCTCCCCTTGATAAATCAGGTCTTGGCTATGCAGGTGAATCCTCAAGCAAGAATTATAATGCTTAAAACAACAAGGATGTGAGGAAGCCAAAAACAAATGTGGATGCTCCCAGTTCCAGCAAAGGCAAGGAGAAGAGTCAAGACAACAATGGAATAAATCCTACTCCAAGGATACTTGTATATGGTGTCGAGAATACAAAAGGAAATGAATATCATCAAAGAATCCCAAGGAAAAAAGACATCAAAATTACATCACGAAAATATTCATCTCCCAGGTACCGAAGTATAATTCTTGATTATTGATATTTTTGTACAAACTTTGGGCACATGGAAAAATATTGTAGGGCATATCACAAAGACAAATATAATGGTCCCCATCAATCTTCTAGAAGCAATTTTGGAAGAAGAAGTCATGACTAATTTCAAGAACAAGATGGAGTGCTTCAATTTCCATAACATTGGACATATGGCATGTGAGTGTAACTTGACTTGGGTGCCTAAAACCATGACAACCAAGGCAGAGAATAAAGTTACACAAGTATGAAGAAGGAAGTAAATTGGGTCTGAGAGTCTCTTGAAACACTCCAGCCAAAAACATATGTTGTTGACTTGATGAAGTTATCCTTGATATTCCAAGTATTTGTTGATGAGACTCTACCAAAAAGGAGACCATGCATACTGTTAGGGGGAGCTAGTGACTTGTGACTGTTCTTGTAGAAACTATTCGTGAAGAGTCCTATGAAACCGTTGATGAATCACACATGGACAATCTTGAAATATCATCTCCATTGAAGAGCATTATCCATTACTCACCAAATGTACCATTGTTGAATATGTCCTCCACTTGATCACAAGGATGCAATATTTCTTGTCGAAGGCCAAAATAAGAGCTAGCATAGGTTATATAGGCAGGGGGAGTCGATTGACCATTTACATGAAGATATGCAAAGTCTTAGGGGGAGTAATTTCATTGAAGAGCACCATGACAATGAGAGTAACATACCTATGAAGAACTATTATTGATGAATAAAATATGATGAAGAGAAGCATCTTGATAGGGGGAGTACTTGGGCACCCCGTTTTCCATTGATGTCAAAGGGGGAGAGAATGTTGGAAGGGCAATAATATTTCCATCAATGAAAAATGGGGAGATTGTTAATCAAAGTTGTCATTGATGTCAATATGGCATTGACTGAGATGTCAATATCCTTGAGATGCCTGGTTCCAAATGATGATGCCATGAATCTTGTCTTGGTTGACTAGGATACCATCAATGAAGATGTCAAGTCGCGAAGAATTGAAACCACTAATGAAGGAAGCCCTAATAAGTACTTGATCTAATTTTTCATGCACTTGATGATATAGACGTTAACTGTTGATGACATATGGAGAAATACACATGATGATGTCATACCCTTGAATGATCACATGGTTGGGAGATTAAATGATGACATGGAAGATCTCATTTGATGGTTGGAAGACTCCCTTACTATCTTGGAACTTTTATTTGATGAAGCTTCCTATGTCATATCACTGCACTACACTAGTATGTGATGACATTATGACATATCAAGATAACACGGATGAAGCATAACATGATGATATTATGACCCTATGACAATGAAGAAGACAAAAAATGGAGAATCCAAACAAAGAGAAGCCATATTGTCGTAATTATCTTCTGTACTAAATAATTCAAAGGTAGTCACAAAGAAAACAAAAATCACCACCTTAGAGGAAAACTTTCAACATGGGACCTAGACCATCTAAAACAAGACTTTTTCCTCTTTCCAACGAGCCTTTACTTGCCTCAAAAATCCCAGTAGTTGATGAGATATGGAATTTTAAATTAAGAAAAATTAACCTTATCAGTGAGCCAACCTATCCTTGTCCTTCATGTCGACATATTTGCAGAGACATGACCCTTCATTTTCATAGCTATCACACTATAAATATACAGTTCGGTCCTCCTTTTTTAAGCATTAATTTGGTTAAGAAATACATAGATATACCATAGTTCACACCCTGTGAACTAGGGACACCGAGGAATTTTTTTAAATATTTTTTTCGATAAATATTTGATTTGATACCCTCAGATTTGCAGCTATCATCACACTCAGACCTGTATACTCCTATCAGAGAAACTTAGATCGTTTTGATGGCTCACTGCAATACTTCAGGACCTTGTTTTTGTGATGTGTCACAGTGATACAGACCTACAGTGATCAAAAAACTCATACTAGGGTTATTTCTATGGGATATACCTTCTATTTTCTTTGGTTTAGATATCATCACATAAAGACCAGATTGGACAACTACCCAGGAAGGGTAAACAAGGCTCAGAACCTTAGCATAATTCTAAGAACACTTGTATTGCAGACTTTTGTTGGAGCAATTTTTAGGCTGGACATGGACAGTGAAGCATTAGGAATCCTGGAGTTGTTTCATATACCTCAGATTAATTACTGTGACGCTTGGACTGTGAAAGAATTATCTGTCTCGGATCCTGTGATTGATTAATTTCCTTCAAGTAGCTCAGAACTAGTGCCAATAATATTCTCAAGTATGTGATTTATTCCTAGCTCGGACACCATCACTTAAAGAAATATCACCACATGCATTCAGACAATACTGTGGTTTGAATATGTTCAGACCTCAATCTTGGTGAACAAGAGGACCTATGGATTATTAAAAGAAGTTTATTGTAGATCATTTGAAACATATTTGAGTAAGTTGTGAAGGATACCTGGAAAGACCATGCGACATTTAAATATACCTTTTGGAACAACAAAGAGAGGACCTTGGGAAATGTTTGAAAACATTTTGAAGCGAATCAAAGACATCCTACCACAACATTTTGAAGAAATTTTATAAAGAAGGTTTGAGGACAGTTTGGTGCAGACTTCTTGGTGGAAATTTTGATACACATATTGAAGAAAATTTTGAGTTGTCTTGAGATATTCTTGAAGAAATATTGAAGCACCTATTGAAGATATTTTTGCACAAATCATTGTGAAGACTTCCTTGAAAAATTCTTGAAGAAGCCCTTGAATAGGCTTAGAGCAGGTGCAAAACTTGGAATATCTTTTGTAGACACCTTGAAGGTCTTGAAGATAATGTTGAAGACCATGATGCATTAGCCATCATGATTTAGCTTGGAGATCTTTGTTTGGGTGACATGAAGAGCAGTGGTGACACCTTCTAATAAGACAAGTTTTTCATTGATGAAGTGATTTGGAGGAGGCATTGTTGAAGATTGATATGGCTCATTGAAGAAGACATTGGGAGCCGTGAAGAACAACCAAATACATTTGATGAAGTGAAGCTGAGGGTTGCAGATAAAGAGGTTGGAGCCTCATAGATACAGGGTTTGTGCCTTGGAAGATAGGGGTTGAGCCCTAGAGGATAGAAGTCCTCAAGAAACCAGGTTGGAGCCTCAACCAGATACATAGTTAGATCCCTTGAGGTTGGTGCCTCAGAATTGAGAAGGTTGGAGCCTTGAAAGTCCAAGTCGGTGCTTGGAAAATACAATTTGGAGCTTTGGAGATTGAATATTGGAGTCTTCATCTAGGGTTGGAGCCCTACATATATTGTACTTGATTAATTGGAAAGAAGAACTTAATAAAATAAATTATTCTTATTGTTAATTTTGTGTTCTAAATATAAGTGATCTAACTGGTAAAAATAACAATTAGAAACAAATATTGATTCACCCCCCCTCTCAGTAATTCCAACAACTTAACCCTTTATTTAATGTAACCCTCCATTACGAGCACTTGCCTCACATTGAGGACAAATGAAATATTTTGTTATGAATGAGATATCTCAAAATTGGTGTGAGTGAAGTTAGTGATTTGATGGAGGGGTGTGTAAATGTTACCTAATCAAGTCATCATTATATTAAACAAATATTTAAACTTTAGCATGATAGTTAGAGTGAGTCACTACTTTTCCGTCAAGAGGAAGAAGAGAGTGCAGTCACCACACATTTTTAGGGGAAAATAAAGTAACCTTAGGCATGATAAATTTTTAGGGTTGATTGTATTTTTTCTATTAATTAGGGTAATTTAATTAGATATCAAAAATAAATAATCCAAAGAGTTAATCATTTAAACCATCTATAAAGAGAATATTTCCAATGGAGAGACCATAGATCAAAATTTCAAACTCAATCAATTTTTTCAAGATTACCAACCACTTTATAACAGGAAATTAAACTTCTCTCCATTCATATATTTTAAAAATAGAAGCAAATACCAAATAATTTTTCTTTAGAGAAAAACAAAAAACAAAATCTTTAAAAATAGGAAAAACAAATATTACTGAGATTTAAATAATTATACTAAAGAATATTACTAGGATTTAAACAATTATAGATGAAACAAATTTATATTAAACAATCATATTCATGATTTGAAGTTAAAATCTTTTAATTTTTTCTATTCATGATTTGGAATTGAAATATTTTAATTTTTTTCCCTCTAACAAATTGTGGATGAATTCTTAATACTTTTTGATTCACCCCTTAGGTTTAGGACCTTTCATTTGACATAAATGAGAGATTCAAGGGTCCCTAGGTGACGGTGGGTGGCTTGCACATTATTTTCCCCTCCACTATCGCCTATGCGACCGAACATTTCCTTTAACAAGATATTAAGCAAAAATATATAGCTTAATAGATGTTTTATTATTTGTAATTGATTTGTCATTCCTTAACTCGTTTGTCATCAACCCATTGTTTTAATGTTTTTTGTTGATGCAAACTTATATTTTTATGTATTTTATTTTTCGATGCATGTTTTCTCATATAATTTGATTTCATGAAAAATATAATCAATATAAATGGATATAAATATTTTATACTTGGTAAGAATTGTACTAATTTTATATTATTTTTCTCATGCAAGTTTTATTTTGGTTTCTAAATCTATTGTGGAATATTCAATGAGATGTCAAATATCAATTGTGTGAAGAAAAAATAATAAAAAAATATGTATTATCATACTCTCAAAGGAATCAATCCAAAGATACACATTCTCTTCATGCTTCAAAGTAATTTGAACAATCTATAATTGAAGGAGATGTCAACTCTTGTGAGAATGTGTCTAATATCCAAATAGGAGATGAGAGTATAGGTTCCCCTAGTGATCAAAGTGATATATATCCATTTTCACTAGAAATTCATAATGGAGATGTTGAATGTTTTTCCTTGGGAATAGATAAAACAATTTCATGGAAAATAAAATAAAAAGTCCAATGGGATATAGGGAGAAACTTCAAAGAATATTGGGTCTGAAGATTTCCATATATTGAAAAAGTACCTCCAAAAAATGAGAATGAGAGTTCGCAAAAAGTGAGATGCAATGCATGTAGTTGGAAAACTAGAAATAAAGTGAAATTTCAAAATAAGTTAGATACAATAGATAAACATTCAGGAAAGGTGTATGAGAAGAAAATTATAAATCGTGAGGAGAAACATATTATTTGATGGAAATATTCTAAGGAATGTAGATATGTCAAAATTGAAGATGAATATAAGAAATATTTAATAAGGGAAAGCTTGAGGTAAGTGGAAGAACCATCAAATCTCTATTTGGAAAGACAATGGAAAAAAATGTGTTATACAAGATGACATAATTAAACATTGTATTTCACATCTTATTTAGAGGTCATCTAATGGAAGATTATCCACATTACATGAAATACCTATATTTTCATCAGGTATCAAATATTTCATCGTCACATTGGATATAACAAGTGGTTGGATCTAGGAAAGATATCTAGCTCATGTAGAAAATGATGATTTAAAACAGAAGATTTCAAATGCTAGGTTTTTTTCAATTTCACTTGATGAGGCTATGGCTATTAATAATAATTCATATATTTTCATGAGTATCTATATGGTTAATTACCATATTAGGCATTCACATCTACTTGGTATTCACAAAATGAGGGACAATTATATAGCTAGAAATATTTATGTACTTGTTATTAATAGTTTGAAGGAAATTGGTGGTATAAATAATTTAATGATTGCAAGAGAATTGGTATGTGTTTAAGAAGATGGAGCATCAGCAATGCAAGGACAGAGAAGCAACCTTTGTGTTAGACTATAGCTATCAACTTCATCATATATGTTAATTATTCATTGTATGGCTCATAGGATGAATCTTGCATTTAAAATAGTAAGTAAGTTTTCATTGACTTCAAAAGTTGAAGATCTTGTATGAGAATCTATAGCTATCAACTTCATCATATATGTTAAGTATTCACTGTATGGCTCATAGGATGAATCTTGCATTTAAAATAGTAAGTAAGTTTTCATTGACTTCAAAAGTTGAAGATCTTGTATGAGAAGCTTATGCATACTTTTGTCGTAGTCCAAAATTATTTTTAGAGTTTCAAATATTTGCAAATGGTGTTACAAATCGAAAAAAAAAACTATTAAAAGATGATGAAACAAGATGGATCTCATTGAATGGACCAACTCAAAGACTATGTAGTGAGTACCAAATATTTCTAGGGGTGATGTATGAACGTTGCTTCAGTGTAGACAAAGCTCCAGATATTCTCTTTCGATTAACTGACATAAAGACATTATTAACATTGAATGGAATTCTTCCTATGCTATATGAAATGAATTTTCTGGTGAAAATGTCTCGTCACACAATTTATATTGCAGAGCACATAAATGCAAGAAAATTAGCATGTCTTTCATTGGATAGTTTGTATACGATGTTGGAGTCTTTTACAGGTCCACAATTTTCAAATTGGAATACAATCATCAATATAGAAATACTAAAAAAAATGAATTTTGATGAAAAAGGGATATTATGTATGAAAGTGTGTGGATATATGGTTCCCTTTCATTAAATTGATAGTACAGGACAATTCACCAAAGAGTGTCATGTGTCAAGAAATGTATTCAATAATGTTGTCATTTCAATAAGACACAAATTTGTAGAAATTTCATAGTCACTAGCATCAAAGATAAGAGAACGATTTCATTGAGATGAATTGCTACATGACATGTTTTTGGTGTATCCTAAATATTGGAATAATCAACAATGTGAAAACACTTTAAAAGATGAATTAGTGGCTAAATTAAAAACTTTGGTGCATGATTTTTTCCATAAGGTCCAAATACATGGGTAGCATATTCAAGGTATTTTAGATTCATCAAAATTGTTTCAACAAGCTTGTTAGCTGGAGGGGTCATTACCCAAGCTCGGAGGTTAAGGTTTGCCAACAAACCCCCATACTACTGGCGCTTTCGGCAATGACCTACTTGCGCAGGCCAAGGTATCACCTGAAGTAGTATGGGAGGGTGCTGGAACTAGGTTTCCACACCATGGGAGAGAGTAGGTAATGTGAGGCAGATCTGTATTATAACTTGCTAGGTTTACCCAGAATGAGTCTATTCCCAGCCCTTTAAACAATATACTCAGCATATAACCATAACACAGCTATCGGATCTAATCAGTACATTCGCATCGGTGTGCGCATTATCAGAAACCATCACAAAGCATTTATAATCACATCTAATAACAGGTCACAGATATACTTATGCAAAACACAGATACATTCGTAGCTAAATAATCATTGCAGATACGATTAAGCAGTAAACATAACTGATACAGATAGCACACAAATAATTTAACAATACTTCTCATTCATTAACATTCAGATCCACTTGCAACCAAAACCAGCCCACGCACACAACCTGGCGGTGTCCACACACAGCAGGACTGAGGATCTCCGTGCACATAGCTAGCAAGAGTCCTTACCCAAAAAAACCCAAAAAAAATCTAACATTTCGTACGTAGCATCAGTCTTAATTCAAGCCTACCTCTAGACTCAAATCATTCATATATTTATATCGATGTAGCCTATCCTATCCTGTGATCCACAAAACGTGGTTTGCAAACTCTAGGTCTACCTTTTGACCCATTACAATGCATTTGGGGCTTTGACCCTCCCTAAAACCCCTGCGTTAGAATAATTAATACAAAAAATATACAAAATCTGTAGCTTAGGGTGCCCCGCTCCAACAAGCCCCCAACACAATCTTGTGACTCGCCCCGATTCACTGTGGTCATGTCTTTTGCATCTTCGCCTGAAGCTGCTTGATCGCATCAACTAGCAGGGGCAGCACTCCTTCACTTTGCACAGCAGCATTCTGGGCTATCTCCACCAACTTCTACGAAGTTGGGCCTTTTATAGCTGGAGTGACACTCTCCAAAGTTTGCTTCAGTTGCTTAACTGCGATGTTGACATCCTGAGACAACTTGAGGGCCTCATCAGCCCATGGCTTGAGGTGATCACTCAAAGTCTTCTTCCACTACCGAATAGCTTCCATGTCATCTCAGAGTGCATGGTTGGTATGTAGTCAGGCCAAGCGCTGAGCAGGGACCAGAGTGGTCAGCGTAGCCTCCATTTTTTCAAACTCTTATTCCTTCTGACGCAACTCTTGGTTGATGTCGCGCAGGAGAGGGTCATGCTGCACCTTGGTCCATAGCTACATAGTTGTTTCCAACAGTTCTGCACCCTAATCGATTTGACCTGTATTGACATTGGTGGCCTCTATAACCAGCGCAGCTCACTGTGCCCTTACCTCAGGTGGTGTTTCTAGTTGTAACTTGGCCTGTAAGGCCACAATCTGTTGTTCCATCTCTGTCTTGACCGCTTGGATCTCGGTCCTTGAGGCCTTTAGCGCTGCGACCAACCCCTCAATCTTGGCCTAGGGGGTGGTAGAAGCAGGATATATTCGGTGATGTATACGTAGAGCCTACTAATTAGGTGCTCCAGCTCTGTCTGTTGCGTGGTGGTGAGGGTACATGCAACCTGTGCCTGGGATACCTCGGCAGTTTTTTCTTCAATTGTCTTCTTAGCTGTATTGAGCTACTAGTACACTTGATGGTCTCTCTGTTGAATCTCTTCGAACCGGGACGCGTGAAGGATCTGCAATGGTTCATGCGGCAGGCAAGCAACATCCAACTGTACCTCTGCACAGGCCTGGACTTGCACTCCTAATTTGGGTGGACTCAGTATCAGGGCTACGCCCGGTAGAGGGTAGAGGTGGCTTTTCAGCGTACTTATTACTACGCTACTTGTTTCTAGGGTCGACCTTGCCTGAATCACACTAGTTTGCAAGGTATCAGTCTTGAGCTACAGAGCTCGAAGCTTAGCCTGGAGTGTATCAACTGTGGCTCTCTACTGCTCTTCCAGTGCTAGCCATTTGTCTTCTATAGTGAGGGTGACTGCATCTGCAATCTGCTCTAGGTCCTCTTCTGTCAGCGTAACTCCTGTGTCACGTTCCGGAAATTAAGTTCGGTGCTTCTTCTGTGGCCCTTTAACAGGGTCACCAGTCTGCTTCATACCTTGAGGGGAGTTAGCACCTCCCACATCCATACCTTCTACACCCAGATCCAGCTGCAAATCCTTCTGCGATGTCGGTTCCGCACCCATCCCAATACTCTTACCCTGTTGTGAACCCTTATGCGATGCCAGTTCCATACCCTTCCTAGTAATCTTTCCCTGTCCTCTAGTTTCTTTGGTGGTGTTGGGTGGGATTACCTTCATGGTGATCATCCCTACAATGTCCCTCGTACCTGATTTGAAGTCAAGCTTCCAATGTGGAGGCCAAGTCGTAATTAGGCGATCAATTTCTTCATCAGTAACCATGTATGGGAGTGAGACCCATGTTGGATCCTTCCGGCCTCTAATCTTCACATTATGCATGGTTACTTGAAATGCTATGACGATTTTGTACTTATCATAAACTGTTGGCGACAAGTGCGGTCAGGAATTGATTGTTGCTGCGAGCCTGATCTGAAATAGGACCCAGAAGACTTGATTTTCCTCAATAAGTTGTGTGTCCTTTGAGTCCCAAAAATTCATGTATCGTGCCCCCTCACACATTTCTAGCATGAGCTTAGGGAGTACCAAGTCTTCAGGGGAATCCCATGCGACCAACGCAATGAGAAGCAACAACCAGGAGTAGCACAATGCTCGTCCATGATCTTGGGCTTCGCATTCATTCTCCATAAATTCGTTGCACAAGAACTGGGACCAATTGAAGCAGACCCCATTTTTGTAGTGGGCCTCCAGCTGAATTACATACGTAGGGACGATCATAGCCTGGTATCTGCACAACAAATTGCATGCTAGCAACAGATACCCATCTACTGTAATATCCCCAAATGGGAACAAGCAGCAATACTAAACAATATTGCTCAGAAAATAACGTAGTTCAGCAAATTAAGAGCAGGAGGAAAATATGGAGACCCTTCTTAATCATTTATAACAGTAAATAAGATGTACAATGAAGCCCATACAATGTAGAATAGGAAATAGAAGTCTCCAATGAAGAAATATCCTCAAAAAGAGGTGCAGCAAACATATAAATGAGAAAAAACTACCTTGACAACGTTATTTTTATTATGTTGCAACAGTTGTTGATTACAACTTAGATCTAGAGAAAAATAATGCATGAACAATCAGATCTATGACAGATCCATATACTATAGAGTCTCTACTTCAAATACCCCTTGGGGTTTTCGCAATATATGAAGCACATGGAGTAGATCTGAGATCTAAAGCTACATATCTACAGAAATATTCAAATTTACAGGAATATTTAGATATGATCTGATGTATACAATTAAAAGACCCTCTACAATGGATCTCAAAGGTGAAGGGCAGATCCCCGAAACACAAGAAAGTCTCCTCCAAAATGTTATGCCAAAAGTCCCTACAATAGCACCTACAGAGAAACGTAGATCTGGAAGGAAAAATGCACTGTAGGGTTTGAGATAAGTTTGGCCTAATGCCAAGGTCTGAAAATTCAGCTCCAAAGGTCCAATACACTCTTGCTAATGGGATAGAATACTTTCCCACTAAAAATAGGCACTAGATTGGCCTAGATCTAAGTAGATCTAGCCTCCACTTGTTGCATCTTACAAGGACAACCAAACCCTCTACAGGATCTGCGTTGTAGTTGGAAGATGAAGCTTGGCCAAATGCCTGATAGTGGACAAGACATGCAAGACTCTTCCAAGAGGCCTCTCAAGGAAACAGGTGGGATTATCAATCAAGAACACCTAGTGCTAAACAACACTATTCTCTGCTAAACAACCAAGAGAATGGTATATTTCTAAACAAACAATATATTCAGAAATATACTATATTCAACAACCTTCTCATGTTGTCCTCCTCTTCCTTTTATAAGATTGAGATCTTGCAAAATCCTAAACCATCTCAATGATTTAGCTTCTTTCACATGTGCCACCTCCAACTAATACTGTGTTGTCCATAAATGAGGATCACTTCTTCTAGAAAGCGTTGTTGATTTGGTCATGGTTGACCCAGTCAAAATAGTCAGCCCCTTTCATACCTAAGGGTGTTCATTTAGTTAGCCCAAATTTAACCTTGTTCACATGTGGCATTGATTTACTCACTATTTTAGGAGTTTTTATTGTCCTCGTTTACAGATTTATTCATGAAACAATAAAGTAAAACAAAATTGAATATTCCCATTAGCTTGGGCTAATTAGGAATATTACAGTCCTTCCCTCCAAAATGTTGCTTGTCCTCAAGCAACTGATAAGGTGAGTGCTACAACACTTCTCCTCCTCCATTGGTGACACCATCATGAGTTAAGATTTCTTCAGAATCTAAGTGTTCACCAATCCAACCCTCCATGAATTGTTCCTCCAAAGTCATTATGAGATGCACATAGTCCATCCCACAAGGAGTTAAGAACTCAAATGAAACAAACATGGTTGAACCAATACTCTCCCTGAAACATGTATCATATGGCACATAGAGAGTCTCCATCCCATGTGGTACATACAAGCTTCCCATCCTCCCTCCATACAATCCCATAAAAAATACAAGTATGTCATCAATGTATGGAAGCAAAACTGCATATACACAAATAGAAATTTGAGCATGAGGAGGTGGGTCATAGTCCCACATATGATACCAGCACAGTGCATCTCCTTCTTGCATCATATCAAGGTAAGGTAAGTGGTTTCCCCACCACTTACTTGCTTCACATGCCATCTCACCATGGCTGAAAGTGTGAGATATGTTTGGTGCCTTTGGGAAGCACCCATCATGAAAGAAAATCTCCCTTTGCACATCAAGGGAGTGGCCAAATTCAGAAATTTTAGTGGCCCAATGTTTGCCATGAGATTTACATGATACATCACTCCTCCTTGGAGTCATGGCCTACATAAACATGGTGAAAGAATATGTAAAATCAGAAAATGAAACTTTCTTTACATGATCAGATTATTCACCAACAATGCCTCTCATACACATGGAGTTGTGCATGGATCTTACTCCTCTTTCAAAAGAAGGAAGAGATGGCTGAAATAACTCTTGCATAGAGTCACATGGCCGCCCAATCTCCACATAGTTCATGCATTCTTGAAAATGCTGATGTAGTTCTTCTTTCAAGCCTTCCCAATCAAAGCTTCTAAAGATGATGTTGTAAATCTTAATGGAGTACATATGGCTGAAACATAAATCTTTGTATGCTCTTTGTAGTAACTTCTTCTTGAGATTGGAATCTCTAGACAAGAAGATCGTACCATGATGATAGATTACTCCTTCATGGACTAGATAGCCCTCTTCATGTAGCTAGTCGTAAAGTATCATACAAGTGTGTAGATCTTTGGAATAATCCACCAACAGTTGGGATTTCCAATATAGAACTAAACTTCTCAACAATGACAGTGTTGATGGTGTGTCAACAGAAATGTTTGTCATGTTTTTTATCTCCTGCTTGACATCTCCCATGCCAAAGATGTGTGTTGGAAGGCCATTCCTTTCCATTCTCCTCCTCCCACAGTGTAGATCCAGATATGAGAGTGGGTGATGATGATAAGGGAAGAAGATCTCCCTCTTTCTTGAACCCAAGTCTCCCAGCACTGTAGCTTTGTCTTCAAGTGATCCAATCCCTCCTGGGTCTAAGTTTGGAGAAACAAGTTGTGAGGTATTCCCCACAAAATCTGAATCAGGTGGCCTCCCAGGTGGTTTGCCACTATATAAGAGTGTCCCATGTAGAAATCTCATGAACATAATAGATGGGACTGGGAGGTCCTTGCTTCCACTATGCAAATCCATCTCTATTTTTTGTGTGGAAGTGTTATGTGAGGGGTAAGTATGCATGCCCTTGATCATTTGAGATTCATCACTCTTCTTTTCCACCCATTCCATTTGCAAATCCTCCCAATCAGTGGTGACTTTCCCCAATGTAATCAACCATTGGACACCCAAAATAACATTGGTGTATTGTATGTCAACCACAAAGAAGTGATCCACCAAAGTGTAGGATCCCATGGTGACTGAAAGTGATGGGAAATAATGCATGCATTGCATTTTTTTATCTCCTAGGACCAACACAGAGAATCCCTCAAAAGTATCATTGGGTATTTCCCTCCTTTGTACAAGATGGGCATCAATGAAGTTGTGGGTAGCCCCACTATCAATCAGTACAGAAACCCTCTGATTCATGATTGAACCTTGAACTCTTAAGTTCAAGTACTTAGGTACTCCTCTCAAAGATGCAAGAGTTCCTCCAATAGGAGCAAATGCTCCATTCCCATCTCTTGATGGTGTTGGATCTCCTTCAACATTGTCAGCGCCGTGACCCCTTCTTGGTTCATCATCTTCTTCTTCTTCTTCAAGATCTGAGAATACCTCTATGTAATGTGCTTTACTAGTAGCACATCTATGTCCAGGTACCCATGGTTCTTGGCAAGTGAAGCATAGCTTCTTTCTCCTTAGATCTCTCTGGACTTCATCATCAAGAGGCTTCTTGTATGAGCTCTCCTTTAAAGGAGCATCTTTCTCTTCCTTCCCTTTAGAAAGGAAAGAGGGCTTGTGCTAAAATTTTTCCTTTGCTTTTGGCAAGGCATCTTGAATGTCTCTAGCCCTCTTAATGGCATCATGCAGGGTAGTGGGCTTGGTATACTTAACCAACCCATGAAGAGGTTCATCTAAGCCATCGATGAACATGTACACCCTTCTTGCTACAGACAAATTAGGAACCATAACAGATAATCTCAAAAATTCAGATATATAAGACTTTGTATTACCTGTTTGCTTCATCCTTTCTAGGCTCATGAATGGTGCCTCTGTATCTCTTATGTCAAACCTTTCCACCAAAATTCTCGTGAACTCAGAATAAGCAGTCACATTGGCATGACCCAATGTAGACAAGCCATGGAACCACCAGTTGTGTGCTTCACCTTCAAAGTGTAGCGTTGTAATCTTGATAGCCTCCATCTCTAAGACCTTGTTAAACTGAAAGTAGATGTCCAGTTTTTCTACCCATGCTTTGGCAGAACAATTGGATGACCCATCAAACTTGGGTAAAAATAATCTACCCATAGAGTGATGTCGATCATGATTTTGAATGAATCCACCATCTCTATGTTGATGCCTTGGTCTTCTCTTGTCCTTCAGGTGACAGAACTCTTGAAAAATCAAGTGATATTTGAATCTATGATTCAGAGACTCATATTCTTCAAAATAGTCTTCAAGGGATGCTTGCTTTTGAGGCCCTTCATTTTCCACAGCCAAAAAAGTAGGCATGGTAGAGCGTTGTGAAAATTGTGGTCGGTTCACTGGTTGATCATTCCAGTGATGAGACATGCTAGAGCTTTCTCCAAGATGAAATCTCTTAGGAGATTCCTTGATTCTGTCCAATATCATTTCTTTTATCTCTCTAGCAAGATATTTAATGGCTCTCAAAAGGATCTTGGGGAAATCCTTTTCTTCTCCTTCACTTCCAGATTCAGGGGCTTTACCCTTGTCTTTATCATCATTGGTGTAATCAAATTTCTTTTGTCTTATTTTTAGATACCTCTTCTCTCTGTTAGTCAGAGGCTCTTATTCTTCTTAAGACATACTGGCTTCTTACAGGTTGTGCCAAGATGATTTCTCTAATACCACTGTAATATCCCCAAATGGGAACAAGCAGCAATACTAAACAATACTACTCAGAAAATAATGCAGTTCAGCAAAGTAAGAGCAGGAGGAAAATATGGAGAACCTTATTGATCATTTATAACAGAAAATCAGATGTACAATGAGGCCCATACAATTTATAACAAGAAATAGAAGTCTACAATGAAGAAATATCCTCAAAAAGAAGTGCAGAAAACATATAAATGAGCAAAAATTGCCTTGACAGCGTTATTTTTATTATGCTATAACACCTGTTGACTAAAAATTATATCTAGAGAAAAATAATGCATGAAAAATCAGATCTATGATAGATCCATACACTATAGAGTCTCTACTTCAAATACCCCTTGGGGTTTTCAGCAATACATGAAGCACATGGAGTAGATCTGAGATCTAAAGCTGCAGATCTGCAGAAATATTCAGATTTATAGAATATTCAGATCTGATCTGATGTATACAATAAAATGACCCTATACAATGGATCTAAAAGGTGAAGGGCAGATCCCCAACACACAAGAAAGACTCCTCCAAAATGTTATGCCAAAATTCCCTACAACAACACCTACGGAGACATGCAGATCTGGAAGGAAAACTATGTTGTTGGGTTTGAGATAAGTTTGGCCTAATTCCAAGGTCTGAAAATTCAGCTCCAAAGGTCCAATACACTCTTGCCAATGGGATAGAAGACTTTCCCACTGAAAAGAGGCACTAGATTGGCCTAGATCTGAGTAGATCTAGCCTCCACTTGCTGCAGCTTACAAGGACAACCAAACCCTCAATAGGATATGCATTATATATGGAAGATGAAGCTTGGCCAAATGCCTGATAGTGGACAAGACATGCAAGACTCTTCCAAGAGGCCTCTCAAGGAAAGAGGTGGGATTCTTGATTAGGAGCACCCAATGCTAAACAAAACTATTCTCTGCTAAACATCCAAGAGAATGATATATGTCTAAACAGAAAATATATTCAGAAATATACTATATTCAACAACCTTCTCATGCTATCCTCCTCTTCCTTTTATAATATTGAGATCTTGCAAAACCCTAAACCATATTAATGATTTAGCTTCTTTCACATGTGCCACCTCCAACTAAGACTGCGTTGTGCATCAATGAGGATCACTTCTTGTTGGAACGGGGTCTCCTTGCAAACTATGAAACCAGTCCATTTTGGTTAATTTTGTATAGCACAACAGTTTTGGTGTGGGTAAAAGCCCCGAAAAGCATTGTAATGGGGTTAAAGGGTAAACTAGGGGTCCGAAAACCATGGGTTGCGGACCATAAGAATATTAAAAGCTAGATTGTTATAAATAGAGACCCATTTTGGATTATAAGAGGTAAGAATTGGCTAAGTTATTGATGCGATCTATTGTGTAAGCAATCTGTTGGGGTTTTTGGGGAACGGACTCCTGCTGGCTGCATGCGCGGAGACCCTAGTCCAGCTGTGTGCAGACCCTGCTGCTGTGTGCGCAGGTTGGGAAGGAAATTGTAAGGGTAACGAATGAATGAATATGAAATATTGTTGGATCTGAATCTGTGAGTACTATTGAATGGATTACTGCTAATTACTGTGTTGTGCATTTCTCTGTATTTGCGCTGCGAAGGTCTATATATTGCATGATTGAATATATTATGCTTTGGTTATATCTTGCTGCGAAAGTCTGTGTATTGAAGTAAATTTATATTTTTATGTTCGGATATATATTGTTGTGTTAAGGTTACGAAAAGCCTATAATTGTATATCTAGTGCACATGGATGCAATTGGACATATACTTGATCCTGTGCAAAGATAATCTGAACAGAACGCAGCCCTGCTTGCCTTACCCTTCCTTTCTTAGGGTGCGGAAACCTGGTTCCAACACCCACCCATACTACTTCGGGTGAGACTGTGACCTGCGCAAGTAGGTCACTACCAAAAGGGCCAGTAGTATAGGGGTTTTTTGGCAAACCTTGCACACTAAACCTGGGTCAGGACCCCTCAAACCAACAAATCGTTCTATTGCCGGGACCCGAAGAGAATTGAGAGAGGATTTGGGTATTGGCAGACTGGAAAGGAACCATGACGGTGTGCTTGGAACTATCAACCTTCAAGGGGGTAGGAGATGAGGACATGGAACGATTTTGGTTCATTACAGACTTTTTTTGGACTGCAAAAAACGTGGCAAGCGATACAATAAAAAGGGCGCAGCTGTCTTTAGCATTCGAAGATAGAGATCTGGACTGGTATATGTGATATGTTGCCCAGAATAGAACCGCCTCCATTCAGGAGATTAAGGATGCTCTAGAACAATAGTTCTGAAAACCAAAATATTATTCATATCTAGTAACAAACGTAAAATATTTCAAACAAAATATGTCAGAATTAGTATGGGAGGCGGATCAATGGTTGAAGAAGGAAATTAGGGAAGGAGGATTTGAGTATGATGATAGACAGCATACATAATGGTTTATTTCCATGCTGCTCCCTCGCCTACATATACCCATGAATAGCCAAAATTTTAGTTCGCAAGACAAGGCCTTGGAGGCCGCGATGAGATTAGAAGCTACACCTCTTGAGGACGCTATGCTAGCAGTACAACAGATCCAGAAACACGTAGAAGTAATGCACCGAGAAATCTAGGATATACAGCAGGGAAACAGAAGAGGGGCTAGTACGGAACAAGGTCACACAACAGCACCGAGAGCACATAGCCCGGAACATTGGAATACAAAGGGGCCTCTACGTTGGCGTGAGGAAAGCCACGTAGCCAAATCGCAGGCGACTCCCATTTTCACACCAGAACAACGCTGGCATCAACGTTGCCACGCAATTGGCCATGAAAAGCAGAGCTGCACCAAAGGAGCAAAAAGGAAAGACGACCCTAAGTCACCAAGAACCCCCTCGAGCAAGGATGACTTCCCCCATGAAGAGTGGGATAGAAGCTAAAGTGGAAGCACAAGTCAGAGTAGAGGTCATCTGAACTATTGTAACTGTGGGAACGCAGGACATTTTTCAAAATACTACATGTGATAGTCCTGCAGGTATTGTAGAAAATGGAACCATACACTGGAAGACTGCCCGACCCTACAAACCAAGATATAGGAGAAGCAGTTTTTTTCTACACAGAAGAAGTGCAGGATCCAAGGTCAAGAGGCAAAAGCCAATTTAATAACACGCAATGGATTAGAGACTGGGGGAACTAAGGAAACATATGAAGTTGACTCACTAATCCGCAAGGCGGTTGAAAAAAAAGAATGATTAGACTTGGGTAAAATCAAGGAAACATTTATAAAAGCATGAAGGGATCTCTTTGAGGCTAAGTGCTCGTACCAAAGAGATATGGAACCGGTGGAGGACATTAGAATTTTATTATAAGTATGTGTAAGACTGTGCACAACCCTCAAGCGCTGCAGACTATGTAGACCTTACTAGAAAACTTAATAATAAGCAACGAGGGGATACTAGATAAAAGAGATGCGGAGCCTACACCAACAAAAGAGGAATATATCTATAAGCTATCAGTGCAAGACAGGGGCAGCTTATTAAGCTACAAAAAAGACATTGGGGATCCCATTCATGAGCTAGAAATGTGGCAGAACCGATTAGGGGAAGCCTCTATGCTGCGATGCCTTCGGATCATAAAGGAACCCCTCTTTAAAACCTCTAAGGGAAGGATGGAGGAAGAACTAGACCTGGCCCCCTATAGCATACCTATCGTAAGGAAAGTTTTGAACGACTCACGCACACGACTCGAGTTCCCAATGTCATGTATAGCTTCCACAGGTAATGATATTATATGCCAGACCACCTTAAAAACAGTGGCGTGACTAAGGGACAAACCCTTGGCTCCAGTACCAACTGCCCTTAAAGCATTAATAAGACAGGTACGACAGGTCTTATGGCCTTGGACCAAGAGCTCCTTAGAGAGTAACCCTGTGTTGGGGGAAGGCAGAAAACTGGCGCCAAGAAATAACCCTAACGTAACTAATACACCTAAGTCCTGGGGGATAAGACAGCTAGCCATTGGAAGTATAACCTCAGGTAAAAAGCAGGAGATACCATTGGGTAGAGAGAATCCTGAACAACTGGCCGCTTGAATCACCAAGAGATTTTACTGTTCCTAGGGAAACCCGCCCTGTGATGAATACCCCCTCCTGATATCCAACAACCATTCCTTAAAAGGGGGTTGGCTGCATAAAGTTAAGCAGCCTACTTTAAGAATCTCATGGAAGCTACCCAGCAACGAATGTTGTTGCAATCACAGCGACCCTCTCATGACTGAACAAACCTCTCCGTTAGAAAGTAATCAACCAGAGCTGGGATTCATCTTCCGTCCAAGGATGCCAACTACTGCTGTTGAACCCTCCACTCCAACGGATCCAGAGGTGGATGAGATTCTGGCAGATGAGCGAGAGCTAGAAGAAGTGCCCCCCCCCCGCGGACCACAAGGAAAGGCAAGGAAAAAGCTCAAAGCTTGAAGGCTGAACCTCAGACAACAAAATGGCCCCGAAATTCCCCAAGATGTCCCAAGCCTCCAGTCGCTGATACCCAGGAGGAGGCGCTGCCAGCTAAACCAATTAATTGGTTACCCCCCCTTGTCTGCTCATGGAGACCATCTACGCAGATACCAAAAAATTTGGATGGCCTGATCACTTACCTCTAGACTCCTCTAACCCCTGGCGAGGTCCCTATCATCAGTGATCCCTGTGGACGTCTCCATGAAGTCAAGTTTGATGAACATAATTTAGTGGACCCAGACGCCTTCCCCAAATTAATACCTAAGTTATATTTCAAAACACTCCATGGAGACGGTGGAACCATGGTGGTCCCGCAACATTGGGTCTACGGCCTAGCAGGATCTGGACTGTTGAATTTGCTCCGGATGCCCTACTTTGGCCGCTACACCATCATAGATCAACTGGCGCACCAACTATTGGCCCTCATTCACAATGACATCTTATGGATTCATGACAGAATCCTTATTGATGTTGAGTTGATCCACAAAATTATGGGCCTTCCAAAGCAGGGGCCGAACTTGCTCGCAAAATTTGGAAAGAAGTATGAAGCCGCTACCGCGTCATATGTCTGGAAGACCTATGCGGTCCAACACAACCAAAGGGGGTTTGTAATCCAAACCATCAACGATCTGGCTACACAATTGGGCACTCGACTGCTAGCTTGCAAACTCATGCGAAGGTGCCAGGTAGCAACTGTCCCTGCTTATGTCATCCAGCTTGCCGGAAAATGTGCAAAAGGTGAGTTTTTTATTTGGGCTTGCTATTGATGTGATGAATTTCTCGCTAATGTTCGCGAGCCTCAAGAACATGGGACCCCTTTCTTCTATTCATGGCTATTATTCCTCATCACATTAGTCACCTGGGACAAACCAGAAGAATCGGTAGTTCCCGAGCTCACTGTTGGGATGTGGGAAGGCGCTTGGTATACCCACCTATGGTATTCTAATGATAAACAATGCATCAAGGATAATAAGATAATTGGGTCCTCTTCCAGAGCAGTATCTCCACAGCCATAAACTCCCGGCCCTGATTATCCCCTAAAATATATGACAAATACAAGCACATCGCAACATTTCAAATCACTATGCATCAAGTCCGGATTCGCACTCTCGCCAGTCAGGCCTAGACAGAGCTAGCATATATGGTCCCGGATGAGGAAATTGATCTCCTAATTGCCCTATGGCCCCCTTAATGGACTAAAGGCTCCTTTGGTACCTTAGCAGAAGTTACAGTCGAGTCCAAAGACAAACCATTACAGTAGTCTGATACAGCCCCAAATTTGACAGCCACTACCACTTCCAATCCTCCTCCCAGTACTAAGCGACTAGGGCCATTGACATCAAGTCCCTAGAATATAGTGAAGCAACAAGCTCAGCGCGAGCACTATGATATGATGGTCACATTAAAAGGGGGAGATTTGGAACAAATCACAGATGCGGTCACTCTAGCGGCAAAGGATCAGTGGGAACTTATCATGGCTAAGTGGGAAGCTGGGGTTACATCTCTCCAGGAAGACCTCCGTGCCCTCAAGCTCAAAATTGTGCCATATCCATCACAGAACAGACAGGCACCACCATTTCCAGTCAATCATAGTTCGACATAGGTTGGGACGAAAAGTCAACTCTAGAACATCCCTACCAGTGCATTAATCGGGATGCAACTCTCGGAAGGCACCAAAATTCAGTTGACCCTCAATCGGTTTACTCTCGTAGCCCTGGAGTCCCTCCTTCACAATTTCGCCCAAGAAATTAATGATCGTGCTCAAGCCACTACCCAACAACTTGTGGTTTCCCAGTGCACCCTGGCCAAGGAGACTCAGGAGGTAGTTCAAGGTCGGTCACAACAGGCGGAGCTGGAGGCTGCCATCCACTAGTTTTGCACAGCCATCAATGAGGAAATCATGGCTGAGGACCCACCTAGAAGTAAAGTGGAAAAACTGGTAGCTACTCTCAAAGCCTCCTGCCTGGAGGTTTCGAAATTTAAGAACAAGCTGCAGCCCGGCACACCACCAGAAGTTCGTGCTCAGCGTACTGCAGTTATCACAGAAGCAACTTCAATGATTAAGGGGAAAATAGATCAAGGTACCACTCTGATGGAATCAGCCATACAACTTCGGTCCCGGGTCTAGCACGACCCTGTTCTTCAACAAATCAATCAAGAATTACGCCAGCATGAGAAGGCTATGGAAGAAATTAGTACTACGTTGGCTACTTTGGTACCTGCCCAACGTTTAGCATGATTGAAAACCAGCAATGACCTATATAATGAGATTACAAAGCTTTGACAGAAACAACATGCTGTCACGCAATGCTTGAAGCCCTGGACTACTTCGGTCATCTAGTTAATGCATGACATTGATGACGCCAAAGTGCGTTAATCAATTATTAGCAAGTATTAACCCAGCCACTGACGATCTACCTTCCCAGAAGATTTTCACTCTCACACAGGTAGTTGCATCTCAATGCCAGGGGATCCTCCCTCTGCTTACCCGCTCTCTGGACACTCTGTGAACACAAGTCGGTGACGCACTAGTGGAGTGACTCGGGACAAGTCACAAGATTGTGTTGGGGGACTATTGGAATGGGGTCTCCTTGCAAGCTACGAAACCAGTCCATTTTGGTTATTTTTGTATAGCGCAGGGGTTTTTTGGTGGGTCAAAGCCCCAAAAATTATTGTAATGGGGTTAAAGGGTAAAATAGGGGTCCGAAAACCATGGGTTGCGAACCATAGGAATATTAAAAGATAGATTGTTATAAATTGAGAGGCATTTCGGATTGTAAGAGGTAAGAATTGGCTAAGCTATTGATGTGATCTGTTGTGTAAGCGATCTGTTGGGGTTTTTGGGGAATGGAATCCTACTGGCTGTGTGCGTGAAGATCCTAGTCCAGTTGTGTGCAGACCCTGCTGCTGTGTGCGCAGGTTGGGAAGGGAATTGTAAGGGTAACAAATGAATGAATATGCAATATTGTTGGATCTGAATCTGTGAGTACTATTGAATGGATTGTTGCTAATTATTGTGTTATGCATTTCTCTATCTTTGCGCTACGAAGGTTTATATATTGCATGATTGAATCTATTCTGCTTCGGTTATATCTTGTTGCGAAAGTCTATGTATTGAAGTAAATCTAGATCTGTTTGTTCGGATATATATTGTTGTGTTAAGGTTATGAAAAGCCTAGAATTGTAGATCTAGTGCACATGGATGCAATTGGACATATACTTGATCCTACGTAGAGATAATCTAAACAGAACGCAGCCCCGCTTGCCTTACTCTTCCTTTCTTATGGTGTGGAAACCTGGTTCCAGCACCCACCCATACTACTTCGGGTGAGACTATGACCTGCGCAAGTAGGTCACTGCCGAAAGGGCCAGTAGTATAGGGGTTTGTTGGAAAAACTTGCACACTGAACCTAGGTCAGGACCCCTCAAGCCAACACTTCTTCTAGATAGTGCTATTGATTTGGTCATTGTTGACCCAATCAAAACAGTCAGCCCCTTTCACACCTAAGGGTGTTCATTTAGTTAGCCTAGATTTAACCTTGTTCACATGTGGCATTGATTTATTCACTATTTTAAAATTTTTTATTGTCTTCCTTTAGAAATTTATTCATGAAATAGTAAAATAAAAAAAAATTGAATATTCCCATTAGCTTGGGCTAATTAGGAATATTACATCTGCACACTGGGGTCGCTGATGGTGCTGATCATGAACCCCCGAGTGTTCCATTCCACATGGTTGTCCTTGCGCACCTATTCGGTGACCTTTTTCTCATACTTTTTGCCGACGCACAGCATAGGGTCTGGCCCTTCCATGGGGAGACCAGTGATACGATGAATAAGCGTGACATCAATGGGGATTCGATCCTAGATCCACAAGCTGCCATCATGGACCACGGTAAGCAGCTGGCACACAAGTCGGTTTGTGACATTGTAGTGGCCAAAGTGAGGCATCTGCAATAGTTTTAATAGCCCAGAACTAGCCAATCCACATGCCCATGGCATGGGAGCTATCTTCAGCCCATCATCTTCCAATACCCTTTCGAGATATAGCTTCGATGCCAATTCTGGTAAAGCCTCCAAATTGGCCAGGTCACGGTTGTCGAATTTTACCTCATGGATTTTACCAAAAGGTTCTCCAATGATGGGGACCTCACCCGAAGTCAGTGGCATTTTCAGATAGGTGCACAGGCCATCAATATTCTTAGGCATGTGTGTCGAGGGCTTACGAGGCTGAACATAGGGCAGTAGCCAGTTAATTGGTTCAACAATCTGAGCCTCTTCTTGATCAGATAGAGATCTCTTCAATGGGTTAGTAGAACGTGCCTGGGGCACCGCTAGTGGGGACTTCACATTTCGAGGAGAGGTTCGGGGCTTCACCCTAGTCCATTTCGTAGGTTTCCCCGACCCTTGCGCCTTTTCTTTCCCCTTCTTCTTCCCTTATCTTGGTGTGGATATAACCTCCTCCAATTTGGGGTCGACTTCCAGTACTTCCTCAGATTCTTGCTTCATCGAGGCCACATACTATGAGGATTCAGCAAGATTTTTCACCGTCATTTTGGTGTGAAATATGAACTCAGGGTTCCTACTATTAGAGGATGCAGCGCGCCCAGACGTTAACAAAGTGCGATAGTCACAAAATTTCACTAAGCACAAACTGTTCAAGATATACAGAACCCTCTTCTGAGCTATCCTTCTACTTTTATAGCCTTGGAGATCAACCAATGGCTGGGTGAAACTTATCAGGAACTTACCATCAAGCAAACGGTAAAAAATCTTCAGAAATCGCCTCATTAATTGTTGGCTACCCACTCCTTTCAATGGTAAAATTTGATTTTTACCTAGTTTTACTGTTCCAACGACTAGTTTTCACACCTCTTGTGCTCCCAATGCACCCCTATTCTCCCAACATACCTCTTTCGATCCCAGTGCACCCCTCCTCTCCCAGTGTACCTCCTATGACTGACCCCTGTGCATATTTCACCCCATATAACTACTCTAGCCATATAGTCATTTGATTTAGTATGGTTTGAGCCAGTTGCCATTGAAATATCCTAGTATCATATCGCTATGCAGCTCCTCCATCAGTTATTTCTTTTACGATATAAGGGCCTAGGTAGTGCTCTTGAAACTTCCCTGAGTGTTTCGCAAACCAGCTCTCATACAGCAGGACCAATTTGACCTCCGAAAATGTCTTTCGCTGAATATGTTGATCATGTCATGCCTTATCCCGAGCCTTCTGAACCTACTGGTGGAAATTAGTGATGAAACTATCTTCCTCCAAAGCCACAAGTTGCGCTAAACTCTCCTCCATGATATCAGGATCTGCCATGTTCGTAAATGCTGCAATGCGTAGGCTAGGAACAATATACTCCATGGGCATAATGGCCTTCTTTCCATAAACCATCTGAAAGGGTGTTTTTCCAGTCACTTTCTTGCAAGTGGTGTGATAGGCCCAAAGGACTGACGGGATGCACACGTCCCAGTCCCTGTGATCGGTGTTATAGACCTTAGTCCGTTCCTACTGCAAGATTTAATTAAAAGCTTCTAGTACTCCATTTTCCTGTGGATGATACGGAGTGCTTTTCGTGTGGTGGATCTGAAATTCTTCAGTCAAGGCCTGTATTGTTTCATTAACAAAATGTGTACCTTTATCGCTTATTAAGATCTTCGAACAGCCAAACCTGGCCAGAATCTGCTAAAAAATGAAGTGCGCAGTGGTATCTGCAGTGTAATACTTCACAGCTTGTGCTTCGGCCTATCTGGTTACATAACCAGTTGCAGTGATGATGTAGCGTGCACCTGTCTTCTTTCCTGGTGGGTTGATGGGCCCAAAGAAGTCAATGGCCCATTTTTCAAACACTTGTAGGGCCATTTGAGGTTGCAGGGTAATTTCGTCCCTGCACGATGGCCTTCCTATCCATTGGCATGTATAGCAAGCTTTGCAATAGTCGTGAGAGTCACTATGCAATGTAGGCCACCATAGCCGAGCTCTCAAGATCTTCTGTGTCGTTTCTTTCCCCGCGTAGTGTCCTCCTGCTACGCCCTCGTGAGCTTCTTCTAATATGATGTGTCGTTCATGCTCCGATACATATCATTGTAGCACCTAGTCAGCTCCCAGCTTATACAAATGGCCTGCGATGATGGCAAAATCCACTACACAGGTTACCAATTCTTTCTTCTCTTGTATCAAATACTCTGTGGGCACCATCCCTGTAGTCAAGGGCTGAATGATGTGGGCTAAGTGCACATCACCCACCTTAATTGCAAATAGCTATGCATCGGGAAACCCTTCTTCGAGGTTGGTGGGTTCCTCACCGCTCTCGATTCGGGATAAGTGTTCTAGCCCAGCATTCAACCTTCCTAGCTTGAAAATGATCTCAAAGTCATATTCTTGGTATAGTAATAGCCATCGGTAGATTTCCCCCACCAACACAGGCTTATTCACTAGGTACTTCAAAGTCAAGTGATCTATAAAAATCTTGAAGCGCCCTCCTAACAGGTAATGCTGGTATTTTTGCAATGCGTAGACCATGGTCAACCCCTCACGTTCAGTAGTGGAGTACTTGTGCTCCACACCAAAAAGTTTCCTACTAAAAAATGCAACTAGATGGTCAATGTCTCCGTCTCTAGGCTGCGTAAGGACAACTCCCAGGGTGATTCCTGACGCATCTACATCAACATGGAAAACTTTCACCCAGTCAGGGAAGATGAGAATAGGCGGAGAGACCATATTTTCCTTGAGTAGCTTGAAGCTCTTCTGACACTCGTCGTCCCCAAAAAATGAAACATCCTTCTTTAGATAAGTGTTGTGATCAACGCGTATCCTTGAACGAGCTTCCTGTAGTAGCTTGTATGTCCAAGGATAGAGCGCAACTATTTCTAAGTTGTAGGTACTGCCAGATTGATGATAACTGCTATTTTGGTGGGATCAACCATCAATCCTTGTCAACAAACTATGTGGCCAAGCAAGATTCCAAAGGGTACACAAAATATGTACTTTTTTATATTCAGGGAAATCTGGTGCTTTCTATAGGCATCCAACATCAGGCGCAGGTTTGAGATGTGCTTCTTTACCAATCCAAAGATGGTCCAGTCGTCAAAATAGACCTCCAAGAACTTATGGATGAATTCCTTGAATACTGTGACCATCACCTGCGAAAATATGGCAAGGCCATCTTGAGCCCAAACGACATGACAGTATATTGAAAATATCCCCATTCAGTGATGAACATAGTTTTTATATGATATTCAGGTGCGATCTTGATTTGATGGTAGCCTGAGAACCTGTCCGTGAATGAGTATGCTTCCTACCCCCCCATGCTATCAACGATTTCATCTGAGAATGGCATAGGGAAGGGATCATGTACGCATGCATCATTCAATTTGTGCAGGTCAAAATAGATCTGTATCTCTCCCTTAGTTTTTTTCTCCTGAACCACCATAAGACTTACCCAATCTAACTGTTTGACTGGTTCTATGATACCTACAGCTATCATTTTTTTTATTTCTTCCTTGAACTTTTGTTTGTACTTAAGCTTCAACTGATAAGGGCGCTGCTTCAAAGGGCATGCATCTAGTTTTAAAGTGATGTGCATGACCCCTAAGTCCCATGTAATCCCTTTGATTTTCCATAATTTTGTCGGGAATAAGTCATGGTATTCCATGAGGAGTTCTACAACTTTTCCTATAGTATCATCATTCTAGTAGTCCCCAAATTTAGCTAGCTTAGGTTGCTCCTCAGTTCCAATGTTGAATTCTCGTAGCTGTTGGAACAGGGTCTCCTAACAAGCTATGAAACTGGTCCATTTTGGATATTTTTTATTATATTTAATCTAGCGGAGGTGTTTTGGAGTGGGTCAAAGCCCCGGAAGCATTGTAATGGGTAAAAGGGTAAACTAGGGATCCGAAAACCACTGTTTGCGGACCATAGGAAAGTCTAGGCTAGATTGTTATAAATAGAGAAGCATTTTGTATTGTAAATACCAAGAATGATGAGATATTGATGTGAATTTTGGTTTAAGCTATCTATTTGGGTTTTGGGGAACAGACTCCTGCTGGCTGTGTGCACGGAGATCTAATTCCAGCTGTGTGCGGACCCTACTGCTATGTGCGTAGGTTGAGAAGGGAATTGTATGGAAGAATTGATGAATGAATGAATAAGAAGGATTGATATAGAACTGAATCTGTGAGTAATCTAGTGTGAATTGTTGGTAATTTCTATATTGTGTATTTTCTGTCTTTAAGCTACGAATATCTTTGTAAGTGTGTTTCTGGATCTGGATCTATTCTGTTCAGTTTATATATTGCTGTGTTATTATCATAAATCATATAACTATATATATAGTGCACGTGGATGTGAACAGAGACCTAATTAACCCTGTGCAGAACAAGGTAATCGGGGATTACAGTACCTAGCACAGTTCTGCTTGCTTTACCCATCCTTTCTCAGGGTGCGGAAACCTGGTTCCAACACCCACCCATACTACTTCGGGTGAGACTTTGACCTGCGCAAGCAGGTCACTGCTGAAAGGGCTAGTAGTATAGGGGTTTGTTGGCAAACCTTGCACACCGAACCTGGGTTAGGACCCCTCGAGCCAACAGTAGCTCCAAAGGCTTAGTGACAGTGATGGTCTGCAGTGGGGGTCCATCAATTGCACGCTCTCCCTTCGACCCCAGGAAAGAGACATTTCGCGGGTATTCATCGCACTCTTCTATTGCTAAATTGCGGCAGATGAAAATATCCTGCATCTGTGTTTCCCATGTTGGTTCCCCCTGTGCTGCGCAAGGGCATGATTCATCAAATACGAAGGCATCTATATCTTCTAGATCTTCATCGAGTGCCTTCATTCCACCTACCAACCCAAATGTCCCTACAAACTCATCCTTCAATTTTTCCCAGTGGCACATGCACTGGTGTAGTTCTGCATCTAAATACCATGCATTGGACATTGGCCCCAAGGCATGAATGAATAGGTGAACCCATTCTTTCGTAGTTCATTTGCACCATTTCTCCATCCATGCTGACAAGTGCTTGCACGGGTCCCCTGGGCCAAGGAAATTCTTTACGCGCAGTTGAACCGAAGGTTCAAACTGTAGGACCATCATGTCTTGACAGTCTTCCCAATCCTGGAATGTCCCTTTATGCGTGTCCCACCATCTTTCCAGGGTTGTGTGCATGGTTATATTAAGGGCCCATAGCCTTCGCTCTCACGGGACTTCAGCTCAAATGCTCACAAAAACTCCCTAATACTACCAGAACCTTCAAAGTAGGGTAGTTCTCTTACCTCTGAGGAGATGCATCAGAAGTTATTTGTAATTCTAAGACATCGTAGTGAAAATACATCATGTAACTGATTCTGCCAATTTTCTATCTCCCCATAGGATTTAGAGAAGCATTCGCTGTCCTTTTCCAAGCAAAGCACACCATTAGTCGTAGTATTGATCCAATGTTCGTCTCGAGCGGTTAACTTATATATGTGATCCACATCCTCTTCTTCGCACACTGGTTTTGTATACCGCTCTCCTTCCACAAGGTCTAGGGGAACTATCACCCTTGTACCCTCATTCCAAACACCATGTTTCTTTTCTTTAGGTTGATAATAATTCCCATGTCTATTTCCCAATCCAATCCTAGGAGCACAGGATAGGAGTCCACATCTTCCACAATATAAATGACCTCAAAGTCGATGCAGACCTTAAATCCTACAATATCTACCATAAATTTTTACAGTCTTCCCAATGGTATGATCTTCTGTTGGTTGGCCATACGCAGTTGGATAGTGGACCATTCGAACTTAGGCTCTCCCATTCGCTGCCAAGTTTTCTTAGGCAGTATGTTCACATCTGATCCCAGGTCAAAAATAACTTGATCTATTTCATAGTCGCTAATCTGTGTTGTTAGCTGCATTTCCTGACCAATGCATTTCTTATGCTTGTAAATTTTGTGCGCATCCTTAACTTCTAAGGGAGGATTAGTGCTCTCTGCGATGCTGTCTATTAGTGCTTGCAGATTTTCTACTGCCTTCTAGTTGTGTAGCAACTTCATGAATTCCTGTAGAAATGGTTTAACATCATCGTCTATTCTCAGGTTTGCTAGAACTTTTGAAGTAGGTGCCTCATCCTTAGTAAAGTCCTTGCGAGCTACGATGAAGGTTTCCTTTTCCTTCTGTAGGTCCAAGCTTTCCTGTTTGACCGCTACTTTCCGGATAAGAGGTTCAGCTTTGGCTTTCTCCTTGGCTCCTACAGTAGCCATGCCACTGCATGTTATGACATTAATACTGGGTCCTTCATCACGTCGTTCTGCCTTAACCCTATGTACATTTTGCGTATGTGTCTGTTGTTTTTCCTGCATTTTTTCTATCAGATTTGATAGTCTTCAATCACATGGTATAGTTGTCTACAATAACGGAAAGATTATCACACAGGGTTCAGACAGTCCCTTGCAAATTTCCCTATCTCCCCATAGTTGTAACAGATCAATTTTCCTCTTCCCCGACCTGTGCCTCCACCCCTTCCCCCCTGCCCTTGGCTGGGGAGCCTCCTTTGCTTGAGGGAGGTAGTGGTAAAGAAGGGTCAGCCTATACCCTATATAGGTTTCCTCTATCTATCATCAAGTCATAGGTTCGGCAATTATGCTCGTCATGCCCCATAGAGGAGCAGAATCAACACCATTGTTGCTTCAATTCTTGAAAGTAAACACCAAGATGGGGACAGTGGTTAGTATCATGTAGTCCAACAACACGACAATCAGTGCACCATAACGTTGGACCACTTGGTCCCACAACCTCCTTAGGACACAATGGGCTAGGTCCCCCGACCTACATGTAATCTGTCAACAGAGGACACTGATCCTTGGTATGACTGGACACCCTGCATCTTATGCACCATACGTCTGGACTAGCCTCTTTCCCCTGTTATATTTGCAGGTTTTGTATTTCAAGTTGCATTGCCTCAAACTACCCCTGGATCAGCTGTACCTCAAATTGAGCATCGTCCCTCGGCGTAGCCACTAGTTTCATAGAAATCTCCAAGGCCTTCTCTTGAATTGCGATCAATTGTTGACCCATAGGTCCGTGCAGGTGAGGCAGAAGCATAGCGATAAACCATTCCTTGTGCTTCCTATCATCATACTGAAATTCCCCATCTCTGATAACCTTTTTTAGTCGCTGATCAACTTCCCAGACCGCTTCAGTGGGCCCCTATCTAAATTCTTTCAAGTCGACCACTATTTGAGAGTGGGTCTTAGGCTTCCAAAACTATTTTTTTAATGTTGTCTTAATCTCTGGAATAGATGGATCTACGTGCTATCCTATGTACCCCATATACCAATCCAAGGCCCTTCCTTCAAAGGCGAGTGATAGTTGTGTTCTCTTTACAGCGTCGGTAGCCACATTCTGTACAGCCCATACTGATTCTGCGACAAACCAAAATCGGTCCATATCTTTATCCCCTACACCCTTGAAGGTAGGTAGCTTCATGTGTGTGGCCATATCATCTTCTCGTGGCAACATAACCATTTGATGGCTTGAGGGGTCCCGACCCAGGTTCAAAGGTTAAGGTTTGCCAACAAACCCCTATACTACTGGCCTTTTCAGTAATGACCTACTTGCGCAGGCCAAGGTCTCACCTGAAGTAGTATGGGAGGGTCTTGGAACTAGGTTTCTGCACGCTGGAAGAGAGTAGGTAATGTGAGGCAGATCTATATTATAACTTGTTAGGTTTACCTAGAATGAGTTTGTTCGCAGCCCTTTAAATATTATACTCAACATATAACCATAACATAACTATCAGATCTAATCAGTACATTCACATCCACGTGTGCACTATTATATACCAACACAGAGCATTTATAACCGCAGATAATAACAGATCACAGATATACTTATGAAAAAACACAGATACATTTGTAGCTAAATAATCATCGCAGAAATGCTTCAGCAGTAAACATAACCGATCCAGATAGCACACAGATACTTTAACAATACTTTGCATTCATTAGCATTCCGATCAACTTACAACCAAAACCAGCCCGCGCACACAGCCTAGCGGGGTCCACACATAGCAGGACTGAGGATCTTCAACACACAACCAGCAGGAATCCTTACCCAAAACAACCCAAAACAGATCTAACAGTTTTCACGTAGCATCAACCTTACTTCATGCCTTATCCCGAGCCTTTTGAACCTGCTGGTGGAAATTAGCAATGAAGCGATCTTCCTCCAAAGCCACAACCTACGCTAAACACTCCTCCATAATATCAGGCTCTACCATGTTCGTAAAGGCTGTGATGCATAGGCTAGGAACAATATAATCCATGGGCATAATGGCCTCCTTTCCATAAACCATCTGAAAGGGTGTTTTTCCAGTCAGTTTCTTGCAAGTGGTGCAATAGGCCCAAAGGATTGACGGCATGTGAATGTCCCATTCACTGCAATCGGCGTTACAGACCTTAGTCAGTGCCTACTCCAATATTTTATTAAAAGCTTCTATCGCTCCATTTTCCTGTGGATGATATGGAGTGCTTTTCGTGTGGTGGATCCGAAATTCTTCAGTCAAGGCCTGTATTGTTTCATTAACAAAATGCATACCTCTATCGCTTATTAATATCTTCGAACAACCAAATCTGGTTAGAATCTACTCAAAAATGAAGTGCAATGGAACCATTTTTTGGCTTGAGGGGTCCTGACCCAAGTTCAGAGGTTAAGGTTTTCCAACAAACCCCTATACTACTGGCCCTTTCGGCAATGACCTACTTGCAAGCCAGGTCTCACCTGAAGTAGTATGGGAGGGTGTTGGAACCAGGTTTCTGCACCCTGGGAGAGAGTAGGTAATGTGAGGAAGATCTGTATTATAACTTGCTAGGTTTACCCAGAATGAGTCTTTTCGTAGCCCTTTAAACATACTTAGCATATAACCATAACACAACTATCAGATCTAATCAATACATTCGCATCCACATGCGCATTATCAGATACCATCATAGAGAATTTATAATCGCAGCTAATAACAGATCATAGATATACTTATGCAAAACATAGATACATTACCAGCTAAATAATCATTGCAGATACGCTTTAGCAGTTGTTGGCTCAAGGGGTCTTGACCCAGGTTCGGAGGTTAAGGTTTACCAACAAACCCCTATACTATTGGCCCTTTCGGCAGTGACCCGCTTGCGCAAGCCAAAGTCTCACCCGAAGCAGTATGGGAGGGTGCTAGAACCAGGTTTCCACACCCTGAGAGAGAGTAGGTAAGTCAACCAGATTTGCGTTCGCAACTTATCGGGTTCGCACAAGACAAATTTGTTCGCAGGTTTGTTACGAATATAATCCACAATATAACAGAGCTATAGATCTATTCAATACCTTCACATCCACGTGCGTATCAACAATTATCAGTTTACAATATCACAATGCATCAATAACAAATTACAGATATACCATAACATAGACAGATTCGCAGCATAACAGATAACAGGTAACATAATTGTCTTCTTAGTTCTAATATATCCCAAGGGTTTGCATCAACAGTAACACATCAGATCTAATAACACAAAGATACTTTAACTATATCTGCATATATTATCATCCAAAATCCAATACAATCTGTTAGATTCGGTCTTTACATCCCTCCGTCAGAGATCATTTCTCTTATTGCATTTCATTCTTAGGTGTCTCATTCAGCTCATTCATCTGCATTCCGTTAGGGGCATGTCATTATCTGACGGAAGGGCTTTGTCTCTTCACTCGTTTCCCTCATGTTTGTACCTGCTGGTTGGTCAAAATTCATCAAAATTCATCAAAGTTGATTTCAGTCATTTACAGTCATAGATGGCATTTTGGTTGAAAAAGAGTCATTTCAGTTTTTAGGTCTAGGGTTTGGTCTTTAGAATGTCAAATAATACCAGCAGATCATGGGGAGGTTCTAAATAATTTTTCATTTCAATATTTTCATCATCAATAATGCTCAGGGATGATTCTTCTTCAAAACCCTGTTTTGAGGAAGAAATCGTCAAATTTATTGTTTGTAATAAATATGTAATTTTTAAGGTTTTTCAAGTTCTGCAAATCTTCAGATGCATCCCTGGTCATCCTTTGCCGAAATCAAATACCACCATCCCTACAAAAAATCAACCAAGAAACCATCATTTCAAACCAAAAAATCAAAGAGGAAACTTGAAAAGCAGAGTTTGTATTAAAATGTGAAAAATTGCCGATGCCAAACATTACAAAATGGGTTTGTGAGAAACAAAAATTGAATCCATCACTATAAGATAGTTTCATTTTTTTGAAACATCCATTTGCATCCAAGAGATCAATTGAAGTCGAATTAAGTAGGTGAGAGGGCGAATAGGGTTTGAAAGCCAAGACTGTGTGGGTAATTGTCTGCGTGGCGCATTGGGTAAGTGTGCGGTGCACATAGGCTGCGCGACGCACTGGGCCTCCTGCCACAGTGCATTTCTCAACTGGCGCGGCGCATCCACGAGGCACGACGCACTGGGCTTGTGCGTGGTGCACAGAACCTCCAAGACAAAAATTCATCACTGCTTCATAAAAAATCAAAACAATTCCATCTTTTCTGATCCAAGTAAGTTTGAAAACTCTTGCCCATTGATTTTAGTCATGTTTGGTGTGTTTGGAGGCAAAGATATGAGAGTTTTTATTGGTGAAATATAAACCCTATGTTCATACCAAAATTTGCTTCTTTGGGTTTTGAAATTGTGAATTTGCTGCCAAGTCCCCTTTCCCATTTGTGATCCTTTCCCTTTCATAATTCTATCATTATTGTTTATCCCTTGTACCCTAAACTCCCAAACTACTCATATCATTTCTTTATATTTTCCTTATCCTAAATCCTACCATTCCCTATCATGTTCCCTCTCCCATATCATTTGTATTAAATTCCCAAAACCCCCATATCCCTAAACACAGTCAAGTGACTGTTTTTGCATTAATCTCACTTGACAAACCCCCACTTTTCCCACTGTTCATACTTACCACAACCCTTCATTTCCCTTTGGCATATTTGGCATTGAAGCAAAAACACCTATTTCTAATTTTCAAACCAATCAAACATACACTTGTTATATATATTTCAAAACACTATGTCAGAGAAAAATTCATCATATGAGCAATAATATGAGCAGGACAGTGACTCAACCACCGAGCTTAATGTACCGAGAAGGCCTCATAAAAGTGGTAAGCACGTCAGAGAAGAGCCCACTTCCTTGACTCAGTTGTAGGCCTGCCCGCTTGCAATGGCATGCTTTCAGAAACATTCATGTTTTCAGTATTGTGAGATGATTGCTCAGATTCAGCATCACCAGGAGTTGGTTCACTTATTTTTCCTACATTTGCGTGATGGTCATGCAAACCTTGCTGGAGTGAACTTCACCTTGACACCAGAAACCATTTCTCAGGCAATCGGGATACCAACCATAGGTGAAGAGTGGAACAAGAGACAACAGTTGGATAGAGCATATTATGAGCCATACATCCGGCTTGGTTATATGAGGCAGCTCAGCAGGGTGTTTCCTTTCAGATTCTTGAAGGAGTCCTATGCGCCATTAATGAAACTCATCATCAGATACTTCAGCTATGAGGGCCGGGTTCTCATGCCTTTATGCATACCACATCAGACTTTTGATGTATTTCACGAGAGTGAGGATGATGAGAATTCCATACTTCATGTGTCGAAACATAGAGCGGATGACTACCCTTGTGCAGAAGAAGACTCCAGAGCAGCAACATAACAACATTTATCATTATGCGCTCATCAAGATGATTGTGGTACATCAGCTTGGATTGCAGGGCATTGCATGGGAGGAGTTCATTTCCCGTGACTTCTTTACAGCCCCTCAGCCTCCTCTAGAGATTGTTCATGATGCAGGAGAGCCTTCACATCAGTTTGAGGTTCCTAAGATAGAGCCTATCGGTGCTCCAGTATGTGTTACATATCAGAGAGGTACTAGAGCCTTATTTGCAGCAGCACGACGAGTACTATCTCCACCAGGGGTGGAAGGGGTCTCGTTATCTTCATCAACAGCACGAGTACTATCTCCACATGGCGTGGAAGGGGTCTCGCCTTCTACATCAGCACAGGTACAGGACAGAGGCAAGAGGCCTATGCATGATGAGGGCCCCTCAAGAGGCCAAGATACTGATTTTATATTGATCAATGTTGATTCGAGCTCTCCCAGCTCAAAGCTGAAAGAAACCATCCAGGAGCAGAAAGCTGAGATCGACACATTGACCGAGAAATTGCAGAGAGCTCAGTGGGTTATAAATTACTTGGAGCAGTGGAATAAACAATTGGAGGATCAACAGACACTCATGGAGCTGCAGAAAATTTGTGAAGACCGTGAATTGGCTCGAAAAATACCAGGTGACATGACATCGTTTGAGCGGGAGACTTGACTTACGAGAGTCAACATTCATCTTGAGAAACTATTGGCGAAGGCCAATAGGGACAAAGACATGCTCAGACATATGAAGAACCACTATTGGGCCCGCACACATGTTTGCAAAGCAAAAATGAAGATCTTGAAAGCGAGGCTGAGAAGGGCACTGAGGAGTCGCAAAAGGCCTGATCCACTTCAAATCTTGGCCGAAGCTTCTTTGGCTGAGCATGACACTTGATGGGGGACCTTCACTCCAAATTTTAGCAAGTTTGGGGAAAATTTTTTCATTTTTGAAATTTTGGTCACAAAACAGATTTTCCTGCCTGACGCGTCGCGCCACTTGGTGCGCGCTTACGTTTGAGAGATCTTCTGGAGGAAAAATTGATATTTTTTGGTTTTTTATGATAAATTATGCATGTTCAGAAATGGCTGAAAGATTTCATTAAGTTCTGGATGGTCTTAGGGGTAAAAAACACTCCAAAAATGGCCTTTCTACCACCTTTTGCACCAGCAGGAACCAGTCTTGGGAGATTGAAGTTTTGGAGGGGAAAATGAACTCTAAATTGAAAAATTACACTTGGGTTGGATAGTAGACAGGAAGGGCTTTCGAACGAGCTATCATAAGCTCAATTTGAACTTCAGGAAGTGCCTAAAAAATAGGCTCAAAGTGGCGCGACGCATTGAGTTTTTGGGCGCGGCGCATAGAGAAATTTGGCCTCATTTTCACTCTTCAGATCAGAAATTCGCCTAGTTTTGACTAGTTTCACTTTTTGATGTAACTATTGATCTATATTGATGTAATTTGATGACTATGATGTAATTTTGGCACATATTTACTTGTTCTAGAGGATTCATTCACTAAAAAGTGAAAATTAAATGAATGAATCAGTTTCCTACCATATAGAGGCAAGTTGTTTGATTGCCTAGATTTCAGTTCCTAGTTTAGAATTGGTTGAAACAGCTCCTAGAAGGATGAGCTCAACCCCTAGAGGCATGGGAAGGGGTTAGGATGGTCTATATCATGTATTTTCTGAGACATTTTCAGGGTTGGACTTTTGGGAATAGTTTGGCACCTCATTGTATATTCATTTCAGCTTTTTGGCAAAGGAAAGACCAGAGTTTTGCAGCACTTGTTGGGATCCTTGTGGCCCTGAGTTTTGATGATTTTTTTCTCCATGTATCTGTAAGTTTCATTAATTTTTATGTATTCCATTTCCCTTCTCTTTTCTTCCGAAATTAAACAAATGAGTAACTAAGGTAGAATTCATTAGTTTGCTGGTGCTCTGCCTTAATATTTTGTTTAGTTTAATATGTTTTCGTTAGTTTGAAGAGGATCCTTGCACCTTCTTTCCCTCTTCAGCTCCTCAGCAGTCTTTTCTATCTGTTCATTGAATCTCAGACATCAAATCCATTGCCTACCCTGCCCCAACTTGAAATCTGCAAGAATTTGGCCTCATCCCCCAAGCCCAAAATTGTCTTTCCCTTTTTCCAACAAAAACCCTTAAAAAATAATTCCAAACTCCTTGATTAATATACCTAGCCTAAAATTAGCACTCATTTCAGTCATCTCAAGCCCTATTGATACATTTTTCCTGAGATTGACCCAGAGAGAGCCCTCTCCTGTTCTGGTAGGGCTAGCTACCAGACTGAGCGTGCTTTGGTGTTACCCTGAATCCTGCCTTCTTTCAGCCTGAGGTGGATTTGGGCAATAACATAGTGGCGACCATACTGGGGAGAAAATGGTTTGCTTGTTGGTGTTACTTGTTTCATAAGTTACAGACGGAGCCTGAAGTTACACCAGGTAGCTTTCGAAATGCTTTTTCTTTGCATTAGCGGAAGTAGATAAACGTTGCTTCAGTCAATCTCCGGTTTAGCTTGTGAACGTGGCACTTGACTTGTGAATTACCCCAGTATATCAGATCATTCTGGACTTTTGGGTGATTGAGTCTAGAATTTTATAGGCTGAAATAGATCGGTTTTGTCCTTTGATTTTTGAATAAATCAACACACTGGCTTCCAGAAGACATACTAGAGCTAATCCTGATCCTGATCCGCCTCCAGTGTATGAGAATCCCAATCTGATTTCAAGAATAATCCGTCGAGAAAGTCCCATGATCCCTTTGTTTAAATCTCATTCATGCCCTACTATATTTGAATTCCTTGAAGATATTGAGTTTGATGATCAATTTGAGCTGTCGTTGTTTGAAACTAAGTCTGAAAGTGCTACTGGTTCTACTATCATAAATCCCGAGTTTATCAAGTATCTTGAGATTGAACAAGCTAATAGATCCATTGATAGTTACATACTGAACATTAAAAACTCTATTGTGGCAACGAATATTCCTGAGTTTATCGAATCCGCATCGGAAACTCTTGGTCCATCAGCAGTTACTTCTGATTCACAAGTTCACGCTAAGCCTTCTTTCATTCCTACCATTCCCGTGCAACCATCTATATCTGATCAGTAATCTGCAGTAGTTCCTCCTCCATCTCCACCACATACACCTCGTACATCTACTACTCCTACTCCACCCATTTCTCCTAGACAGATCATAAATCCACCAAGAGAAATGGCTGCTAGATTCACACCTCTTGTCTTGCTCCAGAACTTGGATCCCATGCCCGCTGATTATCAGAGTAAAATCCCATTGTTTGATGGTACTCCTCAAAGTGTTCCCGCTCAGCAACATATTGATAGAATGACATACTTCTTTGATCTCCATGAAATTGATGAAGAGAATGTCACCATGATATTGTTTGTGCAAACTTTTGGAGGTGAGGTACGCAAGTAGTTTAGAGCTTTGCAGCCCAGAAGTATTAATACATTAGACGAGCTTCAGAGATAGTTTCTAGATCGGTGGGAAATGAAGAAAGATCCACTTCAAATCACTTCTGAATATACCAAGATCAAACGTAATGCTGGTGAGTCCGTCCAAGACTATATTATTAGATTTAATGCGGTTTATAATGCAATTCCTGATGATTTGAGGCCATCTAAGAAGTTAGCTTTGTTAAAATTCCCAGATGGTTTTGATCCGAAGATGGCCTATTCATTAAGAGACAGAGATCCGCCCACCTTAGAGGACATGCAGAAAATTGCGGTGAGTGTTGAGGAAAATTTGAATGACAAGAGAGCTAGATTGAAAGCAGAGAAGAAAGTTGTAATAAAGGAAGAAACTTCTAAATCTACATCAGGTCAACTACTTCGCAAGGTGGAAAGAATGATTGAAAATCTCACACTTGATAAGCTCGAACTGCAGATTCGAAATCCCAACGTCCGTGGTCAGCAGCAGCCCCAATTCAGGATCAAACAACGAGAGCAGAGAGCACAAGAACCAGCAGTCCAGCAGCAAGTAAAGACACCTCTTCAGCAGAATTTTGTTGGTCAGGATTCAGATGATGAAGATGATGTAGTAGGGGAGGAAAATCACTTCTTTACTCCTGATTATTTGCCCATTTATATCACTGAAGATGAGGAGTATGCAGAAAGTTCAGCGGTACAAAGAGATGAGGATTTTATCTTGGCCAATGATGCAGCTCTTGAGGAAGATTCAGATGAGTATTAGAGAGGTTATATGAATGCCTTGTCATCCTAGCAGAAGCAATATTCTCTTAGAAACAGAGATGTGCCTGTCAACCCAATCCAAAAGAGAAAGGAAGTTTCAACACCTAAAAACGATTCACCTGTTGCACAAAAGAAAGCAAAAGAGATAGTTGATCCCGCTGCCACCAAGTCATCATCAGCAGAAAAATCAAATCAGCCAATTACATCAAGGGAGAAGGCTGAAAAGAAAGATGTTCCAGCCAAAAAGATCGAAAAGACTTCAGCCTTTAGTTTGGAGAATGAGATTTCTAAATTAAAGGTGTCCGTTCCCTTGACTGAACTAATGAAGAACAACAGTTATAGAGGTCAAGTTTCCAAAATTTTGAATTTTGATCCCATGTCTGATATGGTGAATATTGAAGATGATCAACCTGAACTGATATTTGGACCAGATTTAGATGGTGAGTCTCCAGATAGCGAAGTACCTCCTTTTTATATCAGTCTTCGATTGCATGAGTTTGTATTGCGTAATTCCATGTTCGATTCCGGTGCTCCCCATAATCTTATGCCGAAGGCAATCATGGAGAAGTTGGGTTTAGACATCACTAGGAAGTACCATGATCTTTATTCATTTGATTCTAGCAGAGTGAGATGTATTGGGCTCATTAAAGACTTGGTTTTTAGTTTGGATCAGATTCCCACAAAGAATGTTTTGATGGACGTATTTGTGGCAGACATTCCTCCCAGGTTTGGTATGTTGCTTTCCAGATCTTGGGGAGAAAAATTGAAAGGGACTTTACAACTATATTTCTCCTATGTAATGACTCCCGTGTTTGGTAAAATGAGAAAGTTGTACCGGGAACAAAAAATGAAGTATATGATTACAACCAAGGAGAAACCAATTAATCATCTGATAAATTATGTACATACAGATTTAGAGTCTTTTGTTTTGTTTGTCGATAGTTTCAATGATGTCGATAGTCAATTAGTTCAAGCAGAAGATATTCCAGAGATTACCGAGAATTTTAGAGAAGTTTTGCAGAAAGAAAGGAAAAAACCAAAAATCACAGTTGAGCAATCAGCTAAAGATAGTGGACAGCAAGCAGAAAAAACAGAGCTAGCACAATTTCAGCACTTAGAAGATGATGAAGAGGGTCTATGGACCATGGATTTCGATGGTGCAGTGGGAAATGATGGTGCTGGAATTGGTATTTGGGTACGCAGTCCTTTTTCCGCTCCAAACAAGGTACCGGGAAATGTACGGGTATGTTCTTACAAATTAGCATTTGATTGTTCAAACAATGAAGCTGAGTACGAAGCTCTGATTGCTGGCCTAAAAATTCTTAGAAAGCTGAATGCTAAGAGAATTGCAATTTATGGCAACTCCGAATTGGTGATTAAGCAAGTAAAGGGTGAATATCAAACGAATCATCCCTGAATGCGGGCTTACCGGAATGCTGTTCTGGATATTTTGAAGCAGTTTTCAGATTATACTTTGACTTGTATTCCTCGCATTCAAAATGGAACTGCAGATGCACTTGCTAAGGCAGCAAGTAATTTAAAGATCCCAATGAATTCAAGTAATAATTTCGAAATCCATGTGAAGCACCGTCCTACCGTCCCGGATAATCAAAGATGTTGGCAAGTCTTCCAAGATGATGATGAGATTAATTATTTTCTGCAAAATAAAGGTAAGTTCAAAGATACCTCAATTGATGTAGAATATATTGATGGTGAAGCTGACGTGCAAGTCAACCAAATGGAAGTGTTGCAGCTGAAAGATAACGTTATTCCTAAAGGTTTGATACCTTTAGAAGAGCTCTTCGATCAGGATGATGTAGCTAAAAAACCAACCTTACGGCCGACTGAAAAAGGAGTTGAAGATGTAAATATTGGAACAGCTGAAGACCCAAAGATGGTGAAGTTATCCAAATCATTGCCACCGGAGGTAAAGGCTAAATATATCAGTTTGTTGTCTTCTTTCGCTGATGCTTTCGCTTGGGACTACTCAGATTTAAAGATGTATGATACCAATATAATTCAGCACACTATCCCAATCAAGCCTAATCAGAAGCCTTTCAGACAGAAGCTGAGAAGAATCAATCCGAAGTTGCTGCCATCAATTGAGAAAGAGGTGAACAGGTTGTACAAAGCAGGAATCATTGTCCCCATCAGATTTTCTGATTGGATTTCCAATTTGGTGCCAGTGCGGAAAAAGACGGGTGAGATCCGGTTGTGCATTGATTTCTGAAATCTGAACAAGGTGTCATTGAAGGACAATTATCCATTGCCCAAAATGGATCATATACTGCAGCGAGTAGTTGGAGCATCTTGTATGTCACTACTCGATGTTTATTCTGGATATAACCAAATTTTGGTCCATGAGGATGACCGAGACAAAACAGCGTTCACCACTCCGTGGGGAACTTTCCACTATGCCAAGATGCCATTTGGTTTGAAGAATGCTGGTGCGACTTTTCAGCGGGCGATGGACATCGCTTTTGCGAACGAGAAGGATGTTTTCCTTGTTATATACCTTGATGATTTCACGGTCTTTTCCAATTCAGATGAAGAGCATATGTATCACTTGAAAGTTGTCTTTCAAAAGTGCAGAAAATATGGTGTCTCGCTTAATCCGAAAAAGAGCTTGTTTGCCATGGATGAGGGCAAATTACTTGGTCACATTATTTCAAAAGATGGTATTTGTATTGATCCAGCACGTGTTGAAGCAATTCAGCAAATTGACCCTCCCAGGAACAAGAAGGAGATTCAGTCTTTTAATGGTAAGATGAACTTTTTACGTCATTTTGTCCCTAACCTTGCTGAACATTTAAGAGAAATAAAAAATATGCTGAAAAAGGACAGCCAAGTGAAGTGGACTGAAGAGGCGGTAAAGTCCTTTAATTTGGTGAAGTTGGCACTATCTTCAGCTCCGGTGTTAATCAGCCCGGATTACACCCAAGATTTTATTTTGTTTTCCTTTGCTTCGGAGCATACCATGGCAGCTGTGTTAATGCAGAAAAGAGATGGGCATGAGAAGCCAATAGCTTTTTTCAGTCGAACTATAAGAGACGCAGCCTTGAAGTACAACATCATTGAGAAGCAAGCTCTGGCACTGGTAAAATCATTAAAGGATTTCCGGGTATACATTTTTCATTCTCATATTTTGGCTTATGTTCCTAATGCTACCGTGAAAGATGTTTTAGTAAAAATTGATCCGGAAGGAAGATGAGGCAAGTGGATTGCAGCTTTGATGGAGTATGATGTGGAGATAAGGCCCATGAAGCTTATCAAGGACAGGGGTTGGCGAAGCTTATGGCTGAATCGAATTTGCATGCGCTAGACATAAATCTGATTGCTACTATGTCTGATGAGGAAGAGGAGAATTTGCCACTTCAGGTATCAGAAATTTTTGTTGCTTCTCCATGGTATTAAGATATCGTGTATGTTCTTCAAAATTTGTCACCACCGCCCGGCATGACTAGAAACAAAGGTAGAACTTTGAAACTGAAGGCTGCAAAATTTTGTATTTTAAATTCTCCACTTTATTGGAAAGATCCAGGTGGTGTTTTGTTGAATTGTTTGGTGGAGGAAGAAGTGAAGAAGGTAATGGAGGATTTCCATAAAGGAGACTGTGGGGGTCACCATTTTTGGAAAACAACAGCTAAAAATATTTTGAGAGCGGGATACCATTGGCCGACATTGTTTGTTGATATGTATAAGACAGTCAAAGACTGCCATGAGTGCCAGATTTTCGAAGGAAGACAGAAATTACAGCCTTTGCCGCTTAAACCTATTGAGGTAAGCACCCCTTTTCAACAGTGGGGTTTGGATTTCATTGGGGAGATCCATCCTCCTTCTTCAGGACAACATAGATGGATCCTAACAGCGACTGATTACTTCACGAAATGGATCGAAGTAGTTCCCACAAGGCAGGCTACCGATTCGGTAATCATTTCTTTCCTTGAGAATAAAATTTTGTCTCGTTTTGGTTGCCTGAATAAATTGATCACTGATAATGCAGCAACTTTTAAATCAAGAAAGATGATTGAGTTTTGTGCCAAGTATAAAATCATTTTGGGGCATTCAATCGCCTATCATCCGCAAGGCAACGGATTGGCGAAATCTTCCAATAAATCTTTAGTCAACATCATTAAAAAGTTGCTGGACATAAACAAGAAGAGTTGGCATAAGAAGCTGGTCAATGTGCTATGGGCTGATCGGGTGAGTCAAAATAAATCCATTGGTATGTCCCCCTTTGAGTTAGTTTATGGATTGGATACAGTGTTTCCTACCTCTCTTGCTGTTCCGGTGGTCAAGCTTCTTCAGGAAGCTGGCAGTGAAGAAAACCATATGCAGAGAAGGATAAATCAGATGATTCACTTGCAGCAAACGAGAGAAGAGGTTTTCCAGAACACATTTAAGTTGCAGGAGAGAATCAAGAAAATCTATGACAGGAAAGCGAAGGTGGATAAATTCCAATTGGAGGAAGTGGTGCTGAAGTGGGATGCTAGAAATGAGGACAAAGGTAAACACGGTAAGTTTGAAAATCTCTGGAAAGGTCCATTTAAGATTCCAGCATATCGAGGTCAAAACGCCTTTCTTTTGAAGGAGATGAACGGTGAAGACTGTCCAGGAGGGCCGGTCAATGGTCGGCTGCTCAAGCGGTATCATTTCTAAGATGTTTTCTGCTGATCACATTGTCATTGTACATATCATTCATTTCAGTTTCATTGCAAGTGTGCACTGTGGTCTTTTCTTCAGTTTGGGGCCCGAAGTGAAGGCTATAATTATGAAGAAGGATTTCAGTTTTGGTTTTAGTCTGTCTAGTCGGTTTGGTTCAGTCATTTTAGTTTTAAAAGTTGAGTCAGTTTGAGTCAAATTTTCAGTCAAATAAATTCAGTCAACAGTCTTGAGTTCCTTTATCAAAATAATGGACTCCATAGCCCAATGGACGAAGGCGCTGTCTATCTCTCCCAGAGATCTGCCGTTCTTGGCACCTCCAAGGAGCCACCATCCCCATTGGAGCCAATGTTACAGTCGCTATTTACATCCCTCCGTCAGAGATCATTTCTCTTATTGCATTTCATTTTTAGGTGTCTCATTCCGCTCATTCATCTGCATTCCGTTAGGGGCATGCTATCATCTGACGGAAGGGTCTCTTCACTAGTTTCCCTCGTGTTTGTACCTGCTAGTTGGTCAAAATTTATCAAAATTCATCAGAGTTGATTTCAGTCATTTACAGTCATAAATGGTATTTTGGTCGAACAAGAGTCATTTCAGTTTAGGTCTAGGGTTTGTTCTTCAGAATGTCAAATAATACCAGCAGACCATGTGGAGGTTCTTAATAAGTTTTCATTTCAAGATTTTCATCATCAATAATGCTCAAGGATGTTTCTTCTTCAAAACCCTGTTTTGAGGAAGAAATCGTCAAATTTGTTGTTCGTAATAAATATGTAATTTTTAAGGTTTTTCAAGTTCTAAAAATCTTTAGATGCAAACCTGGTCATCCTTTGTCGAAATCCAATGCCACCATCCCTGCAAAAAATCAACCAAGAAAGCCATCAATTCAACCAAAAATAAAAAAGGAAACTTGAAAAACAGAGTTGTATTAAAATGTGCAAAAGTGCCAAGCCAAAACATTACAAAGTGGGTTTTTGAGAAACAAAAATTTAAATCCATCACTATTTGAGATATTTTCATTGTTTGAATAGTCATTTGCATCCAAGAGATCAATTGAAAGTCAAAGTTTAGTGGTGAGAGGGCGAAACTGTAATTTTGAACCCAAGAGTGTGTTTAGAGTCCGCGCGGCGCACATAGGCTGCGCGACGCACTGGGCCTCATGCCACAGTGCTTTTCTCCAACTGGCGCAACGCATCCACGAGGCGCGGCGCACAGAGCCTCCAAGGCAAAAATTCATCACGGCTCCATAAAAAATCAAAACAATTTCATCTTTTTTGCTCCAAGTAAGTTTGAAAACTTTTGCCCATTGATTTTAGTCATGTTTGGTGTGTTTGAAGGCAAAGATATGAAAGTTTTGATTGGTGAAATACAAACCCTATGTCCATACTAAAATCTGCTTCTTTGGGTTTTGAAATTGGTGTTTTGAAATTGTAGTTTTGTTGCCAAGTCCCCTTTCCCATTTGTGATCCTTTCCCTTTCATAATTCTATCATTATTGTTTATCCCTTGTACCCTAAACTCCCAAACTACTCATATCATTTCTTTACATTTCCCCTATCCTAAACCCTACCATTCCCTATTATGTTCCCTCTCCCATATCACTTATAAAATCCTCAATTTCCAAAAAGTCAAGTGACTGTTATTGCACTCTTATTTCACTTGAAAAACCCCCACTTTTCCCACTGTTCATACTTACCACAAACCTTCATTTCCCTTTGGCATATTTGGCATTGAAGCAAACACCTATTTCTCATTTTCAAACCAATCAAACATACACTTGTTATATACATTGCAAAACACTATGTCAGAGACAGATTCGTCATATGAGCAAGAATATGAGCAAGACAGTGACTCAACCATAGAGCTAAATGTACCGAGAAGGCCTCATAAAAGTGGTAAGCACGTCAGAGAAGAGCCCACTTCCTTGACTCAGTTGCAGCCCTGCCCGCTTGCAATGGCATGCTTTCAGCAACATTCATGTTTTCAGTATTGTGAGATGATTGCTCAGATTCAACATCATCAGGAGTTGGTTCGCTTATTTGTCCTACATTTGCGTGATGGTCATGTAAACCTTGCTGGAGTGAACTTCACCTTGACACCAGAAACCATTTCTCAGGCAACAGGGATACCGAACATAGGTGAAGAGTGGAATAAGAGACAGCAGCTGGATAGAGCATATTATGAACCTTACATCAGGCCTGGTTATATGAGGCAGCTCAGCAGGGTGTTTCCTTTCAGATTCTTGAAGGAGTCCTATGCGCCATTAATGAAACTCATCATTAGATACTTCAGTTGCGAGGGTAGATTCTCACGCCTTTATGCATACCACATCAGACTGTTGATGCATTTCACGAGAGTGAGACTGATGAATATTCCATACTTCATGTGCCGAAACATAGAGCGGATGACTACCCTTGTGCAGAAGAAGACTCCAGAGTAGCAACATAACATCATTTATCATTATGCGCTCATCAAGATGATTGTGGTACATCAGCTTGGATTGCAGGGCATTGCATGGGAGGAGTTCATTTCCCGTGACTTCTTTACAGCCCCTCAGCCTCCTCCAGAGATTTTTCATGATGAGGGTGAGCCTTCACATCAGTTTGAGGTTCCTGAGACAGAGCCTATTAGTGTTCCAGTGTGTGTTACCAATCAAAAAGGTACCAGAGCCTTATTTGCAGCAGCACGACGAGTACTATCTCCACCCGGGGTGGAAGGGGTCTCGTTACCTTCGTCAGTAGCGCGAGTACTATCTCCACATGGCGCGGAAGGGGTCTCGCCTTATACATCAGCACAGGTACAGGATAGAGGCAAGAAGCCTATGCAGGATGAGGGTCCCTCAGGAGGCCAAGATACTGATTTTATATTGTTCGATGTTGATTCGAGCTCTCCCAGCTCAAAGCTGAAAGAAACCATCCAGGAGCAGAAAGCTGAGATCGACACATTGAATGAGAAATTGTAGAGATATCAATAGGTTACAAATTACTTGGAGCAGTGGAATAAACAATTGGAGGATCATCAGAAACTCATGGAGCTGCAGAAAATTCGTGAAGACCGTGAATTGGCCTGAAAAAGACCAGGTGACATGACACTGTTTGAGCGGGAGACTTGCCTTACGAGAGTCAACATTCATCTTGAGAAACTATTGGAAAAGGCCAATAGGGACAAAGACATGCTCAGACATATGAATAACCACTACTTGGCTCGCACACATGTTTGCAAAGCGAAAATGAAGATCTCGAAAGCAAGGCTGAGAAGGGCACTAAGGAGGCGCAAAAGGCCTAATCCACTTCAAATCTTGGCCAAAGCTTCTTTTCCTGAGCATGAAACTTGATGGGGGACCTTCAATCCAAATTTCAACAATTTTGGGGAAATTTTTTTCATTTTTGAAATTTTGGTCGCAAAACAGATTTTTCCTCCCGACACGTTGCGCCACTTGGCGCGCGCTTACGTTTGAGAGATCTTCTGAAGGAAAAATTGATATTTTTGGGTTTTTTATGATAAATTATGCATGCTCAGGAATGGCTGAGAGATTTCATCAAGTTCTAGATGGTCTTAAGGATCAAAAACACACCAAAAAAGGCCTTTATGCCACCTTTTGCACCAGCAGGAACCAGTCTTGGGAGATTGCAGTTTTGGAGGGGCAAATGAACTCCAAATTGAAAAATTCTACTTGGGTTGGATAGTAGACAGGCAGGGCTTTCCAACGAGCTATCATGAGCTCAATTGGGAATTCAGGAAGTGCCTAAAAATTGGCCCCAAAGTTTCGTGACGCATTGAGTTTTCTGGCGCGGCACATAGAGAAATTTGGCCTCATTTTGACTCTTCAGCTCAGAAATTCACCCAATTTTGACTAGTTTTACTTTTTGATGTAACTATTGACCTATATTTATGTAATTTGATGATTATGATGTAATTTTGGCTCATTTTTACTTGTTCTAGAAGATTCATTCACTAAAAAGTGAAAATTAAGTGAATGGATCAGTTTCCTAGCATATAAAGGCAAGTTGTTTGATTGCCTAGATTTCAATTCCTAGTTTAGAATTGGTTGAAACAGCTCCTAGAAGGATGAGCTAGACCCCTAGAGGCATGGGAAGGGGTTAGGATGGTCTATATATTTTATTTTCTAAGAAATTTTCAGGGTTGGATACTTGGGAATAGTTTGGCACCTCATTGTACATACACTTCTGCATTTTTTGGCAAAGGAAAGACCAGGGTTTTGCAGCACTTGTTGGGATCCTTGTGGCTCTGAGTTTTGATGATGTTTTTCTCCATGTATCTGTAAGTTTCATTAATTTTTATGTATGCCATTTCCCTTCTCTTTTCTTCTGAATTAAACAAATGAGTAACTAAGGTAGAATTCATTAGTTTGTTGATGCTCTGCCTTAAATTTTTATTTAGTTTTATATGTTTTCCTCCGTTTGAAGAGGATCCTTGCACCTTCCTGCCCTATTTATCTCCTCATTAGTATTTTCTATCCATTCATTGAATCTAATACATAAAAGCCATTGCCTTCCCTGCCCCAACTTGAACTCTGCAAGAATTTGGCCTCATCCCCAAGCCCAAAACTGCCTTTCCCTTTTTCCAACAAAAATCCCCTAAAAATCATTCCAAACTCCTTGATTAATATACCTAGCCTAAAATTAGCACTCATGTCAGTCATCTCAAGCCCTATTGATACATTTTTCCTAATATTGACCCGGAGAGAGCCCTCTCCTGTTCTGGTAGGGCTAGCTACCAGACTGAGCGTGGTTTGGTGTTACCCTGAATCTCGCCTTCTTTCAGCCTGAGGTGGATTTGGGCAGTAACACAATCCAAACACAGCCTGCACACACAGCCAGTAGGGTCTACACACAACAGGACTGAGGATCTCTGCACACACAGCCAGCAGGATTCCTTACCCAAACGACCCAACCACATATCTAAAAATTCGCACTTAGCATCAGACTTAATTATTTCCTACCTTAAGACTCAAAACATTCATCTATTTATATCGACTTAGCCTACGCTTCCAATGGTCCGCAAACCATGGTTTGTGGACTCTTGGTCTACCCTTGAACCATTACAATGTGTTCGGGGCTTTGACCCACCCCAAAACCCCTGTGATAGACTAATTAAGACCAAAACTATACAAAATTGTACAAAATTCACAGCTTTAGGGGACCCTGTTCCAACAGTCCCCCAACACAATCTTGTGACTTGTCCCAAGTCACTGTGGTCAGAGGGTCTCCACTTATGCCTGCAACAGTTTGATTGTCTCAAATAGTGGGGGTAGCACTCCTTCACTCTTAGTAGTAGCGTTCTGAGAAATATCCACCAATTTCTGTGAAGTTGGTCCTTCTGTTGCAGCTATGATGCTCTCCAAATTTTGATTCAGTTGTTTAACAACGACATCAATATCCTAAGGGAGCTTGAGGGCTTCATCAACCCATGGGTTAAGGCGGTTGCTTATAGTATTCTTCTTTTGGCAGAGCTCGTCAATATAGTCTCGAAGGGTGTGGCTAGTTTGGAGTTGTGCCAATCATTGAGCAGGAATCATAGTAGGCATCTTGGCTTCAAGCTACTCGAATGCTTCTTCCTTCTATCACAGGTCCTGGTTGATTTCACGCAGGAGCGGGTCACACTGCCGAGAGTTGATAGCTGCTATGAGCCAAATCTAAAATAACACCCAGAAGACTTGGTGTCCTCGATGTGTTGTGCATCCTTAGAGTCCCACAAGTTTGTATATCGAGCCCCCTCGCACATGTCTAGGGTGAGCTCAGGGAGGACTAATTCCTCTGGTGCTTCCTAGGTGACCAACGCAATGAGAAGAAAAAACTAGGAATAACAAAATGCGCGTCCCTGCTCCTTGTATTCACAGACATTGGCCAAAAACTCATTGCACAAGTAATGGGACCAATTTAAGCAGAACCCTTTCTCGCACCGGCCTGCCAACATAATTACATATGTGGGAACAGAGCCCACTTGACATTTTCACATCATCTTGCATGCCAATATCAGGGTACCCGAATGCGTACCAAGGTCGCTAATGGATTTGATCATGAAGCCTCGAGTGTTTCGCTCCACACGGTAGGTTTTGCGCACGTGTTTAGTGATCTCCCCCTCATACTTCTTACCAACACGCAACAGAGTGTCTGGCCCTTCCATGGGAAGGCCATTAATTCGATGAATGAGCACAACATCGATGGGGATTCGATAATGGATCCATAAGAAGCCATCATGGACCAAGGCGAGCAACTGACATACCAGATAGTCTGTGATATTGTAGTGGCCAAAGTGTAGCATCCTTAGCAGGTTTAAGAGCCAACAACCTACCAATCTGCATACCCAGCGCATGGGGACAATATTTATCCCATCATCCTCCTGTATTCTGTCAAGATATAATTCGGGTGCCAACTCAAGGAAGGCCTCCAAATTGGCCAAGTCATGACCATCAAGTTTCACCTCATGGAGCCTTCCAAAGGGTTTTCCAATGACGGGGACCTCACCCGGGGTCGGCAGCATATGCAAGTAGGTGCGCAGGCCATCGATACTCTTTAGCATGCCTGTGGAGGGCCTACGGGGCCGAATAAAGGGCGGTAGCCAATTGATAGGTTCGGCTACTTGAGCCTCTTCTTGAGCAGGCAGAGGTTGCTTTGCTGGTTTGGGTGATCATGCTTGGGGCGCCGTTCACAGGGAATTTACATTTGATGGGGTAGTACGGGGCTTCACCCCTACCCATTTCGTGGGTTTCCCCAACCCTTGTACTTTTTCATTCCCCTTCTTCTTTTCTTGACTTGGCGTAGATATAACTTCCTCAGATTTTGGTTCAAATTCCACTACTTCCTTGGATTCTTGTTTCGTGGAGGTGACCGGTTCTGAGGCTTCAGCAGGATTAGTGGCCGTCATTCTGACGCGGGAAATGAACTCTAGGTTCCTACTGTCAGAGGGTGTAGGATTCTTAGACATGAAAGGGAGATAATATGCACAGAAACTCTTACATCAAAAAATTGTTAAGCACAAACACGCCAAGTACAAACTATTCAAGCGATATGGAACCCTTGTCTAATCTATCCTTCTCCTTTAATAGCATTTATGATCGACCAACGGTTGGGTAAACCTCACTTGGAACTTACCATCAAGTAAATGGTAAACAATCTTTGGAAATCTCTTCATAAAATGTCGGTCGCCCGCTCATTTCAACAGTAACTTTTTATTTTTACCCGATTTTACTATTGCAATGGCTATTTTTCGCACCTCATATGCACCCAATGCACCCCTGCGCTCCCCGCAGACCTTCTGTGCACTCAGCGTAAATCTGCACATCCAGCACACCTGCTATGTTCTAAACATACACCTGCGCCTTTAGCGCACCCCTTCGAGCTTCCAAACCTATGGTCGCTTCTTGTGTGTATCATGGTACCTTCCATTCTTACCTTCCTTGGTCGGCGTACCCCACTTCATACAGCTACTCCGGCCATATAGTCATTTAATTTAATACGGTTTGAGTCGATTTCCATTGACATAGCCAGGTAGCATATCGCTGTGCAGGGTGGCTAACCGAACATCTCCACCATCCGTGCTTTCTTTAACTGCATAGGGCCCTAGCCAGTGCTGTCGGAACCTCCCCGGGTGTTTCACAAACTGGCTATCATACAATAGGACTAATTCACCCTCCGCAAAGGTATTTTGTCGAATATGTCGATCATTCCATGCATTATCCCGAGCCTTCTGAACCTGATAATGGAAATTATCAATGAAACGATCTTTGTCCAAAGCCACAAGCTGTGCTAACCACTCCTCCATGATATCAGGCTCCACCATATTCATTAAGGTTGCGATGTGTAGGCTAGGAACAATGTATTCCATGGGCATAATGGCCTCCTTGCCATAGACCATCCTAAACAGTGTTTTCCCTATCAACTTCTTACAAGTGGTTTGCTAGGCCCACAGAACAGACGGGATGCGCATGTCCTAGTCGCTACGATCGGCATTATAGACCTTAGTTAGTGCATGCTCCACGAATTTGTTAAAACCTTCCACCGCTCCATTTTCTTAGGGATGGTACAGAGTGATTTTCACATGATGGATCTGAAATTCTTCCGTCAAGGCCTGTATTGTTTCATTAACAAAATGCGTACCTCTATCTCTCATCAATATTTTCGAACATCCAAATTTGGTCAGAATCTGTTCAAAGATGAAGTGCATAGCGGTATCTGTAGTGCAATCCTTCACCGCTTGTGCTTCATCCCACCTGGTTACGTAATCAGTGGAAGTTACAATGTAACGTGCACCTATCTTCTTTCTGGGTGGACTAATAGGTCCGACAAAATCGATGGCCCATTTGTCAAATACTTGCAGGGCCATTTGCGGTTGAAGGGGCCTTTCATCTCTGTGTGACAGCCTTCCTATTCGTTGGCATGTATCATAGGCTTTACAATAGTCATGAGAGTCATTATGCAGGGTAGGCCACCATAGTCCAGCTCTCAAGATCTTTTGCGTCATTTCCTTTCCTGCGTAGTGACCTCCTACTACACTGTCATGGGCTTTGTTGGACCTTGTTTTTTATCTCTTTTTGTTTAGGAAATACACTTTATTTTGCCACATTATCCGTCTATTTACCATCATATTCAAATCAAATTGACCCAAAGATTCATATACAGGTACTTAATTTATGTTTTTCAATTATTAGATGTTTTTGTAAAAATTGGAATTTAAGTACATTTTTGGACAGCAACAGAAATTCGCTTAATGGCATTATGGTTTGCATATGTGCAGGGTACTTGGGCTCGAGCTGGATATGTTTCTAGAAAGCTCGGGAACTAGGAGTAAGAGTACACCTATTGGTACATTCAGATTGAGCTTTAATAGGCTCAGTCAAAGGCGATCAAACAAGACCAGTCATTATGGAGGATCCCTAGAAACTAGGTCAAAACTCTTATTTTGTGGGATTTTCCATATTATGGTGGATATGATAGATGAATTTGACCTAATATGATAGGATAAGGATATTTATGATTACTTGAGATATTTTAGATGAGTTTTTTATATATTTCATCTATTTAAGCCTCACACTTTGAACGATTTAACACTAGAACTTGTATGACTTATTATTATTATTTCTGAGACTTGGAGACATAATAGAAGATTTGTTTTATCATATTTTGATGTTGTTACATGATTTTTGATTGCTTGAAGTCTTAAGTAGTTGATTTTACCTTCATTGTGCGAGGCAAGGGTGGAGGGCCCCCACACTGAGCTAAGTGCACTTCTTAGTTCATTTCGTAGCTGCAATTTCTGAATTAGTTGTTTATGTTTGATTTGTTTATCTTTACATGCCTTTACATGCTTTGATTGTTGATGGATATTAATCTTTTTTTCTTTCCTTCATACGAAGAGACAAACCTGTATTTAAGTTAAATACTTCTTCTACCTGATTAAGAGTTCAAAACTAAGATTCATCTTTTCTTGCTTTTCTGAATTCCTGCTTTCACAATAGTATCAATGATAGAATGAAATCAATGATGAAGGACAACTAGGACCTCTAAAGAAAGAGCCTCTTTGATTATTATTTCATGTATCTTGATCTATTGTTTATAAATTAGATTTATCTTTTCCTACTTTCCTATTTTCACAATAACATTAATGATAGAATGAAATCAATGATGAAGGAGAACCAGGACCTCTAAAGAAAGAGCCTCTTCGATTATTATTTCATGTATCTTGATATATTGTTTTTAAATTAGATTTATCTTTTCCTACTTTCATGTTTTCACAATAACATTGATGATAGAATGAAATCAATGATGAAGGACAACCAGGACCTCTAAAGAAAGAGCCTTTTCAATTATTATTTCATGTATATTGATCTACTATTTAGAAATTTAGATTTATATTTGTAATATGCATTTCCCTAACCATAAATAATTCATCTTCTAAACTTGACTGTGGTTGAAACCCATATACTTTGGGGATGCTTCTAAGTTCACCAACCCATATTGATAATAAATACTTGTGTTAGTTTATAACAGTAAATTGACCCAACATCTTGGCACCATTGTCAGGGAAGCATATTTCCAAAATGATAAAAATAGGAAGGAAAAAAAATTAAAACAAAAAAACAATATAAAAATCACCAAAAACAACAAAAACATAATTTCTATTTCAAGTAATGTTTTCTTATGCCTATAACTAGATATCAAAAAGGTAGATTTGTGAAACAAAACCCCCCAACAACACATTCATCCATAGGATTAACAACACCAGTTGTTGGAAAACCTACTATAGAAGAGTTAGAGGAGAAACATAGATCATGACATATATTAACTTTAGTTGAAAGACAAATATTGTTAGCCTTTGAGGTAAAGGAAAAGAAATCACCTAAAGAAGCTCCTTCTATTTAGAGATAAAAAGACACAGGAAAATCAACTGTTGAACAACTAGAACAACCTATCCTTGAGGAAATCATAGTGGAATAAATACAAAGTCATTCTATTGAAGCACTACAAATATCTGAACACAAAAAGGCTAAAGAAGGAGAAGGATCAACTAGAATAAACATGACTCCTAAATAAAAATTAGAATATGAAAGACAATAAAGGGAATGGCGAAGACAAAGAGAAGAAGAAAGAAGAATTAAAGCAGAAAGAAAGGCTGAAGAATATAGAAGAATGGAATCACTTCGAAAAATAGGGGAAGAAGCAAGAAGAGAAAACCAAACTCAAAGAAAACAAGAAAATGAGCAAGAAAATAATAACGACCAGGAGATTACTTTTGGCTTTCCTATTTTAGATGCAAGAGCAATACTAGGAGAAGAAATAAAAATGAAAAATATTCCACCTTCTGTATTGCCTAATTTCTATGGAATTTCAACAGAATATCCTGATGAATTCATGTTTGAATTTGACATCTTGTGTAGAATATATGGATATATTGATGATACACATAAACTTCGACTTTTTCCTACTACTTTAAAAGCTGCAACCTTAAAATGGTCATGGGATTAGGAGAACACACTATAGCTTCTTGGGAATTCATTAAGAAAACATTTCTTAAAAAGTATCAAGCTCACTGCAGGGCTAGAGACTCGAAAGAAGACATTTTCAGAATGTCCCAATAGGAAGATGAAATTTTGGAGTATTTGGAAAGATTCCTGTACAATCTACAAAAATCCAAACATCATTCTCTTAGTCCAGATACTATCCGCACTATTTTTCTAAAGGGTATTAGAGATGAGTATTTAGACATTCTTAATGTAATGGGAAAATGCGATATTTCTAATTTACCATTTGAAGAAATTTTGGAATTATGTCAAAAATACTCTAGGAGAAGAGCTAAGAGTGGGAAAAGATATATTTCATTAAAAGCTTCCAAATCTATAGCAAGTGCAGTGATAAGAGAAGAGATAGGAAGCCTTTTAGAAAATTTTAAAACAGATCTCTTGAGCACTTTGGGTACACAAGTATATGTTTTGAAATCTAAGAAGAGAAAATAATAGCAAGATGAAGTCTTAGCAATTTTCTGTCCAAAGTGTAGATAAAAACATCCACTCAGGGAATTTCCTTTGCAAAATATACAAGTACGTGGATTATGCAAAGAAAATCATACAACAGAAAAATGTCCAAAGTTAAAATAATTGCAAGGGGAAGAAGTACAAGGAGTAGATTCTCTCTACTATATGGCACCAAGGAGACCTTGGCAGCGAAGAATTCCTCAACAGTTCCCTCAACAAAATCCCCAAAATTTTCAATATCTTCAAAGCACATGGAATACACCGATGCCATGGTAGGCTTGGCCACCACAACAATATCAAAACCAACCTTCACAAGGTTGGAGGGGATATGGTTATAGAAACCAACCACCACAACAAATGTATAACCAACAGTATCAATATCAACAACCCAACCCTCCGCAATCATTTCCTCAATATCAACAATTCCACCACCAACAACCCATGCCATATCCAACTCAAAACCCACTAATGCTAACTCAACCGTAGAAACTTTAGCTGCAAACTAACCAACAACCTCCTAGACCAACACAATTACCAGCTCAGCCAGTAGCTAATCCAAGCAACAAGGTGGATAGACCAGCATATCATGTGGAAGAGGCAAAATATTATCCAACTTATTCAATTCTTCCAGTACAAGATCTCCAACTAAGGTATAGGAAGGTAATACACAAAGATTATCCTCCAGTAATTGAAAAACAAGTAGACCAAGGAGAACAAAGTGAACAATCTCAACCAGAAAAAAAAAAAAATATCAGAAGGATAAAGCTATCATCACACATACTCCACCTTATCTAGAGAGATTAATACAACAGAATATTCCAATATCTGTCCCTGAATTTAGTATTCTGGATGAATTGAAAAACACATATGTTAAAATTATTTTATTGCAGGCAATTAAAGACATTCCAATATATGCAAAAACAATAAAGGAATAATGCATTAATAAATCTAGCCGAAGAAAGAAGGATCCACCAAATATCCAGGTAATTGGAAGTCTTTCGAATCTCATGTCTAGAAATATAGCCATTGAAAAATATGTTGATCTAGGAATTCCTATGGTTACTATTCAATTAACAAATTTTCAGTTCCAAACACTTTAATAGATTTGGGAGCAACTATCAATGTTATGAAAACAAAGACTATGAAACATTTGAATCTTAACAACATTAGACCTACTACTACAGTTTTAGAACTTGCAGACAAATCTAAAGTTGTTCCAGAAGGTATACTAGAATATGTCATTGTCTCAATAAATTCTTGGGAATATCCTGTAGACTTCTTGATTTTGTAGCCAAAAACAAACCTGGAAGAGCATCCCTTAATTTTAGGTCGACCATGGTTGGCCACTGCAAATGCTTACATTGGATGCAGGTCAGGAAGCATGATTATTGCACATGGAGATGAAATAAAGCATATTAGACTATATTCTCCTTCTCAATCTCCTTCACCTATTATCATTACTTGAGGAAGATTAACAACAAACATTTAAACATGTTCTTAGTATTAATCAAGTTTATAATTTTAGAGAGGAGGAAGAAAATGACTTATTAGGTCTATTCATATCAGAACCAAATCTTTCAGAGCAGCTTAGGATGACTCAATATGAAGCTGCTAGTTATCTTTTAAATGAATGTTTTCAAGAAAATTGCACAATACAATCATTGCAAAATAGATTTAAAATAATTTTTCCTGTAAACTCAATTACCAATTCAAATAGAAAAATCATTGAAATCGGTCCTGAAATACATTTGAATATTGGTAACAACTTACAATCATCATAAGAAGAAAAGCTAATAATATTATTGCAAAAATATTCAAAAGCTTTTGCTTGGGATTATAAATATATGCCAGGAATTCATCCAAAAACATGCATCCACCACATTTATACTGATAATGATGTCAAACTTGTTAGGCAACATAGAGAAGGATGAATCCCATGATGAGAGAAATAGTGAAAGATGAATTACAGAAACTATTACAATTCAGATTTATCTATCCTATTTCAGATAGTCAGTGGGTTTCACCCTTGGTTGTGGTGCCCAAGAAAAATGGGAAATGGAGAATTTGTGTCAATTACAGAGAGCTTAATAAAGCTACATTAAAAGATCATTTTCCTTTACCATTTATTGATCAAGTGTTAGATTCATTATCTGGAAAGGAAATTTTCTCATTTCTGGATGGATTTAGCGGATATAATCAGATAAAAATAGCATTATAAGATCAAGATAAGACAACATTCACATGCCCCTAGGGAAAATATGCATGCAATGTATTACCCTTCAATTTGTGTAATGCACCTACTACTTTTCAAAGAGCAGTTCTTGTCATTTTTGCTGATTTGATTCATGAGTGCATGGAAGTTTATATGGATGATTTCACTGTGTACGGTACAACATATGATGATTGTTTAAATAATCTTGAAAAAGTATTAAAAAGATGCATTGAGAAAAACCTATCACCAAGTAATGAAAAATGTTTTATGATGTTAACTGAGGGGATAGTGTTGGGTAACCATATCTCTTCTTCAATGATTAAGGTGGATCCAACAAAAATCCAGGTCATTGTGGGTTTAACACCACCTACAACACAAAAAGAGGTTCGAAGTTTCTTGGGTTATGCAGGCTACTATCATATATTTATTGAAAATTTTAGTAAAATAGCTTTGCCATTATTCAAGTTACTTGTGAAAGATGTATAATTCCAATGGATTGATAACTGTCAACATGCATTTGAAAAATTAAAAGAAAAATTATCAATTGCACCCATTCTTCGAGGACCTAATTGGTCTTTGCCATTTCACATTTCAACTGATGCATCTGACATAGCTATTGGAGCATCACTTGGACAAAAAGAGAATCAATTCAATTATGCTATATATTTCATTAGTGAAAACTTAACATCAGCAAAATTGAATTACACTGTCACAGAGAAAGAAATGTTAGTTGTTGTACATGAAGTAAATAAATTTCGACATTATATAACAGCCTATCAATTTTATATTCATACGGATAATTTTGCTATAAAATATTTAATGAATAAATCAATTACAAATGGTAGAATAAATCAGTGGCTATTATTGATGCAAGAGTTTAATATTACTGTACAAGATTGACTTGGAAAATATAACTAAGTTGCTAACTTTTGTCAAGATTAAATTCACCTGGTGATCCAAATCTAGTATCAGACAATTTCCTAGATGAACATCTATTCGCTATAAATGTCCAAACCCTGTGGTTTGCAGATATAGCTAACTATCTATCATCCGATATCCTACCATATCATTACACAAGCAAAAAAAACGAATAATAATTAGAGAAAGTGTTAGGTATAGCTGGGTCAGTGGAGATCTATTTTATACTGGCGTTGATTTTATCGTTAGAAAATGTGTAAGAGAGGATGAAATAATTGCAATTTTAAAAGCTTGTCATGATGAACCATGTGGTGGTAATTTTGCAGATAAAAGGACAACATACAAAGTGTTGAAGCTTGGCTACTACTGGCCATCCATATTCAAGGACTCCAGGAATTACGGCAAAAGATGTGACAACTGCCAAAGAATTGGTATACCAGTGGCATCATATCAAATGCCATTAAAGCCACAAGTACTTATTGAACCATTTGAACAGTGGGATTTAGATTTCATGGGACCAATCAAGCCTCCATCCAATGGAAAGAGATACATCCTTGTATGTATAGATTATGTGACTAAATGGGTGGATGCCAAGGCAGTAGCATGAGCAACAGAAGAAATTGTTATATCTTTTCTATATGAAGAGATATTTGTAAGATATGGAGTTCCTAGAAAGATAGTGACTGACCAAGGTGCAAAATTGATGTCAAAACTTGTTCATGATATTACGGAGCAATTCAAGATAAAACACAAAAAAGCCACTCTGTATCATCCCCAAGCAAATGGACAAGTGTAATCTACAAACAAAGTCCTAGAAAATATTATAACAAAGACTGTAAACATGAACCGAAAGGACTGGTCAGAAAAATTGAAAGATGCATTATGGGCATATAGAATAACTTGGAAAAACACTACTGGTTTCAGCCCATATCAGTTAGTGTATGGAAAAGAAGTTCTATTACCTATTGAGTTTCAAATACATACATACAAGCTAGCAGCAGAATTATGAATGGAATTGTCGCAAGCACAACAGGAAAGGATTATGCCATTAAATAAATTGGATGAGATTCAACAACAAGTAGTTGAACATATTTCTCTTGTCCAAGAAAAATGGATCAAATGGAATGATCAATTTATAAAGAATAAAGTGTTTCAGAAAGGAGATTGGGAACTCTTGTTCGACTCCAAATCAAAGTTTTCAAAGAAAAATTCACAACTCATTGGCTTGGGCCATATGATATTGAAGAAATCTTCGATAATGGCGCTATCAAGATAAAAAAAAAATTGATGAAACATATGTTTCGTTTATCATAAATGCACATATGCTTAAAATTTAACATAAGCCTATAGATAAAGAATATTTTCTGAGAAAAATTTCACTGGATTCTGATCTGGAAATAGTGGGACAGCATAGCAATATGCCTTTCAAAATTTCAAATTGAAGAAGTATAAAAGATAAAATAAACTAATAATAATAATAAAATGAGTTTGTTTGTGAAAATCTAGGAAAATGGCACAATACAAACTCGAATTCCTATTGGAAAACCAACTTGTTTGGCCAATATGAATTCTGTTTTTGTTTTCATCTTACTTTACTTGAGATTTTTGCAGATATACCCTCCAAGATTTTTCAGACTTGAGGACAAGTCACAACATCAGTTTGGGGGAAGGTGTGAAATAAAAAAACTATGAAAATAGTTTTCAGAAGCTGAGTTGAATAAGGAATATGAACTACAATCATAAAGGGACCTGGTATATCATTCACATTTGCATAACGAACCTGAATTATTGTTGAAAAATTATTCACAATGGGACTTGAATTATTGTTGAAAAATTATTCAGAATGGGACCTAAAGAAATTTTCAAATATGGAATATCATTTTCAAAATTACACCAGAAGGGACCTGAATATTATTGTAAAATTACATCATAAGGGACTTGAGAAGATCATAGTAGATGTCAAAGTTTAACCTGCAAAAAGGGACCTGAACAATAATTATTCGAAATCAAATCAGATGCAAGAAGAAATAAAGTCCATATCAAGTCTACAAGATTCATTGTAAAAAAAAACACAATGTTGATCATCATAAAATGTCAAAGAGTACATATGTACAGTAAGTAAAAAAAAATTGCTCTTAAATTTTCATTTTTTTCAAAATATTCTATAATTGGGAAAACTAATTTAATACTAGTTAAATGCATCTTTTAACTACATTACATTTCATCACCAATATTACCTACATTTCATTTTACATTCCCTACACTCACCCACATTATATAATTTATAACCCTCTTCATACCACTATTCTAATTAACCCTATCAACATTTATCTTCATACTACCATTTCAAACATTTCATATCACTACTCATATCATATCCCATGTATTTCTTAACAATGAGAATTATGAACAAGAGGTCACATATTGAACCCTATTGAAGATTTTTGAGAGACCTACAAAACCATACAACAAAGGTTAGATTTTTCATAAGAAATTAATTTTAAAAACTTGACTAATGTATTAGCCAATTTTTAAAATTAAAAATCGAAAGTTGAAAACCAAAGTTGAAAACTAAGTGCAATTGAAAAATGAAATGGTATATGGTAAATATTTTTGAAATAAAAACAATGTGAGTGCAATTATGAAAAGGCATGAACTATGGTCACAAATGAATGCAATACAAAGAAATGAATGCAACATAATATGTGAAGTGCATGGTTATTATGGCATGCAAGCAATGCAAAACAAATACGTTCAGTGAACAAGTTAGCATAGTATATACAATGATGGTGCATGAGAGTTATGGAGAAATGCGAGATGTGGAGGCAAAGTTTTGATGATGGTGCACGATAAAAATACAGGTAATAGAATGTACATGACCATGAACACAAAATGTGAACGGGATGCAGAAGGAAGGGCACTATAGTCAAAGAGAAGGACGTGCATGGGTCGATCAAATAGTTAATGAAACAGGCAATGATTCAAAAATATCACTGTGTAAACAAAAAAAAAACTCTTTCCGCCACTGTCAAGCCATTTCCGCTCTGTTGGAAGCCATTTTCATTTCTTTTGAAAGCCATTTACACCATTTAAAAACCTCAGAAACGTTATTGTTAAGAGTTTTCCACCATCATTTACATTAGAAGGCTCAGTGAGGGAAAGGAGTGCGCATTCAAAGCACATCCTTATATCTTTGACCCTGTGAGAACAAAAATGCAGAGAGATAATTTGTGAGAAAGCCAAGAGAAAAGATATTAAACGCAGAAGGAGAAGCAGAAGATATAGTGGGAAGGAGAAAATGGAGTGATACGAGGTATTCAAGGCCACGATTTTGGAAAATCTGACCAAGCCATCCAATAGAAAGCAGAATTCTCTGATAGTAAAGGTAATATTTGATTGTTTCAGTAAATTTTGAGATTTTTCCATCAGTCAAAGCTTTGAGTTATAAGACGGAGTAAATTTATTTCAATTTGAAAGTCTGTCATGCAATGAGATTCGTATACAAACCATTCAAAAATGTGTTGACACATCTTAAAAATACTCTACCACCAGTCAATCACAAAGATTTTTTTTTTGAATGAGCTCATAAATGAAGATTTTAATGGATTTTTTGTGGATTAAAAATAAGACCATGAAGATCAGAGAAAATCACAAAATCAGTTGCATAAGGAAGGTAAGTTCGACACGTCCTAATACATAGTGTTTCATTTCAAATAGAAAAAGGAGAGTGAAATTACAATTCAAATTGCATAGTAGGGTTGTTAATACAACTAGGTAATAGATTTGTTTTTAATAACACACTCAGTCTAAAGTTTTAGAAAAGAGTTTATGAAGAAAATGGAGGATAGTTAGACATGTTTTTCTTAACAGAAAACAGAATATGAGGAACGATGGAGTAAGACATTCTATTATGAATTTTTGATGCAATGATTGAAGTTTTTCTTGATTGAATACACAATGAATTTGCATGCAATGATTTTGGAAAATATTTCTATATGAAATTAAGGAATGAAAAGTATTGTTGTATAAAAAATTTTCAATTTTTGTATACACAGTCCAATTCTTTTGCAAAAACAAATATTGATTTTAAGGGAGAAAGAGATTGCTTTTAGAGAAAAACAGAGAATTAAATAGAAGGTATAAAATTAGAAATATAAAAATATGTTTTCTTGGGACCTTTTCTATAAAATTCTTTTGTTTATTTATATTATAATCACATTCTACAAAAGGAAAAAATAGAGGATTGGTTGATTGATAAAGGCAGTGCAGCAGAAAGGTAAGCCTACTAGCATAGTTACACTCAGTGTTTAAATTTTTATTTTCAAAATGAATTTAATGACAAGGGATGGTCATATAAAATGGTTTTCAGAACAAATGGCCTCCAGAATAGAGCCTAAGAACTTTCAAATAGAACACTAGAATACAGAAATAGTGGAAAACATTTACCAGTTGAGGTTGATAGGCTTTCTACAAAAATTAAAAGATCATAATGAGAGGGTCACAAAAGAGTTTTTAAATAACTTCAGACAGAATGAAACTATGGTAGGCAACATGCATATTCCTTTAACTCCTGAGTATATCTCTGAAGCATAAGATTTACCATTTTCAGGACAATTATATCACAAAGGCTTGCATTTTAGAGATAAGGGTTGGACATTTTTCCTAGATAAAAATAGGAAAGGCTCCTTTGATATATCAAAAGGTATTCCAAGGGAATGGTTCAATGAACCATGGGCAGAATTGGTGTTGATTATTCGGAAATTCTTCACTTGTGATACTAGATTTAGTGTAGTACACCTCTACCATGTGAGGTTACTACAACACATCAAGAGAGACATAAGGATAAATTTTCCATATTTCTTCTACAAAAACTGGATGAAAATGATTGAAAGCATAAAATCAAAAGCTAAACCAAAATGAGCTCAATTCATTCACCATGGAATCATCAAAATTCTTGTAGATCATCAGTTGAAAATCAAAGGAATGGTTTTGGAGAATTTTATAGTTGAAAATGGGTTTGCAGAACATGTTGTGGAAAACAAACTTAAACCCATAGAAGAAACAAGGAACATCATGCATACATCTCTCTATCCATCAACTAGATCAAAGAAACAACAGGGGGGGATTGTGTTAGAAAAGGAAATATATTTCTTGACTATTCCCAGGAGGCAAAGAGGGAAACATTTAGTAGAACCAGAAATACAAATCATGGAAACTTATCCTATCAGAAAACAGACCAATGAAATTCTCGAAAAATTGTAACAACAAGTGTATGAGAATCCTTTAGATAAAGATTCCTACTTTGAAAACAATGAATTAGAAGCTACTTCAGTTTCTAGAGATTCAAAAGGGGAAGAACAGAATCTTTATAGAGTTAAAGAGATGACTGATAGCTTAGAAATAATAAAAATCATGGAAAGACACTTGAAAGATGAGAATGAAAATTATAAACTAACCAATGAGAAATTGTTTAAAGAGAATGAGAAGATCATTGAGGAAATGGAAAAGATAAAAAACAAAAACAATCTTCTCTACACGCAGGCTTTCAAGTGGCTTTAGGAGAAAAACTCCTGGAAAGCCAAGCATGAGAAACAGAAGGTGAAAACTTCCATTTACAAAGAAGAGCAGGGTAAGGATATGGATTATATTGTGCACACAACACAACATGAGGTTACAAGATTAGGGATAGGATCAGCATTAGGGCTCTGAAGGTCAAAGAGGAAATAACAAGCATGAGGACATGCTTGATCTTTAGTTTGGGGGAGATGTTGGCCCTTGTTTTTTATCTCTTTTTGTTTAGGAAATACACTTTATTTTGCCACATTATCCATGTATTTACCATAATATTCACCTTAAATTGACCCAAAGATGCATATATAGGTATTTAATTTTTGTTTTTCAATTATTAGATTTTTTTGTAAAAATTGGAATTTAAGTGCATTTTTGGACAACAACATAAATTATCGTAATGGCATTATGGTTTCATATGTGCAGGACACTTTGGCTTGAGCTAGATATGTTTCTAGAAAGGTAAGAAACTAAGATTAAGAGTACACCTATTGGTACAGTCAGATTGAGCTTTAATAGGCTCAGTCAAAGGTGGTCAAACAGGACCAGTCTTTATGGAGGATCCCTAGAAACTAGGTCAAAACTCTTATTTTGTGGGATTTTCCAGATTATGGTGGATACGATAGATGAATTAAACCTGCTATGATAGGATAAAGATATTTATGATTACTTGAGATATTTTATATGAGATTGTTAGATATTTCATCTATTTAAGCCTCACACTTTTAAGGCTTTGACATTGGAGCTTGAATGACTTATTATTATTATTTCTGAGACTTGGAGACATAATAGATGATCTGTTATATCATATTTTGATGCTATTACATGTTGGTTGACTTCTTGAAGTCTGAAATAGCTGAGTTTACCTTCAGTGTGTGAGGCAAGGGTGGAGGGCCCCCACACCGAGCTAAGTGCACTTTAGTTCATTTCGTAGCAGCAATTTATAAATTAGTTGTTTATGTTTGATTTGTTTATCTTTACATGTATTTACATGCTTTGATTGTTGATGGATCTTAATCTTTTTTTCTTTCCTGCATACAAAGAGACAAACCAGTATATAATTTAAATAATTCTTCTATCTGATTAAGAGTTCAAAACTCTGCTTAAGATTTCAAAACTAAGATTCATCTTTTCCTGCTTTTCTGAATTCCTGTTTTCACAATAGTATCAATGATAGAATGAAATCAATGATGAAGGATAACTAGGACCTCTCAAGAAAGAGCCTCTTTGATTATTATTTCATGTATCTTGATCTATTGTTTAGAAATTATATTTATCTTTTCCTTCTTTCCTCTTTTCACAATAACATTAAGATAGAATGAAATCAATGATGAAGGACAACCAGGACCTCTAAAGAAAGAGCATCTTCGATTATTATTTCATGTATCTTGATCTATTGTTTAGAAATTGGATTTATCTTTTCCTGCTTTCTTGTTTTCACAATAGCATTAATGATAGAATGAAATCAAAGATGAAGGATAACCAGAACCTCTGAATAAAGAGCCTCTTCAATTATTATTCATGTATCTTGGTCAATTGTTTAGAAATTTGGATTTATATTTGTAATATACATTTCACTAACCATCAATAATTCATCTTCTAAACTTGACTATGGTTGAAACCCATATACTTTGGGGATGCTCTAAGTTCACCAACCCATATTGATAATAAATACTTATGTTAGTTCACAACAGTAAGTTGACCTAATAGGCTTTTTCTAAGATAGTGTGTCGTTCATGTTACAAAATGTACCTTCGCAACACTTCATCAGCTCCCATCTTATATAGATGACTTGTGATGATGGTAAAATGTGTAGCGCGGGTTACCATCTCTTTCTTCTGTTGTACCGAATAATCTACAGGTGCCATGCCTATAGTCAGGAACTGGATGATGTCGGTGAAGTGTGCATCAACTACCTTAATATCAAATAGCTGCACATCAGGAAATCCCTCTTCTAGGTTGGTCGGTTCCTCGCCACTCTCAATTCGGGACGAGTGATCTAGCCCAGCATTCAACTTCCCTGATTTGACAATGATCTCAAAGTCGTATTCCTGTAACATCAGTAGCCATCGGTAGATTCCCCCCCCCCAACACAGGCTTATTCACCAAGTACTTCAAAGCCAAATGATCCATAAAAATTTTAAACTATCCCCCTAAAATATAGTGTCGATACTTCTGTAATGGATAGACCATGGCCAATCCCTCCCGCTTCGTGGTGGATTAGTTGTGCTCTGCACCATAAAGTATCCTACTAGCAAACACAACCGGGTGATCAATGTCTCCATCTCCCGGCTGCGTAAGGACCACTCCCAGGGTGATTCTTGATGCATCTACGTGAACATGGAATACCTTCACCCAATCAGGAAAGATGAGAATAGGTGTAGAGACCATCTTCTCCTTAAGTAGCTTGAAGCTTTTCTAACATTCTTCATCCCAAAAAAATGAAACATCCTTTTTAAGTAGCTTTTCCATAGGCATTGTGATCAGCGCGTATCCTTGAATAAAATTCTTGTAGTAGCCTGTATGTCCAAGGATCGAACACAGTTGTTTCTTAGTTATGGGTACTACCAGATTTATGATAACTGCGACTTTCGCAGGGTCAAACATCAACCCCTGTCGGTAGACTATATGTCTGAGTAAGATTCCGAAGGGTATGTAGAATATGCACTTATTGATATTCAGGGAAATTTGGTGTTTTCTACAGTCATCCAACATCATGCGCAGGTTCGAGACGTGCTTCTTCACTAAGCCAAAGACAGTCTAGTCATCAAAGTACACCTCCAAAAAATTGTGGATGAAATATTTGAACCCGTGAAAACATTGCAGGGGTGTTTTTGAGCCCAAAAGGCATGACACTATATTGAAAGGATCCCCATTCAGTAGAAAACATAGTTTTTTTGCGATCTTCAATTGCGATTATGATTTGATGGTAGCTCGAGAATCCATCTGTAAATGAGTACGCTTCCTGACCTCCCATGCTGTCAAGGATTTCATCTGAGAATGGCGTGGGAAAGGGGTCATGTACACAGACACCATTCAGTTTGCATAAGTCCACACAGATCTGTATCTCTCCCTTCGTCTTTTTCTCCTAAACCACCATCGAACTTACCCATTTTGACTGTTCGACTGGTTCAATGATACCTGCGGGGAGAATTTTACCTGCGAGGATTCAGCCGATAGGGGCACTGCTTCACAGGGTGTGCATCTAGTTTTAATGTGATAAGCATGACCCCTAGGTCCCCTGTGATCCCCTAAAGCTCTGGAAATTTCATCGGGAATAAGTCCTAATATTCTGTGAGTAGTTCTGCAACTTTTCCTACTGTATCATCATCCCATTAATCCCCAATTTTAGCCAACTTAGGTTGCTCTTCCGTGATAATGTTGACTTCTCGTAGCTTCAAAGGCTTCATAACATCAACAGTGTGTAGTGGGGTTCCCGCAACTACGCGCTCGCCCTCCGATTCCGGGATAGAGACATTACGTGGATCTTCATCGCACTCTTCAATGGCTATATTGCGAAAGTTGAAAATATCCTACATCTGCTTTTCCCATGTTGGTGCCCCAAGTTCTGTGTAAGGGTGTGATTCATCAAATACGAAGGTATCTATATCCTACAGAGCTTCTTCAAGCACCTTCGTTCCCCCTGCTAACCCAAATGTTCCTAAAAATTCATCCTTTAATGTTTCCCAATGGCGGGTGTGCTGATGTAGCTCTGCGTCTAAGTACCATGCGGTGGGAATTGGTCCCAAGGCATGAATAAATAGGTGAACCCATTATTTTGTAGTCTGGTCACACCATTTCTCCATCCAAGAAAACAAATGCTCGCACGGGTCCCCTGGCCCAAGGAATGTCTTTATGTGCAAGTGAACTGGAGGCTCAAATCGTAGGATCATCATATCCCAACACTCTTCCCAATCCTGGAATGCCCCCTTATGTGTGTCCCACCACCTTGCAGGTGTTGCACGCATAGCTAAATTAAGGGCCCATAACCTTCGCTCTCTCGGAACCTCAGCTTCAAATGCTCGCAAAAAATCCTTAATACTACCAGATCCATCAAAGTAGGGTAGTTATCTTACCTTGGAGGAGATGCATCAGATGTCCTTGGTGATCCTAAGGCATCACAGCACAAATACATCATATAACTGATTCTGCTAATATTCCATCTCTCTGTCGGAGTCAGAGAAACACTCGCTATCCTTTTCCTAGCAGAGTGCACCATCGGCCATGGGATTGATCCAATCTTCCTCCCACACGGTTAATGTATAAATATGATCCACATCCTCTTCTTCATGCACTGGCTCTGTATATCATTCTCCTTATGCAGGTTCTAATGGTACTATCACTCGCGTACCTTCATTGTCAAACACCATGCTTCTTTTATTTAGGTTGATGATACTTCCCATATCTATGGCCCAGTCCAATCCTAGGAGTGCAAGATAGGGGTCCACATCTTCTAAAATTTGAATGACCTCAAATTCAGCCCAGACCTTAACTCCTATGATATCTACCACGATGTTTGACAGTCTCCCCAACGGTATCATCTTTTGTTGATTTGCCATGCGCAGTTGGATCATTCCAACTTGGGTTCTCCCATTTGCTGCCAAGTTTGCTTGTGCATTATGTTCGCATCTAATCCCAGGTCCAAAATAACCTGATCCATTTCATAATCGCAAATTTACGCTGTTAGCCGCATTTCCCTACCAGTTTGTTTCTTATGCTTGTACAGTTTGTGCACATCCTTAACTTCCAGGGGTGGATTAGTCCTTTCGACGCAGCTTTCTATTAAAGCTTGGAGGTTTTCTACAGCCCGTTGGTTACGCAGCAGCTTCATACATGCCTGCAAAAATGGTTTGACCTCATCATCTACTTTGAGGTTCGCAGGGCTTAAGCAGTAGATGCCTCGGCCTTAGCAAAGTCTTGGCGAGTTACGACAAAGTTTTCCTTTTTCCTTCTGTAGGTCCAACCCTTCTTGTTTGATGGTTGCTTTCTGGATAAGAGGCTCAGCTGCAGCTTTCTCCTTAGCTCCCCCAGTGGCCATGCCGCTGCGTGTTACAACATTACCGCTTGGTCCTTCATTTCAAGGTTCTTCCTTAACCCTCTGTACATTCTGCGTAGGTGTCTGCTGCTTTTCCTGCATTTTGGCTATCAGAATTGGGCAGTTTTCAATCACATGGTCCAGTTGTCTACATTATCTACAGGATTTTCTTGCAAGGTTTGGGTAGTTCCTCACAAAGTGCCCTACCTCTCAATAGTTATAGTAGATCAATTGTCCTCTTCCCCTACCTGCATTTCCACCTCGGCCTCCTCCGTTGCCCCTAGGTGGGGAGCCACCCATGCCTGAGGGGGATCTTGGTGAAGAAGGGTCTAATTGTACCCTATATAGGTTTCCTTGGTCTATCATTAGATCATAATTTTGGTAGTTTTGTTCATCAGGTCCTATTGATTGGAAAAACCTGCACCATTGTTGCTTCAGTTCTGGGACATACGCACCCAGATGGGGGCAGTGGTTAATATCATGTAGGCTAGCTATGTGAAAATAATTGCACCATAACACTGGTCCACTTGGTCCCAGGCGCAACGGACTAGGTCCCCCTGCCTATAGGTAGTCTGCTAGTAGCGGGCACTGATCCTTGGTATGGCCTGATACCCTTCATCATATGCACCATAAATCTGGGCTAGCTTCCTTCTCTTGGTCCTTTCACAGGTTTTGGATCTCTGTGTGCATCACCTGTAGCTGTCCATGGATCTATTGTACTGTGAGTTGAGTATCATCTCTTGGCGCAGCTTCTAATTTCATAGCAATCTCTGAGGCTTTTTCTTGCAATTCAATGGCTTGATGTCCCATAGGTACGCACAGGTGAGGTAGTAGCACAGCAATGAACCATTCCTTGTGTTGTCTTTCATCGTATAGGAATTCCCCTTCTCTGATCACCTTCTTTAGCCGTTGGTCAACTTCCCATATAGACTCAGAGGGTCATTTCTTGAAATCTTTTAGATCATTTACTATCTCAGAGTAGGATTTAGGCTTCCAAAACTGTTGTTTTAGGCAATTCTTAACCTCTTGAATGGTCGCATTCACATGCTGAGCTACGTATCCCATATACTAGTCTAGTGCTCTTCCTTCAAAGGCAAGGGACAGTTGCGCCCTTTTCACAGCATCATTGGCCACATTCTTCACAGTCCATATTAACTCTGCGACAAACCAGAACCGATCCATATCTTCGTCCCCTATGCCCTTAAAGGTAGGTAGCTTCATGTGCGAGGCCATCTCGTCTTCCAGTGGTGGAGGTATGGGTGATTTATTACCCCTATGATGATTCGAAGGTGGTGTAGTTGGAGGGCTATGTGCAGCCGAATCCCTTACTGGACTGTAGACATATCTATCTCCTTCTTGATTATTTTTGTAGTATTTTCCTCTCCATGTTGTACCCTCACTCTGATCGGAGCTCATTCACTTTGTATGGCTGCACAGAATGCTCTTTTCGCATAATAATATCTTAATCAGTAATGGCAAGGTTTTAGGAAACTTAATCCCAGAAACCATTAAAGAACCTCTGCTCTGCCTTAGAGGATACAAATTGATCAATTGCGAACTCTGTCACAAATCCTCCCAGCACACTATCTACCCAGTGATCTATCGTACGAGTGATGGTGTTATCAGTCTTTTCTAACTGCTGGATCAACTTTGGATTCCATTGTGTGACCCATTCATCCTTCCAACATGTTTGAAAATCTATGAGCCTTGCCAGCCACTCATGCATCTCGGTCGCAAATTATAGAAAGAAAAATTCGTAGACCTCCGTGAAAATGTACTTATTCTTCCACTTTTCTACTGTCAACTTTGCGCTATGATTTTCTTTTACCGCAAATTCCTGAACCTATTTTTCAAACCACTCTTCAATTTTTTTCTTCTCGGGTCTCCAATGTTCTCTGGGCATTACCTAATCTCTCTCTCAAAATTCTCCCGGACCCAGCAACGGAACCATTTGTTGGCTCGAGGGGTCCTAACCCAGGTTCTGAGGTTAAGATTTGCCAACAAACCCCTATACTACTGGCCCTTTCGGCAGTGACCAGCTTGTGCAAGCCAATGTCTCACCCAAAGTAGTACGGGAGGGTGTTGGAACTAGGTTTCCACACCCTGAAAGAGAGTAAGTAAGTCAAGCAGATGTGTGTTCGCAGTATATCGAGTTCGCACAAGACAAATTTGTTCACAGGTTTGTTACCAATATAATCCACAATACAACAGAGTTACCGATCTAGTCAATACCTTCACATCCATGTGCATATCAGCAGTTATCAGTACACAATACCATAATGCATCCTTAACAGATTACATATATACCATAACATAGACAAATTTGTAGCATAAAAGATATCAGGTAACACAACTGTCTTCTTAGTTCTAATAGATCCAAAAGTTTCGCATCAACAGTAACACATCAAATCAGATAACACAGAGATACTTTAACTATATACACATATATTAGCATCAAAAACCCAGTACAATCCAAACACATTCTGTGCACATAGCCAGCAGAGTCCGTACACAGCAGGACTGAGGATCTCCATGCACACAGCTAGTAAGAGTCCTTACCCAAACGACCCAACCACAGATCTAACAATTCACACTTAGCATCAGACTTAATTCTTGCCTACCTTAATACTCAAAATGTTCATCTATTTATTTCGACTTAGCCTAAGCTTACGGTTTGCGGACTCTTGGTCTACCCTTGACCCATTAAAATGGATTCGGGGATTTGACCCACCCCAAAACCCCTACGTTAGACTAATTAAGACCAAAAATATAAAAAATTGTACAAAATTCGCAGCTTTAGGGGACCCTGTTCCAACAGCAGTAAACATAACCGATCCAGATAGCACACAGATACTTTAACAATACTTTGCATTCATTAACATTTAGATCCACTTACAACCAAAACCAGAATGCGCACACAGCCTAGCAGGGTCCACACACAGCAAGACTAAGGATCTCCACGCACACAACCAGCAGGAGTCCTTACCCAAAAAAACCCAAAACAGATCTAACAGTTCGTACATAGCATCAGTCTTAATTCATGCCTACCTCTAGACTCAAACTATTCATCTATTTATATCGATGTAGCCTACGCTATCCTATGGTCTGTAAACTATGGTTTGTGAACTTTAGGTCTACCTTTTGACCCATTACAATGCATTTGGGGTTTTGACCCACCCCAAAACCCCTGCGTTAGACTAATTAATACAAAAAATATACAAAATTCGCAGCTTAGGGAGCCCCGCTCCAACAAAGCCACACACTTTGTTGAAACAATGTGGAAACAATTTTATGTTTTGGAGAATCCTCTAGAATATGGTGTGATAAGAATATTATGGACTATTTTAGGTGCTAGAAAATACTTACAAGAAAATATATCAAAATATTTCAAATTAGCATATCTGTGTCAAACCATGATTTTTGGATCAGTGGAGGATGAGAGGATGTTTAGTGCACTATCATTTTTGAAGTCAAAGTTGAGGAAAATGCTTGATAAACATATGGATGTATGCCAAGAATATTATATGCAACAAAGTATGACATTAATGATTTTCCATATGAAAGAGCACTAGCTCTTTGGTGATCGCGTCATGATATAAGGAGTGAAAACAATATAATATACTTATCTAATGAATTTGATATGGAACATGATATTTTGGAGGCTCAAAATTACAGTTCATCTGGAAAATATTGTGTTCAAAATGAAGACAATGATGACCAAATTGAGAATTTGGAAATTGATATACCAAAAGATTTTATCTAGTCCAATATATATGAAGGCCCAGGGGACACTTATTTTTGTATACATGTTCCATAGGTAGTGTAAGAAACATTGAATGGAATAGTACAAATGATGTGATTTCTTTTATTTGATTAAATTTGTTGTTCCTCTACTTTTGGTGAAGGTTATAAAATATTTATCACAACAACATTACTAATACTATATGAAAATTTGACATTGCATTTGAGGTAAGAACATGTTCTACAATTTTTATTTTTTATTGTAACATTGAAGCCACATTTCCTTGCTGAAAAATAATTTAAGATTGTGTTGACGGTAGAAAATGTATTAGCAATAGTAAGTTGATCTCCTTGGTCCAGAATCCCAATTAGACTCTAAACCATTTGGTTTAGGGATCACATCCGGTATGTAGGCTCGGTTTCCATTAAGTTGGTGACATTAGGGGAGTTTTGAGGTCTAAAATGGGCCTCCTAAGAAAAATGTACAACAAAAATTAAATTTATAATAACTAATAGGATTCAAGATGATGATGTCAACCATGGGGGATGATTCACCATATTTTAAGTAAAAGGGTAAAAAGATTAAAAAATAATAAAATAATAAAACTACTTTTTTCAACTCGTATTTTCAACTTATCTCCCAAATTGTTTACTCAAATTTCGAGTGGGAGTACTCGTTGGATGCAAAATTTAATTCCTCATCCAAGGAGTACCTATGTTACATACTTTCGATGGGTCCTACCATACAAAAAATGAGAAATACATGAAAAACATGATTGCAATCACGTTTTTTATGTATTTCTCATTTTTCGTGTAGCAAGGTCCATCAGAAGAATGCAACATGGGTACTCCTTGGATGAGGAATTAAATTTTTCATCCAACGAGTACTCCCGCTCAAAATTTGAGTAAAAAATTTGGGAGATAAGTTAAAAATATGAGTTGAAAAAGTAGTTTTTTTTTAATTTTTTCCTTCTAAATTTTGATGATGTAATCAAATATTATTTTATTATTTCCACTATTATTTTATAATTTCCTTAGGAGGCCCATTTGAGACCTCAAAATTCCCCTAATGAGATGGTTTTTGGACAGAGAGGGGACTCACTGCAAAGGATAACGCACAGATATTGAATAAACACAAGTCAGTGATTGAAGAACGCCCTATAAAACACAATACCATGAATAACAAAGCAGAATTTAAAGCATGAAACTTAAAGAATTGTTAGCAAAGATTTACTGATATCATACTTATAACAATATTCACTTAAAAAATGAGAAATGGTTCACGATGGATAAGCATTTTATTTATAACCTATGCACATTCCAATAAATATTTAAAGAAAATATCGACAAAGAAATTCATCAACACATCTTTAAATTTATAGCATCATATACCATCCATGTGTTGTAAAGAAGCTCATAACACGAGAGAATACATGAGTAGAAAGGTGCACCAATACTTGAAGAAGCGTTCATTCATTTGAAGATACCATAGTCACCACAAGGGAGACTTCCATCGGTTTCAATAGTGAGATCCAATAACACTTCTTTGTATTCATCAAAAGGCATACATTCAATAAGCAACAATGTTTATCTCTCAAAATTCTAAAACCAAAATTCATTTACAATATCACTTGAGCATGTACATATAGGTCAAGATGACCCTTGAGTTGCTTGTGGCCTTTGGCCTTCCCTTGACACTTGGGCTGACTTACATCTTGAGGTTGCTTGTGACCTAGGGATTATTGCAACCTGTTGTACTGTACAACAACCCTCCCCATTTTTAAATTTTAGAATAAATCCCATTTAAAAATAGGTCCCCTTTTTTATATCTTTATTCCTAGATAGAAATAAAAGATTCATTGATAAAAGGATACATATCACATTTTTATTCACAAAGTGTACAACCTTTAATAAATTTCCAATACAATGATTTATAAAGCCTTTTAATCATATCAAACACATTATAAAGACATTATACTTAATAATAATTAAAATGAACAGTAATTGCAATAAAAAACTCGAAGAATTATTTAGAGTTTGTTTTTGCTTTGTAAAGTTCTGATGTGATCGCGCTCCATTACAATCGCATTTCGATAAAATTAAAGTGTTGTGTTTCTTGTATATACTTGTGATGTGATGTGATTCATCGCAATTGCATTTCAGAAGAATTAAAACATTGCACTCTGTTGTTTTAAAACTCAGATGCGACGGATCCTATCTCATCGCAATCACATTTTTGGAGAAAATGTTAAACAGTTCATTTCATTTTAAATCTCCGATGCGATCTTCGCAATCGGGATTTGGTATAAGTCATGTTTCATTTTCCTTTTTAAAAGAATTACGGTGCGATTATAACATAAATATCCATTTATTATTATTCATCGTGTTTCAAAGTTTTAAAAGGAAATATATCTATACTTATTTCGAAATATGCCAAATATCCAATTGTACGATAACATTAACTCGCAAATCAAACGAATAACAATGATTTTTTTTGTTATTTCATGCATGAGTGTGACTCCCTAGAAGGCATTTAAGTTTTAAACCACAGAAATAATAAATACAAATCAATGAATAAACCCTTTGTATAGCTGTTTTTCATTATTGCGTCTTTACTTTGGCTGAAATCTTCTCTTTGTTGCAGAGAAATATAACATCCAATTTTTCTTTTTGTAGAGCAAGAGAAATACTCCCTGACACTGAAATGTCGAAGAGATTCAGGAAATCGAAAGCTACCATTGCTGCAAAAACCCCTGTGATTATTATTCCACCTAAAGAGAAACCAGCAAAGCTTAAGCTGGTTATAGACACCTCCTACCAGGGACTTGGAAAAATGACATGGGAAAGTGTTTACAATATATTAGAAAAGGAAAACCGTAGATTTGTTGAAGCTAAAGCCACAGTTCTTGATGAAGCCGACTTAGACTCTGATTTTGAAAGTCCTCTTGGTTCATTGGAAAACTCATTTTTGCACCGAGTTGTTGTTCGGGAAAAAAATTTCTCGTATTACGATGTTATTATATGGGTGATTAATAATGTGTCTATCAAAGACAGAACTTTCGTTTCTACGTCTAGAACAATCTTCGGGTCATTCAGACCAGAAGATATCAAAGCAATGTACCACCTTCTTGACCCACAGAAGATTTATAACAAAGAGTTTATCAAAGAATTTGCTGCAAACAATGAAAATCAATCAGAACCAATTAGAGAATGGAGAAGGCCTCCTGAAAAACACATGCATGAGGCATCAGGTATGTACTCCGTGGAGTCTCTCTTGCCTCCATATTATTATGTCGCAGCTATGATGTGTAGGTTGTTTGGTAATGATAACTCGGTTAGGTTTTCCATTCAAATGGTTCCATTGATACATGCTGCTATTAATTCTGAGATAATGGATTGGGCTGTTATCTTGTCTGATAAGATAGCCAATAGAGTCCTTGAGTATAGGAAAGACAAAAATTCAGGAAATTCCACTCCTTTTTACTTTTGTGCTTACATCCTAGATGCCCTTTGTTTCAATTCAGAATTTCCCCTATCAGGATGGAAATGGAATCCTAAAGAACCTGTCCCAATTCATATATATCATAAGTTCTTATGGAAGGGGCATTTCAGAAGTCATGTTTACAGAGTTTGCCATGGTTTTCTTATTCCGATTTACCAAATCATTTTTGGCCGATTCCCTCCTAGACTTTCTGATAAAGCTAGAGTTGATTTGTCTTCTATTGGAGATTGGTTCGGGGAGGAAAAGTTTACTTATGTCAGAATTTTTGGAAGTATTGTAGAGCCACACATCCTTCCTTTATATGTTCTAGAAAAACTGTTAGCACAGGAAATTTCTTATCAGCTAACAGTAGAAGGTATGTCTAGGACTTTAAAGAACAACAAAAAATTTATGTGGCCTACTTTTCCTTTCAAATGTGGTGACTATAATCTCAACAATTTTTTCCATGCTGAAAAAGAAGTTGTTAAGTTAACTGATCTTAAACTTTCAACAATTCCTGGAAGGAAATATGATCCCAGGAAGGTGGCATATGATTTTACTACCTCCGTTTCACTTGCTCGGTTCGAACATGAACCAGATGTCTTTGATGATTTATTTGTTTCTGTAGATAAAATGTCTCATATTTTTTATTTGGCCAAGTCCAAACTTCAGCCTGAAGAAATGAATAAATTTTTATTATTTAGAAGTCAGAAGCTACTCAGAGTTCCTCTGGATCAGTTGAGGATTTCTACACAGGGATGTGAACCACAACAGAAAGATACAGGAATTACATCTGGCAAAGAAGTAACAGGAACTAATCCTATTTTGGAGAAGAAAGATGATAGCAGCAAAGCTGACACTGGAAAGATAGAAACTGCTGCTAAAATTTATATACAGCAGTCTTCACCGCAAGCAAGAAAAGAAAGCACAGGTACTGATGCCCATGTGCATATTGAAAAAGGAGGCACAGACAGTAAAAATATTGAACAGGTACGTAAAAATGATATAAAAAATAGTGCAGATTCTCAACTTGGAGGACAAGAAGCTACTAAACTTATTGTTTCTCCTCATTTGCTGAGCCAATATGAACAATTTGCCCAGCAAATTCGACAACAAAACACTCCCCAAGTTGATGATCCAAAGGACCAGGATGTAGAAATCATCCCTCGAAACCCCACAGATGAGATTATGTTAAATATAGAAGAAATTCCTCCTTTGGATATATTTTACAGTCCCAAACATAGGGTTGTGGTGAGAAAATAGAGGAAAAGGAGGAGAACTGATCAAGATGCACTTTTGGCATCACAGGGGGAATTCATGAATATTGTTTATAAGAATGCTGAGGTGAATCCATCTGAGGATCTTACCAAATTATCTCAGTATGCAGGTGCCTATAGTGCTGCTGCTATAGATAAAGTCTCTGAAGTTACACAGTTGATGAAGCAAAAGGATGTGCAAATAGCTATGTTTGAGGAATAGGTTGCAGAAAACCAACAAAATATCATTCAGTTAGAACAGTTATTAAAGGATGAAGAGCTCAAATCTAAACAATTAGAAGAGCAGTTGGCTATTGAAAAAGAGTAGATCGATCAGCAGACCCTAGAAAAGCAACAACAACTAAATCAAGAAATAGCAAAACTACAAGTTCTTCTACAAAATGAGCAGACTTCGAAGATTGAACAAGAAAAAATGTTTCAATCTAAATTAGACAAATTCAAGAATTATCCCAGTCTGGATCAATTCAAAAATGAAGCCTTGGAGACAAACAAATTATTGTCTCAACAATTAAAAGAATTTTGTAAAATATTGCAGAAGTAGAATCTCTATGTGAATTAACATCTTCCTTAATAGATGAAGGAGTCACTCTTAAAATTGAATTTGATGAAGCTGAGGAAAAGATCTCCGAATTTCTTTTATGGCAAGACTCAAAATCAGGGAGAAAAGCAGATCTTCCCAAGATTATGGAGAGACATAATGAAATTGTTTTTGCAGAATGGGAACATCGCTTGATCAAAGAAGAAAGGGCCAGATCCAAAGCTAAAGGAATAATGAACAATGTAACACAGATGGTGAATGATAACTTGTATGCAATAAATTTAATTGCAGATTGTAGTCCTGGCCAATTACCCAAAGTAAAAGAAACTGATCATAGATGGAAACAAGAGATAATTAATAAAAATCAGTAAATTGGCCAATTACAAGGAATATCATGGGATACAATGTGGACTTATCTCATCAAGCCACATAGTCAACAAACAGCAATTAAATTTCTCTCAAATGCCATTGATTGCATCATTCCCAAATTCTCTGATACCACATATATAGGGTGGTTGCACTCAAAGCTTAGTCATCCTGAAGAAGTAAAGGAGATGCTCAAAATCTGACACCTTCGCACATCAACTGCAACAGATGATCAATGAGTCTGTTTTCATCAAAATTTCATTTCTGTTTTAGATATTTTTTAGTTTAGATAGATTGTAGGAACAGTTTTAGTTATTTTTGTTAAGTACCTATTTAAACCCCTTTCATGCATTTAAAAAGGGGTCCTGAATTTGTAATATTTTGACTTGGAGATTACATTTATGTACTCCATTGACTCCTATATTTTTATAAAGGATCACATCTGGTGATTCTCTACGAAATTATCTTTAAGAATTGCATTTCGGTATCTTGGAGTTGATTTTACATTGAAGTTGTTGGATTTGAATATCGAATTGCATTGGAAAGTATCGAGATGGATATGGTATTTCTATCTATTCACTGCTAGTTTCTTTTGTTATGTGATATTCTCTTTTAAAATTGCTATCATTTATGTGTACTTGTTTCACAATATTTATTTATATATCATTTCTGAGTGTGTTAGAAATATTTATCTTTTATAGTATATGAAAGCGATATATTATGATGAATGAAATATGTTATTATAACTCTGTTTAATTTCTTAAAAAGAGTTATCTTTATTTTTTGTTGCATATTTCAATTAAGTTGTAATACATTTTCATGGTTATTGGTTAATTGAAACAATTTAAAGTTGTATTCACATTTGATGCTCGAGTTAGTTTTATAGTTATTTCATCAGTATTTAAATTAGATTAGATAGTTTTATTTCAGTCATTTAGTCCCATTTCCCCCCATCCAATCATTCCATTACCAACCCATTTAAATTACTAGGAAACTGGTCCTATAAATCCAGTCAGAGACACCATACCAAACGTAAAAGGAGCTATCCTAAGGTCCCGACCGGGTGGTTATCCCCCGATGTTTGAAGCAGTGATTTTTGATGCTTCAACATTTTTGGTGCTAGAAAGAGGGAAAGGCTTTTGCAGATTATTAGCAGGAGCTCATAATATACCATAAAATCAAAATCTTGAAAATGTTGCTCAAGTAAGTCAGATAAGTGTTACAGATTCTGAATCTCAGTATGCTGATCTGATATTTTACTTGAAAAATGGGTATGCTTCTTCTAATCTCAGCTATAAGAATAAACGTGCTTTAATATTTAAGGCTACTAAATATGAAATCATTAATGATGTGTTATTCAGAGATAATTATGATTCAATCCTATTAAGATGTCTTGAAAAGACTGAAGCAAAAAAGGTATTGTAGGAATTACATGATGGACTAGCAGGAGGTCATTTTGGAGGTGATACCACAGCCCACAAAATTATCCATGCTGGGTATTACTGGCCTACCCTTTTTAGAGATACACATGCTTATGTGAAAAAATGCAAAATTTTCCAAACTGCTAGTGGAAGACAGAGGAAGCCAACTTTTCCTTTGCAACCAGTAAACATTGAACAACCATTTGAGCAATGGGGGCTTGATATTATTGGTGATATTGTTCCTCATTCTTCCAAACATCACAAGTACATTCTCACAGCAACAGATTACTTCACAAAGTGGGTAGAATAAATTCTTCTAAAGGTAGCCAACTCTGATGCAATTATTGATTTCATCGATCAATTCATCATTGCCAGGTTTGGTGTACCTAACGCTCTGGTCTTTGACAATGCATCTTATTTTTCTGGTAATAGTATAATGGAATTTGCAATTAAAAGAGGTTTTAAATTGAAATATTCAGCAAATTATTATCCACACGGTAATGGTTTAGCTAAATCCACTAACAAAAATCTCATCAAAATCATTAAAAGGACTATTGATCAAAATCAAAATAATTGGCACAAGTCTTTAATATTTGCATTATAGGCTGATCGTATTACTCTTAAAGCTTCCATTGGAACTTCACCTTTCAATTTAGTTTACGGTAAATAAGCTGTGATACCATAAAATCTAGCTCTTCTATAATTAGCCCTAGTGCAATTCATTAAAGAAAATCCTTCCTCACCCATTCAGTTGAGATTTGATCAAATCATTAAATTAGAAGAAGATAGAGAAAAAGAAAAAGATATTCATGAAAAACATCAACAGCTTGTAAAATCTTCTTTTGATTCAAATTCCACCGGCTAAAAAAATTTGTCAATTGGTGATATTGTTCTGAAATGGGATAAAGCACATGAAGAAAAAGCTAAGCATACCAAATTTTAGAAAATGTGGCTTGGACCATTTCATATTGCTGAAAAGATAGGCTCATATACATTCATACTTCAAGATTTAACAGGAAAGAGAGAATCTCTTCCTGTAAATGGGCTTGTCTTAAAGAAATTCTTTTCATAAGGAGGTAACCCCTTCTTACTTGTACATATTCCTTTCTGCAATTTTTATTTTATTTTTGCAAATAAAGGTTGTTAATAGTCTTTAATTGATTTTTTACTATTAGAAAATTTTCTTGGAAAGAATGTTATAAATACTTATTTTGTGTAAATAAAAATTTTCAAGGAAATGATTACAATTTTGGATAGTTTAAAATAAAATGTTAAACTTTGAAAATTTGTTCAAAAAATTTGCATGATCTTTTGAAACCTTAAAGAAAATGTCAATCATTGTAAGTTTATTAAGTAGAGAAATGTTATCTTTACAAAGTAAAAACTTTCAAGATTTGGCAAGCAAAAAACTCTGAAAATTGTCATCCATTTAATCTTAAGGATACAACTATTTCACCCCATCCATTTCGGTTGTGATTTTTTAGAATGTAATTCTAAGAAATTATATGACAAAATTTAGGAGATAAGAAGTCTCATCACGAGCCTAATTACCATGATCATAAGAAGTAATAAAACTGACATTACCAACACTGCATATCAAAACAGGGTAATGGCTTATAAAAGTAAGACAAGGGGTCTCGTCACAAGCCAGCTTGTTCAGTTTAATTACAACTAGTGAATGGCATTGTTACTAACTGGCTACCAAACCAGAACAATGGCTCTTAAATTAAAAAAATAATAATAAAAGACAAAAAACATAAGATAATATGTCTTATGAATTTATTTTTAAAGAGTCATAATCTTAGTTGGATGGGATAATGGATAGTTAATGGTTAAAAGGTAACCATGTCGATACTATGAATGTTTGCTAACAGCAGAGGCAATGCCTGTGATAATAGAGTATATTACAAAAGCTAAAATTGAATAAATTCACTTACTTTATTGTTATCAACCAATCAAAGCTTGAGATAAACCAAAAAAAAATTTATATTTGAGGAATTAGAAAGAAATTGTAAGTGATTTTTATTCCTTTTCACAGTTAGATTTTATTTGAATTATCCTAAGATAAGTTTTTATTATATTTAGAAATTTTTACTTACTAAAAATATAGTGTTCATTTCATTTTTTCAGAGATAACTGTTTCTTCCAGTGAATTGCCAATTCTTGTACTGTACAACAACCCTCCCCATTTTTAAATTTTAGAATAAATCCCATTTAAAAATAGGTCCCCTTTTTTATATCTTTATTCCTAAATAGAAATAAAATATTCGTTGATAAAAATATACATATCAAATTTTTATTCACAAAGTGTACAACCTTTAATAACTTTCCAATCCGATGAGTTATAAAGCCTTTTAATCATATCAAACACATTATAAATACTTTATACTTAATAATAATTAAAATGAATAGTAATCGCAATCGGAAAGTCGGAGAATTCTTTAAAGTTTGTTTTTTCTTTGTAAAGTTCCGATGCGATAGCGCTCCATCGCAATCGCATTTCGATAAAATTAGTGTTTTTTTTCTTGTATATATTTCTGATGCGATGCTATTCATCGCAATCACATTTCAGAAGAATTAAAACATTGCATTCTATTTTTTTAAAAATCCGATGCGACGGATCCTATCTCATCGCAATCCCATTTTCGCAGAAAATGTTAAACGGTTCATTTCATTTTAAATCTCCGATGCGATCTTCACAATCGGGATTTGGTATAAGTCTTGTTTCATTTTCCTTTTTAAATGAATTACGGTGCGATTATAACATAAATATCCATTTATTATTATTCATCGTGTTTCAAAGTTTTGAAAGGAAATATATCTATACTTATTTCGAAATATGCCAAATCTCCAGTTGTACGATAACATTAACTCGCGAATCAAACGAATAACAATGATTTGTTTTGTTATTCAATGCATGAGTGTGACTCCCTAGAAGGCATTTAATTTTTAAACCACGGAAATAATAAATACAAATCAATGAATAAACCCTTTATATAGTTTTTTTTCATTATTACGTCTTTACCTTGGCTGAAAGCTTCTCTTTGTTGCAGAGCAATAGAACATCCAATTTTTCTGTTCACAGAGCAAGAGAAATACTCCCTGACACTGAAATGTCGAAGAGATTCAGGAAATCGAAAGCTACCATTTCTGCAAAATCCCCTGTGATTATTATGCCACCTAAAGAGAAACCAGCAAAGCTTAAGCTCGTTACAGACACCTCTTGCCAGGGACTTGGAAAAATGACATGGGAAAGTGTTTACAATCTATTAGGAAAGGAAAACCTTAGAGTTGTTGAAGCTAAAGCCACAGTTCCTGATGAAGCCGAATCGGACTCTGATTTTGAAAGTCCTCTTGGTTCATTGGAAAACTCATTTCTGCACCGAGTTGCTGCTTGGGAAAACATTTTCCCGTATTACGATGTTCTTAGATGGGTGATTGATAATTTTTCTATCAAAGATAGAACTTTCATTTCTGCATTTGGAACAATCTTCGGGTCATTCAGACCAGAAGATATAAAAGCAATGTACCACCTTCCTGACCCACAGAAGATTTATAACAAAGAGTTTATCAAAGAATTTGCTGCAAACAATGAAAATCAGCTAGAAACAATTAGAGAATGGAGAAGGGCTCCTAAAACACACATGCATGAGGCATCAGGTATGTACTCTGTGGAGTCTCTCTTTCCTCCATATTGTTATGCCGCAGCTATGATGTGTAGGTTGTTTGGTAATGATAACTCGGTTAGGTTTTCCATTCAAATGGTTCCGTTGATACATGCTGCTATTAATTCTGAGATAATGGATTGAGCTATTATCTTGTCTGATAATATAGCCAATAGAGTCCTTGAGTACAGGAAAGACAAAAATTCAGGAAATTCCACTCCTTTTTACTTTTGTGCTTACATCCTAGATGCCCTCTGTTTCAATTCAGAATTTCCCCTATTAGGATGGAAATGGACTCCTAAATAACCTGTCCCAATTCATATATATCATAAGTTCTTATGTAAGGGGAATTTCAAAAGTCATGTTTACAGAGTTTTCCATGGTTTTCTTATTCCGATTTACCAAATCATTTTTGGACGATTCCCTCCAAGACTTTCCGATAAAGCTAGAGTTGATTTGTCTTCTATTGGAGATTGGTTCGGGGAGGAAAAGTTCACTTATGTCAGAATTTTTGGAAGTATTGTAGAGCCACACATCCTTCCTTTATATATTCCAGACAAACTGTTAGCACAGGAAATTTCTAATCAATCCAGTAGAAGGCATGTCTAGTACTTTAAAGAACAGAAAAAAACTTATGTGGCCTACTTTTCCTTTCAAATGTGGTGACTATACTCTCAGCAATTTTTTCCATGCTGAAAAAGAAGTTGTTAAGTTAAATTATCTTAAAATTTCAACAATTCCTGGAAGAAAATATGATCCCAGGAAGGTGGCATATGATTTTACTACCTTTGTTTCAATTGCTCGGTTCAAACATGAACTAGATGTCTTTGATGATTTATTTGTTTCTGTAGATAAAATGTCTCAAATTTTTCATTTGGCCAAGTCCAAACTTCAGCCTGAAGAAATGAATAAATTTTTATTATGTAGAAGTCAGAGGCTACTCAGAGTTCATCTGGATCAGTTGAGGATTTCTACACAGGGATGTGAACCACAACAAAAATATACAGGAAGTACATCTGGCAAAGAAGTAACAGGAACTAATCCTATTTTAGAGAATAAAGATGATAGCAGCAAAGCTGACACTGGAAAGACAGAAACCACAGCTAAAATTGATATACAGTAGTCTTCAGCCCAAGCAAGAAAAGAAAGCACAGGTACTGATGCCCATGTGCATATTGAAAAAGGAGGCACAGACAGTAAAAATACTGAATAGGCACCTAAAAATGATATAAACAATAGTGCAGATTCTCAACTTGGAGGACAAGAAGCTACTAAACTTATTGTTTCTCCTCATTTGCTGAGCCAATATGAACAATTTGCCCAGCAAATACGACAACAAAACACTCCCCAAGTTGATGATCCAAAGGACCAGCATGTAGAAATCATCCCTGAAAACCCCACAGATGAGATTATGTTAAATATAGAAGAAATTCATCCTTTGGATATATTTCACAGTCCCAAACATAGGGCTGTGGTGAGAAAATAGAGGAAAAGGAGGAGAACTGATCAAGATGCACTTTTGGCATCACAGGGGGAATTCATGAATATTGTTTATAAGAATGCTAAGGTGAATCCATCTGAGGATCTCACCAAATTGTCTCAGTATGCAGGTGCCTATAGTGCTTCTACTATAGATAAAGCCTCTGAAGTTACACAGTTGATGAAGCAAAAGGATGTGAAAATAGCTATGTTTGAGAAACAGGTTGCAGAAAACCAACAAAATATCATTCAGTTAGAACAATGATTAGAGGATGAAGAGCTCAAATCTAAATAATTAGAAGAGCAGTTGGCTGTTGAAAAAGAGAAGATCGATCAGCGGACCCTAGAAAAGCAACAACAGCTAAATCAAGAAATAGAAAAACTACAAGCTCTTCTAAAAAATGAGCAGACTATGAAGATTGAACAAGAAAAAATGTTTCAATCTAAATTAGACAAATTCAAGAATTATCCCAGTCTAGATCAATTCAAAAATGAAGCCTTGGAGACAAACAAATTATTGTCTCAACAATTAAAAGAATTTTGTCTAAATATTGCAGAAGCAAAATCTCTATGTGAATTAACATCTTCCTTAATAGATGAAGGAGTCACTCTTAAAATTGAATTTGATGAAGCTGAGGAAAAGAACTTCGAATTTCTTTTATGGAAAGACTCAGAATCAGGGGGAAAATCAAATCTTCCCAAGATTATGGAGAGACATAAAGAAATTGTTTTTGCAGAATGGGAACATCGCTTGATCAAAGAAGAAAGGGCCACATCCAGAGCTAAAGGAATAATGAACAATGTAACACAGATGGTGAATGATAACTTGTATGAAATCAATTTAATTGAAGATTGTAGTCCCGACCAATTACCCAAAGTAAAAGAAACTGATCATAGATGGAAGCAAGAGATAATTAATAAAAATCAGTAAATTGGCCAATTACAAGGAATATCATGGGATACAATGTGGACTTATCCCATCAAGCCACATAGTCAACAAACAACAATTAAATTCCTCTCAAATTCCATTGATTGCATCATTCCTGAATTCTCCAATGCCACATATACAAGGCGATTGCACTCAAAGCTTAGTCATCCTGAAGAAGTAAAGGAGATGCTCAAAATCTTCCACCTTCACAAATCAACCGCAACAGATGATCAATGAGTCGGTTTTCATCAAAATCACATTTCTGTTTTAGATATTTTTTAATTTAAATAGATTGTAGGAATAGTTTTAGTTATTTTTGTTAAGTACCTATTTAAACCCCTTTCATGCATTTAGAAAGGGGTCTTGAATTTGTAATATTTTGACTTGGAGATTAAATTTCTGTACTCCATTGACTCCTATATTTTTATAAAGGATCACATCTGGTGATTCTCTGCGAAATTATCTTTAATTATTGCACTTATGTATCTTGGAGTTGATTTTACATTGAAGTTATTGGATTTGAATATCGGATTGCATTGGAAAGTATCGAGATGGATATGGTATTTCTATCTATTCACTGCTAGTTTCTTTTGTTATGTGATATTCTCTTTTAAAATTGCTATCGTTTATGTGTACTTGTTTCACAATATTTCTTTATACATATCATTTCTGAGTGTGTTAGAAATATTTATCTTTTATAGTATATGCAAGCAATATATTATGATAAATGCAATATGTTATTATAACTTTGTTTAATTTCTTAAACAGAGTTATCTTTATTTGTTGCTGCATATTTCAATTAAGCTGTAATACATTTTCATGGTTATTGGTTAATTGAAACAATTTAAAGTTGTATTCACATTTGATGCCCGAGTTAGTTTTAGAGTTATTTCATCAGTATTTAAATTAGATTAGATAGTTTTATTTTTAGTCATTTAGTCCCATTTCCCCCGATCCATTCATTCCATTACCAACCCATTTAAATTACTAGGAAACTGGTCCTATAAATCCAGTCAGAGCCACCATACCAAACGGAAAAGGAGTTGTCCTAAGGTCCCGACTGGGTGGTTATCCCCCGATGTTTGAAGCAGCGATTTTCGAGGCCTCAACACAACCCAAGGAAAATTGCAACCTATTGTCGATTGTGACCTGTAGACATTTGTGACCTATGGCTGATTGTGACCTATGGGCTCCATCATGTTTCTCTTGAGCTCTGGTTCAACTTCCCCTAAGCTATCATGTTGTGCAGTGTTATAGGTCAATTTGGGCACCATTCCCAATGACTTGGTTAAACTGGACATCATCCCTAGAACCGATGAATAGGGTCTATGATCCCCTATCATTTCAGTTGCTACATGCCCTAAGACAAAGAACAAGAACAAATCATCCATGACTTCCATTGCAAGGCTTCCAAGATTTGAATTACATGTTATATTACCTATGAGCTTACCAACGTAGTCTCTCAAGGGACTAAATTCTTTGCATATGCAGTTTTCTCCATTCAAGGGTGCTCTGCAAAGCACTTCTCGACACTCAAGGGTGCATTGGTCAATTGGGAGCGAAATTCTCATCATTCCGAAATCTCCACATGATCAGTGCCTTATAGAAGAGTGCATATGTGTCAAAATTTGAATCCATGTGTCCATTAAACACATCTAAGCTTGGGAACATGTCTTGCCTATTATTATAAAGTCATTGATTGTGAAACTACCTTCAACTCATCTATAAATTGAGCACAGATCCTAGTGCTTGAAAAGGAATAAATTTAGTAGAGAAATGTTGTTGGAATCTCAATTGAGGGTTTTATTTGAGTGATATGCTGCTGGAGAGATGTTCATTATGATGAAGCTGGGATGATGCTGGAGTTGGTGACATCAAATCAATCGCTGGTTGTAACCTCCCCTTCTATCCATTAATAAATATTGTTGCTTACTTTCCCACATCTATATCTATATAATCTTATGTATTTAATATTATGGATTCTCATCTAATGTTTATGTTTCACGTTTCATTTATTTAACTGATTAACATGAATAGCCATATGTATATTGCAATCTCTTTGTTTTTTAGTGTACATACTTGCAGGAAATATTTTAGTGATCTAGCTTGGATTGGAAGCTACAACAAGATCGACAGAAGAAGAATAGGAAGCGCTTGGACTCCAAGTGAGTTTCTTAATCTATTCTATGTGTCTATTTACTGTTAGGAAAAGTATCTGCAAAGTCTTTAATCTGTTGTTCTAAATGCACACCATGTTTAGGGGATGTGTTTTATCAATAATCCATAATTCCACATAACAAATTGGTGACTCTGCTAGGGATTTTACCTTCATCCTTGGTGTATTTTTCCTCTGTTATCCACCCAGTAGCATCTACTATCAATGATTAGGCTTTTGAGACTAAGAATTGCATTAGAAGTGTGTCAGTAATTTGATTTTTTTTTCTCTATTGCGCCCAACCCACTATTGGTAAAGACACAGTGCTTTGCATAGAATTGTCTCCCACTCAGGGGTGCTTTGCAATGCACTATCTCCCCTTAGAGACTATGTTGTCCCCTAAGCCAACCAAATTCCCTTTGAATTTTTCATTTCCATTTCTTTCAGCCTTTTTTTTGTTTTTTTTTCAACTATCTGATGCCTCATAGAGACCAGTGAATTTACCTAAATCTTCATCCTTTGAAAAGTAAGTTTGTTCAATGTCTCTTTAAGTGTTTTTCTTTATCATTGAAAAATAAAAATTAAAGTATTTTTATTTCTACATTAGATTCATTTGTTTTCATAAAGGAAATTGTCATTAAATTCTTCATTTCCTGTAGGAAAAATTGTAGTTCCATTCTTCATTTTTCCTAAAAGAGAAATTGTTGTTAAATTCATTGTTTCTCAAAGAAGAAAGAATTTGTTTTTGTTGATTTGATGCATATAGTTTCCTTTTTGCATTCATATTAAGGGGAATGAAAAGGAAAACCTGCATTTTCATATATTTGATTGTGTGTTTTGCATAGGAACAAATTAGGAAAGCTACATATTAGTTTGTGCTCTTTGTTGTTTGCTCTTAAAACCAATTGCTCTTTCCCTTTAGTAACTACGATTTCATTGAAAAAGCTAAAAGTGAAAAGTTTGCTTATCATTTTAGTTTTAATTTTAGGAATTTCCATCACATCATCATGGTGAACCTTGGAAGGAAAAATGATAAACAAGATCAACTTAAAATTTACATCAATTTACCTAACAAAGCATTGGAACCATAACGATAACATTTAGAAGGTCTAGGCTAGAGATGTGTTCCGGCATCGTAAAACATAGCAGTTGTCATTAATTGTCTGCGATACATTCAGTGTGTGATACCTCACTCCACGTACGTAATTATATCATAGCTTTTCCATGTACCTTTGGGTATATCGGCTGGTGTTATAGTTCGAAAAGTATAAAGGGGTACTCTCACTATGCGGTTTCGCATCAGACAACGCTAATACGGACTTGGGCCTCCATGTACCTTTGGGTATATTTGGGAGGAAAAATTTAGGTTGCTATCCATCCATAGTTAACTGAGTTGGTTGCCTTGTAAATTATGGTACACCAAACACAGCATTCGAGGATATTTCCCGCCCGTACTTCTTGGTTCGCCACGAGGTATTCTGCAATTCACATTTTCTTGGTAAACCTTTTGCCTAGCATTACCCTTCTATTTTGTTTATTTATTTTTGTTCATAAAATAAATCATTCATCATGGAAGAAGAAAATCCCTTTCCCTGTCATTCGCGTAGACTTGCATTGAAGCCACCTTTACCACCGAAAGTTAATTCTGGTCGGCAAAGGCGACGTCGTTCTACCGAAACCAGTACCATCAGTACCTTTGGTGAAGCATCATCTTCCCATATACCAGAGTCAACACAAGTTGTTTCTACACATATTGGTTCATCTAATATTTTCTAGACGAAGTCCTCAAAGCTACCCGTGGTCATGATCCATTCAATAAGTGATACCATACCTCCTGAACCCGACTTTGTTCAACTAGAAGTTGATCCAACTCCTGTCTCTTTTTTTCCAGAACATATGCATCCCGAAGTCGAATGACCAAAATTTGTTCTTGTATCAGTTACACCATGATCTATTGTAGCCATTAAGTCTCCCATATCGCACAGTTAACCTCCTGAAATATACTTTGGGCCTGACGGAGAAATCCTTCCACCTGGTTTAATTTCGATTGAAGAAATCCCACAAGATGAGAAACCTTTAACTCCAACCCACTTTGGGGAGGATCTTTACCTATAGGATTCTTTTCCTCAATCACCATCCTCTGCATTTTTTGATCTTGTTCCTATTTAAATTCTCGTCAATTCAAAATGGTATACACTTGGTTAAGTAACCATGCCTGAACCAACATCTTCGGTTGGACCATCTATTCTGATTGTGTCAGCACCTGCTCTCGCTACCCCATCGATGTTCACAAATTCACTAGAGTCATATTTTCATAGTGGCCCTTTGGTCCCAACAGGTTATAAATCTTTATCTGGAATCTTCTCTGGTGCATCTTCAAGCCCATGGACTTCACCAATGTCATCATTTGGTATTCTAACTGGTAAACCTATAGTTAGTACTGAATGGATTGATTCTTTATACTCATCCTCAGGGCAATATCAAGTTGGTCCTTCTGGGTCTATTCCTTCCAATACCATATCAACTGGACTCCCTACATTTGGAGAACAATATTTTCCATCTTATTACCCTCCTCATGCTGGGGGGGCAACCTTTGGTCACCCACTTTGAAAGTACTCCATCGTTTTTCAGTCAACCTAATGTCGAAATGAATGTTTGTTAATGGCTAACCACTCTGCCTATCCAACCACAAACGGTTGTACACTCGTATCAACCGGTTCAACCTATTATACCCACATCAATTCCACTTTTTAATACATCTTTACCCCTGTTACATAATCAAACTTTTGTTTTCAGGTGGGTCCTTCAACTCAATACCCTCAAGTATTGGGCCCACAGACTCCAACTCCTACGGCTAATTTACAACAACAACCTGTACCCAGAATCATTTATTCACAAGCTGGATTACCATATTATAGCATGTCACAACCACAACCAAGTTATACCTATCCTCAACTGAATCCAAGTTATCCTAATTTGGGTTATAATATTGGTGGACAGACCCCCTGGAAGCCCCAGGCACAAATGCCTCAACCTTCATTTCAATGAGGATCATATCCAGGTTTTGGTTAACATAATCCTCAAGTGTTTGCTTATCAAAACAACCGCTATCTGAGTTACCAGCAGCAGATTCCTTATGTTGATGCTCAAAGGCCTATTTCCGATGCAATTCCATCATACCTTGGCTATGCTCAACCTAACCTTAATCGACAGTTGCCATTTGTTTCAACTTTAGGGTTACCAGATTTAAATTGGCTCACCAATGACCCAATCAATTATGCTCCTTGGTGGCTGGTGATACCCCATAAATTTCCCTCGGATATTCCTAATTTCAATGGAAACCCTAGGGAAGACCCATCAACTCATGTTATGACTTATCATTTGAGGTGTTCATCAAACTACCTGAATGATGACTCTTTTCGGCTACATCTTTTCTAGTGTACGCTCACTGGTTCGGCTGCAAAATGGTACATTGAGTTACCTAGAATTTCTTTTGATAATTTCACTACCCTAGCTACTATCTTTTTGACTCACTTCCAGTTACCCATACAATATGAAACTAGAATGGAACTCTTGACTAATTTTAAACAGACTAATGCTACTCACATTTATGATCATATTCATGAGTGGTGTCGTCGTCATAGAATGGTTAAGAAATTTGTTCTTGATCATCTCCTTGCTGAGTGGTTCATTAAGTCCCTGTTACCATCTATAACTGAGGATGTGGCTAAGGGTGGCATCGTCACTGAAGAGCAGTTTATTGCTCATGCCCAATATTTATACTTTATTTATACTCAGTCTGGCACTCTCTACGAAAAAATTCCTAACGCTTGGGATTGTCCTCACTGTGCTGAAGTCTCAAAAATGGTTAAGACTTCACATGCGTCAGCTGTGTTGACAGATATGTTTCCGAATCTAGGAACAAATTTGGTTGCTAGAGATCCAGCTTCTAGTTCTCAAGTGCTTATGCTATCTGTCACAGAACCTTCAACAAATATTTTGGTATCAATGCATAATAAAGATTACGGTAGTCAAGCCACTGATCAACCTACTACCTCGACCATGAATCCATCTACAGAATTGATACCACCTACTGCCATTCCTGAATTGAAAATCAAGCCACCGAAGGGAGTCGTTCATAAATCGACATATAACCCTCAAGCAAGAGCTTCTCAACACTATAATATAGTTGAAGATTTGGCTCAATCCCCTTCAACTATGTCATCTCTTGAGGTATTACAAAATTTTCCCTCCCAAAAACAGGCTTTATTGTCAACTATTGGTGGAATTGATATGACTGATTCTAATATCGTAGTCTTTAATCATACGGGATATGTGCCACCATTACCAGCAGAATTGGCATTATAAATACAAGTAAATGTTCTCAATCACCTTGTTCATCATATTATTATTGATTAGGGAGCATCTATGTGCATTATGTCTCTAAACTGTTGGAAATCACTTGGCTCACCATGCCTATCTCAATCATCAATGATGTTGAAGGCTTTTGACAGATGTACCTATAAGCCTTGTGGTATTATTAATAACCTGCATGTTGAACTAGGGGGAAAAAAGTGAATGTTGATTTCGAGGTCATTGATGGACCGCTTGACTACAATATTCTACTTGGAAGGCCATGGGTATATGCTATGACTGTAATTGTTTCTACATATTTTATAATGATCGCCTTTCCATATAAAGGTGCCATCATAGTCATAAATCAGATATCCCTCTTTGCCTCTACTTTGCAAGTAGCTGGAAGTGTTTCGTTCGTTCACGCACCCCAACTAGCACTTCAGAACATTGGTGTAGGAATCTTAAAGGATTCCACTCTCATGGGAACCTTTGCATTACCGTCGCCTGCGACGTCGGTAGGAATTGCAAGTATAGAGACCTACTACATGATCTCTTCCACTCCATCTGGCTTAAGGAAGAGTATGGGTGATTCTGAAATTGTTACATTGGATGAGTTTCTACCGCCCAGCCCTATTGAGCTGGCATAGCAATCAATCTATCTGGCTTGGGCGGCGAATCTGAAATCAGTGTCGTCGGTTGTTTTGGTTGATCGTTCCTTAGATTTTGGTACTCCATCTAATCCTTTTTTCTCAACTTTCTTGACAGATTAGAATATTTTGGAATCTATGATGTCAGAAGGAGAACCATGGGAAGATTATCATCATCGTTCCCATATTCCTGATTTTGAAGAAAATAATCTTAGTGAACTATATCACCCATTGATCAAAAATTTATTTTCGAATTTTTTACCTATTAATGCAATTGATTCTGAGCGAAATTTTTCAAATATCGAAGAAACCATTTCCAGAAATATTTTGACCAAACCTGGAATTGTAAAAAATATTCATGTCAACATATATTGTTCTCCATCAAAACTCAAAACATATCACTCTCCTTTTCATGAATTTTGTGATGTATTTGCTTGGTCTTACAAGGAAATGCCAGACATAGATACTAGTATCATTGAACACACTATTAATATGTATCCTGATTTCAAGTCGGTGTGTCAACACCTTCGTCCTGTTCATCCGAAGAAGGTCGCTGCCATTAAAGCAGAAGTTGAGAAACTTTTGTGTGCCGGTTTCATTTACCATGTTCCGCTAACTGAGTGGGTTTCCAACATCATTCCTATCATGAAAAAACAAGGGACCATCAAAGTGTGTGTCGATTATTGGGATGTCAATATTGCTTGTCCAAAAGACAACTATATTACTCCCTTTCTCGACCAGATTATTGATGATTGTGCTGGATGTGAAATACTGTCATTCATGGATGGATTTTCCGGCTACAATCAAATCAATATCCGCCCAGAGGATCAACACAAGACAACATTCATCTGTCCCTGGGGCACATTCTCTTATAGGAAACTACCATTTAGTTTAAATAACGTTGGGTAAAATTTTCAGAGAGCAATGGATTATGCTTTCAATGACATCAAGCACATTGTTCAACCATATCTAGACGATTTACCCGCGCATTCACGAAATCGGATTGATCGCCCAATGCATTTGAGTGCCATTTTTTACGCTCTCAACACTACAAAATACGCCTCAATCCACATAAATGTGTGTTTTTTGTTGGTTCTGGTCATTTTCTTGGATTCGTCGTCTCAAAAGAAGTAATTTGAATCAAACCATTGAAGGTTCAGGTCATTCTTGATTTCCCTGCACCATCAAATTTACTTCAGATACAGAAACTTCAAGGAAAGGCTAGCTTCCTAAGGAGGTTCATACCCAACTACGCTGAAATGGCTAAACGATTTACTCAATTCTTGAAAAAAGAGGTTCCCTTCCATTGCGACCAAGTTTCACAAGCTTCTTTTGATTTTTTCAAGGATACTATTTTCCTGGCATCATTAATGTATCCGCCCAATTATTAGAATGATTATTTCTTATATATATCCACGGCTGATATGACCATTTCTATGTTATTGGTCCAAGTAGAAAATGGGATAGAACATCCAATCTATTATTTTATTCTTAATCTTAATGATATAGAAGTGAAGTATTCGTACGTAGAAAAGCTTTCCTTGGCAGTTGTTTAAGTTGTCCAAATATTTTGCCACTATATCTTGTTCCAAAAGACCATTGTCATTTCGGATTGCAACCCCATGATTTATATCTTATCACATCAATTGTTGGGGGGCGGAATATTCAAAATAGATTTTCATTTTACAGGAATTTGATTTGGAATTCATCAAATCCAAGTCAAATAAGTCTTTATTTTTGGTTGAGCTTCTTTGTGAACTTCCCTATGATAGTACTGCTACTATGTTGGAACCATCTATTCCTGACGAATCTCTATTTCTGATCAGATCATCTGATTCTTGGTATCAGGATTTTATCATTTATCTCCAGACCCAGACTCTTTAGCTCGATACCTCTCGCTCTGACCAGAAACGTATTCGATACCAAGCCAAATATTATCTGATCATCGGTGATACACTTTATCATCATGGTGTCGATATAATTTTAAGAAGGTGCCTGACTCATGAGGAGGCTGAAAAGGTTTTAAATGAATGTCATGCTAGGGTTTGTGGTGGACCCTTATCTGGATGCACTACTGAATAGAAGATACTCCATGTCAGTTACTTTTGGCCTACCATATTTCGCGACTGCATCCTCGCTGTCAGAAGTTGTCATGCGTGCTAGATATTTGATCGTAAAATCCACAAACTGCCAACGCCAATGCATCCCTTTGTCTCTGTGGGACCATTATCAAATTGGGGCATTGACTTCATGACCTGTAACCCTCATTCATCTGAGGGGTATGGTTATATTATTATCGCAGTTGAATACTTTACCAAGTGGACCGAAGCGATGCCTACATTCAACAACACAGGTCAAACAGCTGCATTAGTTTTCTTTAATCATGTTATTGCATGGTTTGGGGTCCCACAGGCTATAGTTATAGATCATGGGAAGCATTTTCACAACCACATGATGACTGAATTGACTGCCAAGTTAGGATTGTCACATGATAATTCTACTCCTTATTATCCATAATCAAATGAACAAGTTGAGGCTATCAAAAAGATTCTTAAATGTATGCTTCGGTGAATGATAGGAGTTCGTAAAAGAAACTGGAATTTTATCCTACACTCGGCCTTGTGGGTGTACTGAAACTTGGTGAGAAACACAACTAGATTTACCCCCTTTCAATTGGTGTATGGTCTGGAAGCTATCTTACCAATCCAATGTGAAATACCATCGTTAAAACTCGCAATCGACTTGTTACCTGTCACCTCAGAAGAAGAAGTGCATCTTTTTAACCTCGTCCATCTTGATGAAATGCGTCGAGAAGCCAAATTGGCCAACGAAATGCATAAGAGACGTATAAAGGCACAATATGACAAAAAATTCTAGCCTCGCATTTTTTCAGAGGGCGACTTGGTTCATATTTATGATCAAGAAGTTGATGTAATAGGTACAAGGAAATTTGAGCCATTATGGCATGGCCCCTATATTGTCAAAACAGTTCTTGCTAAGGGTCCCTATGAGTTGGTGGATTACGATGGAATTATATTGTCACAACCCAGAAATGGGTTGTATCGGAAACGTTACTATGCTTAATCATGAGTGTAGTAATTTTTTGTATTATATTGTATATATATGTTGTTGATTTGCATTCACTGTCTTAGTTTTTTTTAGATTTTTCTTGACGTTAGTAATCCGCTTTACATTTCATCACATATGTATGAATATTTGGAACCATTTGTTGGATATGCTGATGGTGCTAGTCGTAGTATGCAGAATCTATCCTCTATAGCATGGTCCATTTTCGCTACAAACGGCGAGTTAGTGAATTTTCAAGGGATTTGTATTGGTAGATCGACAAACAATATCGTTGAATATAGCGCATTGATTGAACTTCTCTCTGATTCCATTTCATTTGGTATTAACCACATCATCATAAGGTTAGACTCACAACTTGTGGTATTAAAACTTACTAGTGTTTATATTGTTATAAATCCAACACTAATCGTTTGTTCCTAAGAGTTTGACTTTTGGAAAGACAGTTTGATTTTATTCAATATCAACACATTTCAAGAAATTTGAACACACTGACTGATTCTTTGGCTAATCAAATTTTAGACATACATTTGCAACACATGTAAAGAAACATTCACATAATTGAGTAGGATTGTGCAATAAACATAGGAAAACATTGAAATCAAATATATAGATAATTATAGGTTTTACAAAAATTTGTGCCTAAGAGACATTGGTCGTCTGACCTCAAAATGTATGCAACATGTCAAAAGTAAACTAGTGATGCTCATGGTAACATGCTATAGATCTAGCTATCCTACGTAGTAACCGCATCCAGTAGTTAGGAACACCTATAGTGTGGCGCTACAGTCGTATGGGTAACTCTTTGATCCGGAAATCCAAAATCCGGAAGGTCAACCCCTCTATGTGTTGTCGAAGCTCAAATAGAGTCTCAGCCATGTGTTTAGTCAATTTAGTGTCCTAAATTGCTTTCAATAATTATCAATCGAAGCTAGTAAACTGATGAAGTGTGGCACACCATATGTGCTTAAGCAACCTATTCCTTACTTCATTGTTTTGTGTTTTATGTTATTTTTAGGGGGGTTTTTGTTCTTTGAGATCTAAGGATGGTGTTGAGTCGTGCAATAGGTATGTATTTACTCTTGATTATTGTCCTTTTTCCTCTTCCTTATCCATTTTGTGCCATAATATAATAATATAATGAAATAATTTTGATGAAGAATGAACAAAAAATGATTTCGATACGATTTAATCGCCCAAACTAAATCTCGTTGTTCTTATGCTGAAAATAATAGATGAAACAACATCTGTTTACAAGAAGGAATAGTAGGACCTAATCATGGGAAAGAAGAACGCATTGAACGCGATCGAATCAGAAGACAAATCAGGCAAATATTAGCACTGACCGAGCATGGAATTTTGTTATGAATCCCTCAGGATCCCCTAATCCTGAGGGATCACATTTATCCTTCCTTTTTAGCTATAAAGGGACAGAGAGAGCTAGATCTCGGATAGTATATATGACGTATCTTTCATTTTCTGTGTAATTCATAATTGTAATTCGAAGAACGTAGTTATGAACAACAAGACCATATTGTGATTTTAATTTAATGTGATGATTAATATATAAGTCGCGTTGCTATTCATTCAAGTATTCTAGAGTAGTTAAGCAGTATTCGTTGGTGGCTATGGGCCCGGTCCCTGGTGAATCTCACTACTGTTTCTTGTGTTATATCTTCTCTTTCATTGCAAATATATTCTTCTTTATCGATGAAATCTTAAGAAAATCTGAGTCTCAGTCATCAATAGGATCCCGAATTGTTGCTGCCAGACATCCTAATAACTTCCTTCAAGCCACAGGACCACCATCTATAGCTAACACTGAGATTCACAGTAACACTGAAGGGATTGAATAGAGTTTTCAAGATACTGAGAATTCACAAACTCTCCCTTCACAAGAAGGAAATTCTTGCAACCTCCGTGAAGGAGAAGGAGAAACCGGAAATTTTGAAATTAAATTATCAGAACCTAGATCTCCTGAATTAGTGACTAAACATAGGACACCTAGTATTCCATATCAAGGTACTATTGTTAGAACTATTCCAGCCTCTTGTAGACATCCTAGGAATAACTCTGCAGCTCCGGAGATCCCTGAAGAATATTGGCATATTTTTGACCAAATGGCTAATACCAACAACCTAAAACTTATACATTTAAATACCCTATTGTTGACGCAGTTGTCAATGCCCCCATGAAGGCTATCCCATTGCAAAATATTCCTACCTTTCATGGACTAACTTCAAAAGATCCCGATGCATTCCTTTTCGAGTTTGATGTTTTATGTAGGGGTTATGATTACACTACTGAACCCCAGAAGCTGAAGCTATTCCTCTCTACTCTGAAGGGAGCAGCTCTACATTGGTTTATGGGACTCGGTGGAGGCACCATCAATGATTGGGACCAAATGAAAACATATTTCCTTAAAAAATACCAATATTATTTCCGAACTAGAGAACTAAAAGATGAAATTTTTCAAATGGTAGCTAAGCCTAGAGAGACTCTGGAAGAATATGTAGAGCATTTCCAATATAGTCTACAAAGATCTCCTTACAAAAATATGCCTGATAATGTTTTAAAAACCACAATGATCAGAGGTATGAAATACCAATGGGTAGAGACACTAAATATAATGGGTAAAGGTGATATTTATCAAGAAAACTATAACAATATTATAGATTTGTGCATCAAGTGTTCCAGAGGCAGTACAAGGCTGAAACCAGGAGGACGTGATGCAAGCCCCTGAGACAGCAAAGCCTCAAGAGGAAGAATTACACGGAGTGAAATCGGTAATCTATTGGAGGATTTAAAGAATGATATCCTAGGGACCCTGGCAACACAATTGGATGTCATGCAAGCTAAGAAAAAGCAGGCTATAGCAGAGCAGAACTTGGCTTTTGTTTGTCCCCATTGCAGACAGAAGCACAGTCATAAATAATTCCCCCTAGATGTGATACGAACATGTGCCATATGCACTAAAGAGCATGCCATGAAAAACTGCCCATCACTCCCAGGATTAAAAGTAGTCTTCAAAGAATTGGAAGAAGAAGTAGAACCAGTATATATTTTGAACCAGCGTCATCAATGGCAAGCACGTCAGACAGGTATGCCTACCGATCCATCTTCATTCTTTCCTCCCTCGCAATATAATTCTCAGAAATATTTAGGGGCATCATGGTAGAATCAACCACCTTTTTTGCCACCTCAAGCATTCTTTATGCCACCATGGCCCAACCAGTCAAATCGAAATAATAATAATTGGCCAAATTCCCCTTACTCGCCACCATTCTGGAAAAACAACCCTTATTCCTCTCAATGGTCCCCTTCCACCTCACAAAACTAGAACTGGCAATCAAATTGGCAAAGGTCTACGAACCAGCCTATGGGGACAACTCCTCTGCCTCAACCAACTTTACCAGCACTTTACACATTGCAGTAGAATTCTCAATCTAATATACAACCACAACTTCTAGCTCAACCCAACCCAAATCATAACAACATATTAGTTCAGTCAATACAAATCATTGAGGGTCTAGACCTTGAGGATGAGTTGAAAGAATGTAACGAACTTAAGTTGAGATCTAAACGCATAATCACTCTAGAAAAGGACAAAGATTCGAAACCTGAAGAACCACACACAAATAAGCCTCTGACTGTAGATGATCAACAAATAAAACAAGGGGAAGATATAGTCAGACAAAAAAATCCTGAACAAATCATAACCACTTCCCCCCCATTCCCAGAAAGATTGTTGATACCATGTCTGATTGAATATCCTGAATTTGATCTTCTGGGTGAACTTAAGAACATTTGTATAAAAATTCCCCTCCTCCAAGATATCCAAGATATTCCAATATATGCTAAAACTATTAAAGAATTGTGCATAAATAAGTCTGTGAGGAAAACAAAAACAACCCCTACTGTCCATGTTGTTGGGACTTTGTCTGATTTATTACTAGGCAAAGAGACTCCTGTAAAATATGAGAATCCTAGAAACCCCATTGTCATAGTCCAAATAAATGGCCATTCTTTTCCCAATTCTTTAGTTGACTTAGGGGCATCCATAAATATTCTCACAACTACAACTTGCAACATTCTTGGCATCATAGCCTTGGAACCAACAACTACCTTACTGGAACTAGCTGACCGTGTAGTCATTAGACCAGAAGGAACATTACAAGATGTGATGGTCTCTGTAGAAACTTGGGAATACCCGGCGGGTTTCTTGATTATTAACCCTAGGAACCAGCTATATGGACATCCCTTAATATTAGGAAGGCCTTGGCTAGTGACTATTGATGCTTATATCAACTGCCGGACAGGGAGTATGACTATAACCAAGGGGAATGATGTGAAAATTTTAGCTTTATACCCTCCTGCTCAGCCAAGCTTGACTATTGTGAAAACCAGGAAGCAACGCGCAACATACTTAACAGAAAATATTCAGTCACCATTGACTGTGGTAGATTCCCTTGAATTCAAAAACCAAACTAGAGATGATGTCAATAATACTTTTATCAATCATCCTACCACAGTATCAAGTTAGAAATGCCATATGACTAAAGCATTCCTTGACAATGAAATCAAAGAAGATCCACTGAGAGATATCAATGACCAAACAATACCAACAACCACTATTTATAATAGCAAACCGATCAAAATTGAGCCAGGGAAGATCCTGAACATTAATAGTAATCTAAGTGATGACCAACAACAAAAACTTATTCAAGTCCTCTGGAAAAATAAAGGGGCTTTCGCTTGGGATTACTTGGATATGAAAGGGATTGACCCTTAGCTATGCATGCATCACATCTACACTAAAAAGGATGCAAAAACCATTTGACAACCTCAGTGTAGATTAAATCCTCACCTAAAAGATATTTTTAAAGAAGAACTTCAAAAATTGTTAGATGTGAATTTTATCTATCCTATATCTTACAGTAAATGGGTTTCTCCATTGGTTGTGGTTCCCAAAAATAATGGGAAATGGCGAATATACGTTGACTATAGAGAATTCAACAAAGCAATGCAAAATGACCATTTTCCCCTTCCATTTATTGATCAGGTCCTAGATACTCTGGCAGGGAAGAATTTTTTTTCTTTCCTGGATGGCTTCAGTGGCTACAACCAAATTCAGATTGCCCCTGAAGACCAGGATAAGACTACCTTTACCTGTCTGTGGGGAACATTTTCTTACAGGGTATTACCTTTTGGATTGTGTAACACACCTGCCACATTCCAAAGAGCCATACTCAGTATTTTTGCAGACGTGATAAATGAAGGATTGGAGCTATACATGGATGATTTCACACCCTATGGAGATGACTTCGAGCAAGCATTACTGACATTGGAAAAAGTTCTGGAATGTTGTATTGCTAACAACATATGTTTAAGTCATGAAAAGTGCCATATGATGATGACAGAAGGCCTGATCTTGGGTCATTACATTTCAGCAACTAGAATTCAGGTAGATCCGGCAAAGATAGTGGTAATTCTCTTACTAGCTACTCCCTGCACTCAAGAAAAGGTACATAGTTTTTTGGGATTTGCTGGATATTATCGTAGATTTATCCAAAAAAAATCACAGATTTCTACACCATTATATGCCTTAACAGGAAACGGTGATTTTATATGGACTGACAAATGTGACACTGCCTTTACAGATTTAAAACGGCTAGTATCAACATCACCAGTATTACAAGGCCCGAACTGGGATATGCCATTCCAAATTTCATCAGATGCATTAGACACAACCATTGGAGAAATTCTTGGCCAAGAAGAAGACAAGAAACCCTACGCTATATATTACATTAGAAAAAACTTAACCCCTGCTAAATTGAATTACACAGTAACGGAGAAGGAGTTTTTAGCTGTTATTTATGCTATTAACAAATTTAGACACTATATAACTGGATACCCTATAATTCTGTATACAGATCACTCTACTATCAAATACTTAGCTAATAAACCCATTACGAATGGAAGAGTGACACGTTGGTTTCTACTTTTGCGGGAATTCGATATAACTATAAAGGATCGACCAGGGAAGGAAAACCTTGTGGCAGATTTCCTCTCCCGAGTGCCAAGAACAAATGATGCAATAGCAGTAGAGGATCAGTTTCCAGATGAAATATTTTTTGTTGTAGCCATGAAAACGCCATGATACACAGATGTGGTGAATTATTTAGCAGTGGGAAAACTACCTAAACATCTGACACCCAGAGAAAGGAAATCAATAGTACATCGCAACACTCGGTTCTCATGGATTGGAGGATACCTTTTTCATACAGGGGCCAATATGCACATCCACAGGTGTATCAGGGAAGACGAAATTTATGATATCTTAAAAGCCTACCACGATGGACTTTGTGATGGACATTTTGCAGACCGCAGACTGGACATAAAATTTTCCAAATGGGCTACTATTGGCCCACAATTTTTAAGGATGCTAAGAAATTTGTCCAGGCCTGTGATAGTTTTCAAAGGATGGGCCGCCCTGGCCAATCTGATGAGATGCCCCTGCATCCATATCTAGTCATAGAACCTTTTGAGTGTTAGGCATTAGATGTTGTTGGGCCAATCAACCCATCATCCAACCTGAAATCATATATATTGGTTGCAACAGAATATGTAACTAAGTGGGTAGAAGTAGTAGCATTACCAAAAGCCACAGAAGAAACTATCATAAACTTTCTTTTTGAAATTTTTGTATGATATGGGTTACCCAGAGAAGTAATCATTGATGGAGGGCCGAAATTTTTAGGCCACAAGATCGCAGCTACACTAAAAAATCATCATGTTATTCACAAAATTACCTCTCCATACCACCCGCAAGAGAACGGGCAGGTAGAAAGCACCAAAAAAGTAATTGAAGTTATTCTAACGAAGACTGTCTCATCGCACAGATGAGACTGGGCTACTCGACTTCCAGAAGCCTTGTGGGCATATCGCACAACTTGGAGGAATACTACTGGATATTCCCCATATCAATTGGTATTTGGTAAGGAACCCATTTTTCCCATAGAATTTGAGATACAAACACTAAGGACAACCCAGGAAGTGGGACTGGATTTAACTGAAGCCCAGATTAATAGATTACAACAAATAAATGAATTAGATGAAATCTGTCTTTTGGCTCTGCAACATACTTCACTTATTTAACAACAAAGAGCCAAATGGCATGATTCTCTGATCAAGAAAAAGACATTTCATGAGGGTGAATGGGCATTTCTATACGATTCCAGGTTTCAAGACTTCCCTGGTAAATTACAGACTAGGTGGTTAGGTCCCTATGAGATAAAGGAAGTACATGACAATGGCACTCTTACATTGGCCACTAATGATGGGTTTGATTGTTCCTTTAAAGCAAATGGGCATCAGGTGCGCCTCTACCAAAGACCACTCACAAGAGAATATTTTTGTCAACAGATACGCAAGGACTCCACCATGCAAATTTTAGCTGCAAAAGTTAATCCTTCGGCAGCTTCATCTTTGTAAAAATTCAATTCTTTTTCTAAGAAATAAAAACTATAAATAGGATTGTTTCTCTTTCTCTGCCTATTTTTGTTGTTCCATATTCAAAACAGCACTTTTTGGTTTTTTTGTTCCATCTTCCGAATAGAACTTTTTGGTTTTTCTGTTCCATCTTCGGAACAACACTCTTTGATTTTGCTATTCCATCTTCGGAACAACACTTTTTGGTTTTGTTTTTCCATCCTCGAAACAACACTTTTTTATTTTGTTGTTCTATCTTCGGAACAAAACTTTTTGGTTTTGCTGTTCCATCTTCAAAACAACACTTTTTGGTTTTGTTGTTCCATATTCGGAACAACACTTTTTGATTTTGCTATTCCATCTTTTGAAGATCACTCTTTTTTGTTTTTTATTCCAATTTCGGAACAACACTTTTGTTTCTTGTACAATTTTTGTGTGTTCTAAACAACACCTTTTTTATATATTTCAAAAACACCTCTTTCCTCTTATTGAGTTATTCCTAGCTCATTTCAACCTTAGCTATTTGATTCTTTTTATGGCCTGAACTACAATACCTTCATGTGGATAAGAATTATGGATTTTATTAAAGCAGGTGAATATTTTTAATGTTATGATCTTTGACAAAGACAGCTTCTTGATGATAAACTTAAAACAATTGAAAGGGACACAATTATTTACATTTCACTTTACTGTACTGATTTCTACTATATATGATATTGATTGATCATCTTTACCATGCTGGTTCTACTTTCCCTGGTTATAATTCTCTCTGTCTATTATCAATGGGATTATGGGTATAATTTTTCTTATTATTGATATGCTTCAAATTCTTACACCATCCCTACTCTTAAGGAGTACTGAGCCTCCCTCTATTTATCATAAAAACATGTAATGACAATTAAATTTTATCTACAGCTAGAGGATAGGGGGTCTCATTAAGAGCCAGCCCACTATTTTCATAAGGATGTAGCAATGTGACATTCCCACTATGGCCACCACACCAGGGTTATGATCCATTGTATAGCCAAAAAATCCTTGGAACAGGAGGTCTCATCACGAGCCGACCTGCTCCCTTTTGCTACTTCCCAGTGAATGGTAGTATGGTTATCTAGTTACCATGTCAGCACACTGGTCTCTTCTATAGAAACAACAATGAAATTTTTCAATTATAAATTGAGGATCCTGGCTCACACGGGTTAAAAAGAAACTTTGTCGAGGCTATGGATGCCTGCTAGTAGCAGAAGCTCTACTTATGGTATTGAAGTTCTATTTTCTTAATCAATAATTCTTGTAATACCCTCTTCCCATTTATTTTTTTATCTGAGAGATTATTTCCTTTAAACACTTCCCTACTTTGAACCTTTATGCATACGTTCATGTTTTTACTCAATAATATCGTGTATAGTCAGATTATCATCGGCAAAGCATCCTTTTGTACAGATTTTTGTCCTCTTTCCTTATCACATAACTTATCATCAATCAAAGCATCTTGTCTCTTGTCATTTAATATGATTATACACTGCACTTTTACTCTATCCATATTTCTTATTGTCCCGTCATTTATTTACGAACTCTGTTCCATTTACTACTGTACCCTTCATCCTTACATCCTGTTGTCGGAACAACCATTCCCTGTCTTTTTGGTCGTAGGTGACCTCTCATTTCATAGGGGGAGAGAATTTCCATTACATTTTTGCATGAGAAGTCATTATTTCATTGATTGATACGATATTTAATGATCACGCTGCATGCGGAAATTTAATAGCACAATTAATATCAACTACAACAACTTGTTGTTCTATCGTTCTAAGTATTTCTATGTTTTTAGTATTGCTGTTTTTTTAGTATTGCTGCATTTTTTAGTATTGCTGCATTTTTCAGTATTGCTACATATTTCCATTACACTCATCCTTTGCAATAGTAGGAAGAATTCAAGCAGTATTGCTGCGTTTTTTAGTATTGCTGCATCTTTCTATTACACTCATCCTTTGCAATAGTAGGAATAATTCAAGCATTATGGGTGGTAAGGAAGTGCGCTGTGAACCTTTAGTGTTAGAGATCTCCGACAGAGCCAAGGAAATTCTGATCCGTGCAGGATCGATATCCTATCTCACAAGATTTCAGCCCTCGAATGAGGAAATTGCCATTGAATTTTTACAGCATCTACAGAATGGGGAATCCATGGTGAAAGGTAGAATAATTACAGTCACAGATGCTGTAATAGATGAAATATCGGGGCTGCCGACAAAAGGAACTGTATGGGCACAAAAACATGCATTGTTGCAGAACGCAGTGGAAACTTTCAAAGATGAAGGTGAGCAAGTAGTCAGGAAAGGAAAAGGTATCCAACCATATTCTCTGGCAGAACCATGGAGAGAATTAGCAATAATTATCCAAAGATACATTACCTGCGATGGACGAAAAGATGTCGTAAGACCATGACAACTTAAACTGTTAGTTGTTTTGAAACAAAAATGCACTGTTAATCTGCCATCTCTTTTGAATTTTTTACTGCATGATACTGCTGTTAGAATAAGACGGGCCAGACACTCTGAAGCTGTAGTAAGTCACCATGGGTTGATTAGATTAATCATCAGTCATAGCCTAGTTCAATACAACTTAACTTGGGATGGTCTCATGACAGCCCTAGAGAACATGCAAAACCCCGTAATCCAACATCCTGAAATTGTGGAGACAAGCCAGCAAAACCCTGTTTTGAAAAGAAAAAAGACTGCCTGTTCAAAGGTTGAACATCATAAACACAGGAAGTCTATAAGAATTGAACTAGCCCAGAGGATGTCCACAAATCTTCAGGATGAAATCAATCAACCTGTGGAGACAGCCAGTCTAGTTAGGATAAGAGATTCTAAGTCTGAAGAAGAGGAGCCCGAAGAAGAGGCTGAATCGGAATCAAAACCCGAAGAAGAGGAACCTAATTCTGCATTGGAGCCTGAAGAAGAGGCCAATTCAGAACAAGAACAAGAACAGAATTATAATAATGAACTGGAAAGTGAAGCAAGACCAGAGGATCCTTTGGAAGTTTTCGAGACAGGGATAACTGAGGCCCTTGCAAATATTAATGTATATATGCAACCTGGAGGACCACTTAGTCCCAGCAGAGTGGAAACAAAAGTCCCAGAGAATTCTAGGCATATATAAACACAAGAGGCTGTGGACACAGAAATTGTTCAGGAATCCGACAACCAGTCTAGTGACACAATTATGTTGGAACATGAGGACCAACAACAGTCTGCAGACATAGAAGTTAGTCACAAGTCAGGCAATACATTTATTTTGGAACACAACCCTGATGACCAACAAGCAGCTTTAGAAACAGTTGATAAACCTATTAGTGGAACAGACGCTCCTCGAAAGAGTCAAGGAGCCGGGGCGAAACTTAAGAAGCTACGGTAAAAATATCGAAAGCTCCAGAAGACGGTTAGAAGGCTACGATGAGAAGTTAAAAAATTTAAAACACAGAACACCGCCCCAGAGATGAATTCTGTAGCTACAAAAATGATAATATGCGAGAATAGATGAATAGAAACTCAAACTAAACTCGCACCCACTCGAACAATATCCACCCAAGTTAATTTGCATAAAAATTTGGTAAATGCAACTGTTCAAACGAAGTGTTAGTCCTCCCACAATATGAAAATAAAAACTGAAGAGGTATTCTCCCATAGCATCGGCACTTAGACAAAAGGGAAATCCAAGGACTTATTGTCAAGGAATGACCCTATTATTTTAAAACTTCAAGAAGAACTGACGCAAGCCCAGCTTTCTTTAGAGAAACATCAACAACAAACAATCTCCCTGCAACAATACCAGAAGTTACAAAAAAAATTGAGGGAATTAGCCCTAGCTGAGAATGAGGCTTTTGATAAGGCTAGACAGGATGAAGAAAAACTGAAAAGGATGAAAACTAAGCTGAACAACGTCAGGAATCAGTTGGAAACCATTTGTTCATTATATTCGAATATCTTGACCTGTCGATCTCCTGCTACGAACTACACTTTTTTTTTATTAGAACGATATTTATGGTTAAAAATCAAAGCTTTTAAAACCGACAAGCCAATTGAGTTGAAAACAATGGATGATTTTATAAAAAAATTTAAGACATATGGAGTAAAAGTCTAAAGGCTTCTTTGCGAACTTTATTTTCATAATTTTATACTAGATAAAGAAGTGGATGTGAATCCTAGCCCTTTTGTTGGAGATATTCAATTTTAGGCTTTTATCTCTTTTGCAGTCAACCAACTTAAGTGGTTGAAGGAATATAATTCATTTCAAATACAGGAACACAGCTTAGATATTTTGGTAAGAAGTGAACCTACTCACCCTCTAAAAATTTTTACTAAGCATAAAATACTGATGACACAAGAAGGTGTGCTTAAGATTTTAGGGCCCATACATAAGGAAATTGTGATGGAAGGAACAACATATTCCCTCTCTATTCAGGAAAGATCCCTCGTTGCATCCAAAATGAGATGGATGGTTTCAAGCAACAATGTTAAGGACAGAAAACCATTTAATTATGGAAATTTCAAAGTTTTTGTGAGACGGTTAGTCCCATACAACAATCTTCTCTTAAGAGAAGGACCTTATTGGGTGGGATGTTGCTTTAGAAGACCCGTTATTTGGTATCCTCCTGAAGGGTATCATCCTGACTATGAGTTACCTGAAGGACAAGAAGCAGTAGCCTTTGCAAACCTGGCATGACATCATGGTCTCAGGCCTACTATGGACAGATATTATCCAGCTTACTCTTTAACTGCTTTGCATAAGAAATATTTATTTTCCATGAGGACATGAAAAAAGGTAAGCAGGGAGTATGTTGAGCCATGCAATAGGTATGTATTTACTCTTGATTACTATCCTTTTTCCTCTTCCTTATCCATCTTGTGCCATAATATAATAATATAATGAAATAATTTTTATGAAGAATGAACGAAAAATGATTTTGATACGATTTAACCGCCCAAACTAATTCTCGTTGTTCTTATGCTGAAAATAATAGATGAAACAACGTATGTTTACAAAAAGGAACTGTAGGACCTAATCACGGGAAAGAAGAACGCATTAAACGCGGTCGAATCAGAAGACAAATCAGTCAAAGATTAGCACTGACCGAGGATGGCATTTTGTTATGGATCCCTCAGGATTCCATGATCCTGAGGGATCACATTTATCCTTCCTTTTTAGCTATAAAGGGACAGGGAGAGCTAGCTCTTGGATAGTGGATATGATGTAACTTTCATTTTCTGTGTAATTTGTAATTGTAATTCGCAGAATGTAGTTCTAAACAACAACACTAGATTATGATGTTAATTGACTGTGCTGATTAATATATAAGTCGCGTTGTTGTTCATTCAAGTATTCTAGAGTAGTTAAGCATTATTCGTTGGTGGCTACGGGCCCAGTCCCTGGTTAATCTCACTATTGTTTCCTCTGTTATACTTTTTCTTTCATTGCAAGTATATTCTGCTTTTTCGCTTTACAATTGTAGTACTTTTGATAATTCGAATCTTTGGTATTTATGTCCATTGAATATGCATTTCCAGTTTATTTCCTTAAAGAATTAGTTGCTAGTTAAAAGAATTGGTTTTGATTATTTAAAGCATAGATATTTATTTCCAATACCTTACTTCTATTCAATAGTTTATATCCAGCTGAAAGAGCTCAGTTAATGCTTCAGTGCTCTCGGATGATTAGCATTTGAATTAGTTGAATTAAGAATGAATTACAGTTTTGAGTTATAATGTGTAGATGAATCACTTCCTTTAAAGTTTCCAGATTTATGATTGTGTATATATTAAACGATTGGCTTTAGCATTACCCTTTGTATTAATAGCTTGCACATATTGTGTACACACTTGAGATAAAAGGACTTACCCTGGTTGATAATTAATGTCAGGAAATTAGGAGTTTTTAAAGACACTTGTTAGCACCCAACATATGGTTAATCTAAAATGATGGAAAGACTTAAGTGAATCTAAATTAATTTTAGAAGGAATAAAAGGAAGTGTACTAAAACTATTCTATTTTTCATAAAAGAAAATCAAAAGCTAAGGGCCAGTTAAGTCTTATTTTGGTAATCAAAGCATCTATCTATTCTGTTTATTAGTCCTAATCCATGGATCTATTTATGAAACTAAGATTGATAATTACAATGCCTAACTTAAATGAAAGTAGAAAATGAATCAACTATTGTACCTTTAGTTACCTCAACATTCAACTATTACGCATGACCCTATTGAAATGGAGTTTAGCAATTGTTTGTAATTTAGTCTGCTGAGGTCATAGAACAAATTACAAGGAATGAAAATAAAAATTTCTAAGATGTGTTTAGTTACTCCAATTATTCAATTTGTAAAAAGTGATCTTCTTGAAGTAATGTTTAAGTAACTAATTACACATGTTTAAACTAGAGAACTAAGAAAACTCGACAAATGGATAACTCAGAAATTTCATTTCATTTAATCATTCAACCATCCCTTCTCAAAACATGTTCAGATTAATTCCTTGAGTGATTTTTAGGAAGATTATTTTTGTGGTTAAGTGAGGGTCTTGAAAGTAAAATCATGTAAGATCTAACTAAAATCAACCAATGTATAATTGACTCGTCTGCCACATTCAAATATGAAGTGTTTAACTTCTTGATATGCCTTTGGAGAAACCAATTATGCCTTAGTCCTTGGCAAGCAAATGACAATAAGCAAGATAAATTCAACTACTGTATGTGTGAGATATTTAACCATTTAATGTAGAATTAGCATATTGAAAATGGATTTCATAAACATCTGTTGACACAACAATTGACAACTATGTTCTAATGGAAATAAAAGACAGGAAAAGTAAAACTAAACAATTGTGGTTTCTTAGCACTTCAATCCTTATCCCAATTTTGAAAATAGAGTTTCTATTTCCATGAAATTTTTTGGAAGAGTAAATCTGCACAATTTCAATTTATCACTAAACTATTTGAATACTAGAAATGAAGCATAAACAAAAATTTCTAAAATAGAGTAAAGGAAATCTAACTAGAAAACACAATAAAAACCTCTTTCAGAAGCAGGAGCCCTCTACAACTGATGTGGTTGAACTCCTAGCTTGTTAAAGGTGCAATCAAGCAAGCATTTGGCAAACTAAACTTCTTTATTATGATAAGAACAAGGTCTAGAAATAGAGTATTCGCTTAGAAATCTGAACTACACTGAACTTTATCTCAGTTCTGTGGAACCACTATTTAAAGATAAATTACATAACTAATTGCAAGTTAAACTAGCTACATGTGTATAACTTGAATTGCGATTGAAATAGGACTGTTGGACTCATGATTTTCTACGAAGAGAAAATCAGGAGTCCTACGGCTGTAGGTAATGTTCTTTGACTTGTAACTTTTACCATGATTTTAGGCTCATTTTTATGTTGATCTGGATCGTGTGAGTAGGATAGAATCCATGTAGGCAAGATTCTAGAAACACCCATGTGGCCCAGATCCTCAATTGACACCTGGAACCTGCTAAACCATAAGAGTGGCTATGGAATGCACAGTTAGCTGCAGAATAGGCTGCATTCTGTAGCTAAATTTCAAAAACTTAACCAAATAGTAAAATCATGAAAATATAATATGACAATCATTTAAATGCATCCTTAAGACAAAACCTTAGCATTATTCATTGATTTGGCTTTATGAAATTATGGAAAAGTGGTGGAATGAGGTGAGAAAAACTATAAAAGAGGGTAATCCTGAGGTTTAACATACCCCCACTACAAAATCATTGCATGTCCTCATGCAATTTTCCAAAATTGTGAGTTCTTATCCCTTACTGCATTTGCTTAGATACCTCATCTAGGACATCCAACCTTATTCTTTTGTTCCTCTTTGAATTAAATGTCATTGTTGGCCTTTTCATAAGAATTTTGAACTTGAGGTTTATGATTTCTCTGTTCAGTCTCTTGCTCTTCTTCTTCAATTTCCTATTTTTCTTGTCCAATAGTTCTAGCTGCAGAGTATTATTATCATGCATTGCTTTGTCTAACTTGTTTTGTTCCTTCAAAATCTCATTCTCTTACTTGATGTGCCTATTCAATATCTCTAATTCATAAATATCCTGCTTGATGTGCCTATTCAATATCTCTAATTCATAAATATCAATTAGAGGTTTTTGTGGATTGACAGGTGGTTCTTGGTTCATTAAGGCACTTCTTCTTTCCAATGACTCTACATAATCATATATTTGCTGCTGGACTGGATATATACCAGGAGATATTCTGCTGGGGCCTTCTTCAAAATGATAAACAAGAGAGTTTTGAGGACTGTCCATACGATAATTATCAACAGGTGATGGAACTAGGGTTTCCTCTTCTATATTTATGAGCTTTGTCCCTCTAGATGGTGTTTTCTTCATGATGCCTCGGAGTCTAGATCTCCTTCTTAGTTTTGGAGGACCTTCATTACCTTCATTTGTGACTTCACTCTCTTTATTTTTCTTTCCTTTAGCCCTAATTTGTTTCCTAATTTCCGTCAGTTCCTCATAAATTAGTTTCTCATCATTCATATGTGGTGAAATTTCAAATCTGTTTTCAACGATCACATCATTTTTCTTTCTTTTACTTCTCCTGAAATTCTCTTCCTTGGGTGGTGACTCCGGTTGTTCTTGAAAATGATTCCTAACAAGGAAATCCTCCCAAGTGTCTCCTATAGTCCTTAAGTAAAACTCAATCAATATCTTCACCAAGCCATGATGATGCATAGTGGTCTCTATGGATTGTATTCTCTTTTGTACATTTGAGGCCATTCTTCTTAGAATATTGAGTAGAAATAAAGGAAGTTTTATTTCACCATTTTCTAGAAAATTCATTGATAAACGGGTATGATAAACATACATGGTTCCAAATCTTCCTTCACAAGTTATGAATTTTTGCAAAATAAAAAGCATATTTCTCCATTTTCTTTTCAGAGTAGTACTTGGGATTCCTTTTCTAAAGACTGAGACATCCATACCTGGGTTTTTAAGTATCACCTTCCATGATTCATTATGGAATTCTTTGTTCTTGAACCATCTCTCTCCATGCCTCGAAATTTCTGTAGCTTTAGCCAGGAATGACTTTGTCACTGCAAATTTAATGTCCCCAATCTCTACTTCAGTTCCATCAAAAGACTGGGCAAATGATTTCGTATTTTCCTTATGAAAACCATTTCAACTTTTCTATGAACCTCAACCATCCATCTTGTTGTAGCAGTTCTCTAACCTATGGGTATTCTTCCATGTATTTTACCCCCACTGGTTATGTTCTAACAATCAAACCCATCCTCCTTCTATTCTGAGTGCTTTCAACCTTCAGAATTACCCCTCTGTTTTGTGGAAATGAATTGGATGTGGAATCGATGGAGATGAATGAGCTACAGTTCTGATGAAGGTTTTATGGTGAGTTGTAGGAAATAAATAAGTGATACGGTTTTGGAGAGACGTAGACAAATAGGTCACGTCATGATTATGACCATTAGTCATCAATCAAGGATATTAATGATGGATCGTTATGCAACTTTATATGAGGGATATGGTTGAGATATATCATGATGAGGATTGTAATCAATTCGAATGATGGGATTTCAAGGAACATATGAATGTACATATTATACCTATTCATGTTTTTAACATTGCTATTAAAAATAATTTTTTACACTTTACCTCAAAACTTAACCTTTTTTGTTTATTGTTTGCTTGATGTTGTTCCTTATGTACTCTTTTTGTAGCATGGTGGCCTTCAAACGTAATCCTTTAGTCCCTTTGCAATAATCATGTCAGAATTGCTGAGGTGGCTACAGAATCAAATTCGTTGCAGAATAGAATAAGTTGCAGAATGTACTCAGCTGTAGAATGTATTCAACTGCAGCATGTGTTCAGCTGAAGATTGTATATTTTTTTTTTAAGTATGGAACATGATTGGAATGAGTAAAAAATTTGGAATGAAAGTTGAATGAAATGGAATGAATGTGAAAATGAAATTAAAGTGGAATGAAATGGAATGACAGTGGAGCATGATGGAATGAAACTGAATTTGCAGATTATGAACTCCAAATATGAATGTAGTTTTCACTACTTTATTACAGAAAAGAAAATGGAAAATATAGGATGTCAGAGAGCTCCTATTTTCACCCTATATTTTCTACATAAGTATGCCAATCATTGATTGGTTTTCATACTTATACACTTTATTAGTATTATTTCTTTTCTTTTTTAAAAATTTTTTTTTTTATTTTTTTTAAAAAAAAAAAATTCAAATGTAGGAAAAATAAAAGCTAAGTTTGTGAAGAAGAAGAATTCTTCTTCATTGACTCCATATCAATATTATCTTGAAATTTCTTGACAAACTCTTCTTTTGAAAGTGGTTTATGATATACTTTCAATTGATGACAATTTACAAGAAGAGATACATTTTCTTCATCTATTGTTCTGGTTTTCACTGCTCCATTATCAAAGATTTTTTCAATCTCATATGGCCCAAGCCAATGAGTCTGAAACTTTCCTTGAAAATACTTGAATTTTGAATCGAACAAGAGTGCCCAATCCCCTTCGTGAAACTTTTTCTCTTTGATACACTTGTCATGCCATTTAGACCGTTGTTGATGGAATATACTGGTTCTTTGGACTGCATCTTGTCTGATTTCATCTAGTTCACTAAGTTGCTCCATTCTATGCTTTTGTGCTTTGGATAAATCAAGTCCAAATTGGACGACCATCTTGAAGGTATTGATCTGAAAATCTATAGGGAACAGGACTTGCTTCCCATAAACAAGTTCATAAGGAGTATGTCCTGTTGTGTTCCTCCATGTAGTTCTATAGGCCCATAAGGCTTCAGGAAGCCTATCTTCCCAATCTCTTCTTTGTAGATGAATAGTCTTACTAAGAATTCCTTCAATCACTTTATTGGTAGATTTAACTTGACCATTTGCTTGTGGATGGTAAGGAGTATACTTTATATGTTTGATATTGTAATATTCCACCAGCGTTTTCACCATCTTTGATGTAAATTGAGTGCCCTGATCTGTTACAATTTCTCTTGGAACACCGAAACGAGTGAAGATATCCTCAAAAATAAAATTAACTACAAATCCTTCGTTAGAAAAAGGTAATGCTTTAGCCTCTACCCATTTAGTGACATAATCAGTGCATAACAAAATATACTTCTTTTGTTTAGATGGAGGATTGATAGGTCCAACAAAATCCAAGGCCCATTTTTCAAAAGTTTCAATGAGTACCTGAGGTTGTAATGGCATTTGATTTGAAGGAGAAAGTTTCCCTACCCTTTGGAAACTTTCACACCTTTTGACATATTGTTTGGCATCTTTGAATATGGATGGCTAATAATATCCTAAATGAAAGATTTTATAGGTTGTCCTCTTGTCAAAAAAATGTCCACCACAAGGTTCATCATGACATGCCTTAATAATTTCAGGCATTTCATCTTCTCGAACACATCTTTTGATAATGAGATTTGGACTTGTCTTATACAATTCATTAGTAATCCATGAATATCTTGCACTTAATTGATTGATTCTTCTTTTCTCTCTAGAATGCAAATGTGAAGGTAATTTTCCTAAAACTAAGTAATTGGAAATATCTGAAAACCAATGGGTTCGAGTAGTTATTGCAAAAAGATATTCATCAGGAAATTTATCTTCAAATGGAGTGTTATCTTTGATATTTTGAATTCTAGACAGGAAATCAACAACTGTGTTTTGTTTTCTAGGCTTGTCTAGAATAGTAATGTTGAATTCTTATAGGAGCAATATCCATCTTGTAACTCTGCAATTAGTAATAGATTTATTCATTAAATACCTAATTGTAGAGTGGTTTGTATGGACAAAGGTTTCATAGCCTATTATGTAATGTCTAAATTTGTTGATAGCATTAAAAACAGCTAAGAATTCCTTTTTAGTTGCAGTGTAATTCAACTCTTTAGGAGTCAAGTTCTTACTTGTGTAATAGATGGCATAGGGGATCAAATATTTTTGTCCTAACATAGCTCCTGGAGTTGTGTCTGAAGCATCTGTTGAAATGTGAAAAGGTAGTTTCCAGTTAGGCCCTCTTAAGATAGGTGCTTCATAAATTTTTTCTTTTAAGGTTTCAAATGCTAACTGGCAGTGAGGATTCCAACTAAATTCACAATCTTTGGTGAGTAATTTGAAGAGTGGGGATGCTATTTTGGTAAAATTTTCTATAAATATTCCATAATACCCAGTGAATCCTACAAAACTTCTAACATCCTTCTGGAAACTTGGAACTGATAACTTGGAGATGAATTCAACTTTAGATTTATCAACTTTAATTCCATCTCCTGAAATGTGATGTCCCAAAACAATCCCTTCAATAAACATCATGAAACATTTTTCATGACTTAGTGAGAGGTTTCCTTCCTTACATATTTTAAGAAACTTTTCCAAGTTTTCTAAAGCCTCTTCAAATGTATTACCATAAACTGTAAATTCATCCATATACTCTTCTACAAAATCATGTATTAGATCAAAAAAAATTCCTAGTACTTCCCTTTGGAATGTTGCTAGTGCATTGCACAATCCAAAAGGAATTACTCGGTAGGCATAATTCCCCCATGGATAGGTGAATGTGGTTTTATCCTGATCTTCAGGTGTAACCTGAATTTGATTATAACCACAAAAAACATCCAGGAATGAGAAATAATTCTTACCTGAAAATGTATCTAACACTTGATCTATAAAAGGCAAAGGAAAATGATCTTTAAGGGTAGCTTTATTCAATTCTCGATAATCAATGCATACCCTCCATTTAGCATTCTTTTTTCGTACAATCACTAAAGGAGAAACCCATTGGTGTCTGAAATTGGGTAGATGAAGTTTACATTTAACAACTTTTGCAACTCTTCTTTCACAATTTCCCTAAGATTTGGATTCATCCTTCTTTGAGGCTGTCTGATAGGTTTGCAATTTTCCTCAATGTAAATGTGATGTATACAAGTCTTAGGACTAATTACTTTCATGTCAGTGTATTCCCATGCATATGTAGATGAATGTTGTTGTAATGTTTTGATTAGCTTCTCTTGTTGTAACTTTTCCAAGTTTTTGTTTATGTTCAAAGTTTTCCCTGGAAAGATTTCAACTGTAGAGCTACCAAATTCTTCCATAGAGTAAATAGGCATCTGCCTAGATGACAAATATTCAATATTGGATTTTTCTGGAAATTGATCGTGTTCATATTCTGGAGATGATTCATAATTTTCTATTATATTTAATATTTGGCTATCTTCACTAATGTTTGAAATAGTAAATAGAGGTTTTATATCTTCTTCATCATCAATCCATTCTTTTTCATCTACCTCTATGATTTTTCTTGTTGGAGGATACAGAGTGAATTTCTTAGTTGAATTACCATCAGAAATATACATGTCACTAGATCTACAACTAATGAAAGCATCAGTTGTAGCTAACCAAGATCCTCCTAGTATGAGTGGGTGTCCTCCTTGATTGTTCTCTGGGGTTAAAATCATAAAATCAACAGGATACTCCCAAGAATCTAAAGACACTGAGATATCTTCTAACACACCATCTGTTTTGATTACATATCTATCTACTAATTGCAGTAATGTAGGTGTATAAAGAATATTAGGAAGCTTAAGTTGTTCCATGGTTTGTTTTCTCATGATGTTTATTGCTGCTCCTAAATCAATCAATGTATTTGGAATTTCAACTCCATTGATAAGTGTTTTTACAACTGGACTTCCGGGATCTAAATATTTTTGAATGGAAATTTTTCCCATCATTATGTCTGTTATTTTTCCTACAAGCTGGATTCTTTTTATTTATTTTATTTTTCTTCCCAGTTTCTTCATACTTAACTCCTTTATTGTTTTAGCTAATATTGGAATTTCCTTGATGGCTTGTAACAAAGGGATTTTGATGCAAATATTTTTCAATTTATCTAGGAAATCATAATTAGGAAACATAATATGCTTTTCTACTCCTCTATCAATTTGTAATATTTCAGGAAAAGGAGGTGTAGAAGTAGATATTGATGGTTTCTCTATGACAGGAGTTGAATTTATTGGTTGTTTTTGCTTTTCTTTTTCAGAATTTTAGTTTTAAAGAGATACTTCTTCTTCAAAAAATTTATTGGGATGTAGATAATATTCCTCAGAATTGTCTTGTTCTTGAATGATTACAGAAAGCTTCCTCTTTTCTAATATCCTACCAGATCTTAGTTGGAAATCATTAAGATATAGAGGAGTAATCATATAGGTTGGAAATTGTTGACCTTCTATCATATAGGTATTCTGAGGATTTTTATTGTTTGGGTTTGGTAATAGTTGGGTAGGTAACTGATTTGGTCTTTGAGGGAATGGTAGTGAGATTTGTGGATTTCAGTTTTAGATTGGAGGTTGTTGATTTTGTTGAGGAATTTGTTGGGGAGGATAATTTGGATATGATGGAGGATATTGATAGTATTGAGAAAATATTCCATATGGATTTTTCATTCCTTGGGCCCAAGGTTATGATTGAAATTGAGATTGGGGCCAAGGTTGTTGCCAAGAATTCAAATTTGGGGGTTGAGTACTCATTTGGTCATTAAACCCTTGAGTTTGTGGCCCTGCTATGGTCTTCTAGAGACAAAACAAAGAGATTGTATAGGATTTGATGTTGTTTCTTCTTGAAAAATAGCCTTAAGACCAGGAATTGAAGGAAAATTCATAGTCTCATGACTTTCTGAACAAATCATATAGCTTTTTATGACTTTTTCTTCAAGACATCATTATCTCAAAGCATGTTTCTTTCTGTGTTTTGGACAGAAAATAGCCAAAGCATCAGTCTCAACTTTCTGCTTGTTTTGTAACTTAAGGGTGTCTATTTGTTCTCTAAGACTCCCTAAAATGTCTGTTTTGAATTCATCAACCATGTTTCCAATTTCTGCCCGACTTACTGTTCCAGTTGCGAATTTGTTTACCCTATCAAGAGCAGGATCTCTTGGTCCTTTCAAAATTTTTGATTTTCTTCTTGAGAGATTAATACATATTTCCCCAATATCAGGTAATGGAAGTTGAGATATGTCCCCCTTCCCCATAATGTTAAGGATATCTATCTATTCATCTCTAATTGTTTTCAACAAAAGAGCTTTTAGAGTGTCTTGATCTAGATTTTCCATTTTTTCTCTTTTAATGTTATATTTAAATATTTCAAGTAAATCCTCCAAATTTTCATCCTCTTTTTGCATCATCTTAAACACTTCCTCTTTGTGATTAATATTTATACAATAGTCCAAATACCTTTCTAGAAATTCTCTCTTCATATCATTCCATGTCCTAATAGACCTAGTGATTAGACTCATGAACCATTTTAGAGCTGCTCCTTTCATTATTGAAGGAAACAATTTTATTTTTTGAGCATCTTGTAGATAATCATAAGTTCTACACAATACTTCAAATTCAAATAAAAAGGTCTCAGGGTCTTCACTTTTTAATCCATGAAAATTTGGGAGAATAGAAGGTGAGATATTTTTCATGGTAGCATTTGTCTCTCCATCTATTATATGGAATCCAAAAGAACTCTCAGTTCCCCTTATACCTCTACCTCCTTCTGCATTTCCTGTACCTCTTCCTCTATCTCCTCCTCTACCTCTACCTCCTCCAAATAGTACATTTTCTCCATTAAAATTTTCTCCTTCTCCCTCTCCTCCTTCTTCTCCTCATCCTACCATGATAGATTCTTCATAGCTATTATAAGGTTCAACCTGCAGGGTTAGCTTCTCCTTTGGTTCTTCTATCAATGGTATGTTGAAGAAAGGTTCTTCTTCTTCCTCTTCACTAGGGATTTCTAACTCTTCAGCTATAATATGTTCCCATGTAGAAGTGAAAAAGGTTACTTCTTCTGTTGGAGTCCTAGGATCTTCTTCCTCTAAGATTGCCTTAGTGGATGAAGTAGGAGATCCTCCTAACTGGATATCTAATCTTAGAACTTTTGGAAATCTATGACCAGTAAAATATGGGATATGAGTTTGAGATGGTGGTGTACTACTTCTTGGTCTAGGTGGAGTGACTGGTGTTGTAGGGATTAAGCTTTTGCCTCTAGCTGTGATTCTACTCTTAAAGTCTCTTTCTCTATGCATATCATTGTTTTTTTTTTTATGTAAGAAATAAGGCTACCTAGTTACACTTCCCCGGAAATGGAACCAAATTTTTTAGTCAATTTAGTGTCCTAAATTTCTTTCATTAATTATCAACCAGGGCTAGCAGACTGATGAAATATGGTGCACCATATGTGCTTAAGCAACCTATTCCTTACTTCTTTGTTTTTTGTTTTATGTTATTTTTAGGGGGGTTTTTGTTCTTTGAGATATAAGGATGGTTAATCTAAAACTCTGGAAGGACTTAAGTGAATCTAAATTAATTTTAGAAGGAAAAAAAGGAAGTGTACTAAAACTATTCTATTTTTCATAAAAGCAAACCAAAAGCTAAGGGCTAGTTAAGTCTTATTTTGGTAATCAAAGCATCTATCTATTCTGTTTATTAGTCCTAATCCATGGATCTATTTCTGAAACTAAGATTGAGAATTGCAATCCCTAACTTAAATGAAAGCAAAAAATGAATCAACTATTGTACCTTTAGTTACCTCAACATTCAATTGTTAGGCATGACCCTATTGAAATGGAGTTTAACAACTATTTTTACTTTAGTCTATTGAGGTCCTAGAACAAAAAACAAGGAATGAAAATAAAAATATATAAGATGTGTTTAGTTACTCCAATTATTCAATTTGTAAAGAATGATATTATTGAATTAATGTTTAAGTAAATAATTACACCTTTTTAAACTAGAGAACTAAGAAAACTCTACAAATGGATAACTCAGAAATTGCATTTCATTTAATCATTCAACCATCCCTTCTTAAAACATGTTCAGATTAATTTCTTTTATAGTGATTTTTAGGAAGATTATTGTTGCAATTAAGTGAGGGTATTGAAAGTAAAATCATGTAATATATAACTAAAATCAAATAATGTATAATTTACTTTTCTGCCACATTCAAATGTGAAGTGTTTAACCTCTTGAGATGCCTTCGGAGAAATCAATTATGCCTTAGTCCTTGGCAAGAAAATTAAAATAAGCAAGATAAATACAACTACTGTATGTGTGAGATATTTAACCATTTAATGTAGAATTAGCATATTGAAAGTGGCTTTCATAAACATTTGTTGACACAACAATTGACAACTATGTTCTAATGGAAATAAAAGATAGGAATAGTAAAAATAAACAACTGTGGTTTCTTAGCACTTCAATCCTTATCCCAATTTTGAAAACAGAGTTTCTATTTCCATGAAATTTTTTGGAAGACTAAGTCTGCATGATTGCAATTTATCACTAAACTATTTGAAAACTAGAAATGAAGCATAAACAGAAATTTCTAAAACAGAGTAAAGTAAATCTAACTAGAAAACACAATAAAAACCTCCTTCAGAAGCAGGGGCCCTCTGCAACTGATGTGGTTGAACTCCTATCTTGTTAAAGGTGCAATCAAGCAAGAATTTGGCAAACTGAACTTCTTTTTAATGATAAAAACAAGGTCTAGAAACAGAGTATTCACTTAGAAAGCTGAACTGTATTGAATTGTCTCTCAGTGTTGTGGAACCACTATTTAAAGAGAAATTACATAACTAATTTCAAGTTAAACTAGCTATAGGTGTCTAAATTTAATTGCAATTGCAATAGGACTGTTGGACTCGTGATTTGCTATGAAGAGAAAATCAGGAGTCCTACTGTTGTAGGTAACGTTCTTTGACTTGTAACTTTGACCATGAGTTTAGGCTCATTTTTATGTCGATATGAATTGTGTGAGTAGGATAGAATCCCTATAGGAAAGGTTCTAGAAACACCCATGTGGCCCAAATCCTCAACTTACACCTAGAACCTACTAAACCATAAGAGTGGCTACGAAATGCATGATTAGCTGCAGAACAGGCTGCATTCTATAGCTAAATTGCAAAAATTTATCCAAATAGAAAAATCATGAAAATATAATATGACAATCATTTAAATGAATCCTTAAGACAAAACCTTAGAATTCTTCATTTGTTAGGTTTTATGAAATTATGGAAAATTGGTGGAATGAGGTGAGAGAAACTGTAAAAGAGAGGGTAATTCTGAGGTTCAACACCATGTGTAGATCCTGAAGGACTACTCTCTCGACAACCCTCTCTACTAGCCCATTTGCTCCATGCTCTGGTTCCTCCACCGGTTGAATTGACCAACATCTGAATTACATTAAAAGTTTAGTTTAGTCTTGGGAAAACATCAAAATACAAAAAAAAAATTTAAACCTTAGAAAAATCAAAAACATGGTCAAAACATTCTTACCTATTGCACCACATTGAGTGCCTTCTGGTAAAGCTAAGTCTAAATCTCCTCGGAAATCGATACCTATGTATGCATACTCATCGATGGCAACAACCTGTTGCCCGAACCAGGCAAAGAACACAATTGAGAACATAATGGACGATTGGCATGCATGCCTAGCCATTAGTTCTACCCATCTCTGCATCCTTGGATCTCTAAGGTTAGACACACCCAGTATCACATGCTGAGGCTGCATCAGTGGAATCCGCTCTAAGGAAAATGAAATGAGGATCAAACCATAACTAAAGTTTTTCTTCCTTCCTCCCTTTGCCTTGTTCAGTTTTTCTTTTGTCTGAGAAAGTACAGCTTCAGACCAGTTGAAGATAGTTGGCTCCATTCACTCTAGCCCATTCTTCACATATGATCTATTCACTACATGTTGTGTAACGATGCTAGCAAGTTTTGCGATTGTGAAAAGAATGGTTCTCAAAGGAAAATCTCGAGCGTCGCATATTTTTATTTCCCATCCTTGCTTGGCTCTGCCCTTTGATAGCAATATTGCAAAACATAATCTCTCACAATCTCTCCACGGAGAGAAAACCCTAAGAGGGAAATAGGCAAGCCTCTCCTCGACAAGCCTGTAAGAAAGTATACATCCTCCACTATAATAGGAACCACTTTGTTCCTAATGTAAAATGCCTTGATAGCTAGATCCCATGCTCTAACTAAGAACTCCAATAGTTGTATTTGTTGCCTCATCCCTGACAAGCAAAAGTACTTTAACAACCCACAATCTCTTAGTGCTCTTACTGTACCTGGATCATTTAAGGCAACAATATTTTTATATTCATGCTCTCTTTCTCTCCAAGTAATCGTCATTCTATTCCGATGGAATCCTTAAACATAACAATAAGACCCATTAGACTCCTTTTCATGCAAAAAATTAGGCAAATTTTGGGTACATTGCAAGAATAAAAATGATAACTACGCCCAATGTAGTCTTGAACAAGGGACAATGCATTTCATATGTGCATAGGCTTCAATTTAGGTGCTCTACAATGCAGTTTTCGATGCTCAAGGGTGTGTTTCCCTCTTTTGAAAAAGAATTTACGCTAAGGGGCACAAATCCCTAAACATTTGCAATGAAAATAAATGAATTGACTACCGAAAGAAAGAGATGGATCATGGCACCAACCTGGATGAAAATTATCCATAGAAACGATCGTAATAAATGGCTAAATTTTGGGGGAAAAATAGGTTTAGAGCTCCAAAATGAAAATGGTAACTTTCAAATGGTAAAAATGAATAGTAAAAATCTGTTTATTAGTCATTTGATTATTTTCAAATCATATTTATTGTTGTGACTATAGTTTTATTCTATTTTTATCATGAAATAGGTATTTTTAATCTATTTGGTGTTGTTCTAAACAAGTTTTACAACTAATGAACATATTAGTCGTGCAGATTTATTTCAAGAATGATTTGACCACAAAGCATACTTTTATCCTTATTTTTTGAGCTTTGTTAAAAACGAAAAAGGACTTGAAGTACACTTTTATCTCTTTTTCTAGCTTCGATAACAACAAAAAAGGAACCCCTGGAGTCCTCTTTTACATCTTTTCAAACTCCGATAATGTGAAAATATTGTCGAGCACTTGTCTTTTCAAGCTCGTAAAAGTAAATGAATTGATATCTACTCAGTATAAGTTTAACCCTTTTCCAGACTGAGATAGATTATTTACAAAAAAGGAATGACTTAGTCGAACATGGCTAGGAGGTTCTCTCAAATATTATTTTACACTTTTTCGGATCTGAGCGATAACTTTATGAAAAATTACTTGTGGAGTTTTATTTCGTCCTCTCTTTCAAACTCTCTAAATGTGAAAAAGTACTGGGTTGTCAGTACTGGGTTGTCACTGTCGTTAGGCTCATTAAAACATAAAATACCGATGGACTTGTCGATCATGGCAAGAATTGAGTTTCATTCATCACTAGACTTGTTAAATTATTAAATAGCAATACATTATTCACCTGAAGGGCTGAATTATAGGTCAAGCATATGTTATCCTCCTCAATCTTGTTAAAAAATAAAGAGGTACTGGTCGACAAATGACCAAGGAAAATTTGGGAAAGTGAACATAAATTTGTATGGTAGCAGGTTGCTCTTGAACATGACACTTCACTCCATCACTGTGACTATTTGGGTTGGGTAATCTTCTTGATGGTTCATTCATACCTATGGTTCATCATACCTTCACTTTGGTTTTGGGTCAATGCTACGGACTCATCTCAATGTCGTCAATATGTTCAAGAGAAGTCATCCAGTGAATACTCAACCTTCGACAATACTCATAAACCTTCATTCTCATGATAGTCATCCCTGAACATTGCTATATCAAGTCATACCTTTGTCTTTGAAATTAGTAACTCCCGTTTCACAATAAAGTGACTTCATGTCGATGACAAATCATTATCCAAGAAGTTCACTTAGAAACATCATATTTGAGTACCATGAGGCTTGTTATAGCATCGACAAGATCCTCACTTCCAGACTTTTCACCGAAAGATTTTGATTGGCATTTGACATCAAATCATCTATTCACGCCTTAAGAAATGTATAGTAGTACCTTGAGGGACATTTAAATTAGTGGTGGTTCTCTCGCGTTTGTTAACATCTCACATCATTAGATGGTAATCAAATGATGTCTTACCATTGTTCGACTACAAATCATATATTCACATGGCTAGACTTGTACCTGAACAATCGAGTGAACGAGATAAAAATACCCTGGATCTAGTTTCATCCATCGGGGCTACGATTTCAGGATTGTTGTACACATCATATATAAAGTGACCTTACATACAGATCGTCATCCAAACATGGGCCTATATCTGTAGGCATGTCTGTATTGGGAAACATTCCAATGTTAGACGACTTTCTGCACTATGTACATGTTATTAGATAGTTTATGTGCTGAGCATGGGAATGCCTTCCATCAGCAATTCGTGATCAAGAGGATATATCATGATGTAATGTATTGTAAGATTGATGCAGGTCGACACTCTGCTTCAACTCCAACCCATCACAGTGTAAAGACAATTGTTATAGGTAAATTTGGGCATCATTCCCAATGACCTGGTTAAACTAGAAATCATCCCCAGAACTGATGAATAGGGTCTATCATCCCCTATCATTTCAGTTTCTACATGCCTTAAGACAAAGAAAAAGAAAAAATCATCCATGACTTCCATTGCAAGGTTTCCAATATTTGAAGTACATGTTATATCACCTATGAGCTCACCAACGCATTCTCTCAAGGGACTAACTTCTTTTCATATGCAGTTACCTCCATTCAAGGGTGCTCTGCAAAGTACTTCCCGACACTCAACGGTACATTGGTCAATTGGGGGTGAAATTCTCATTTTTCTGGAATCTCCACATGGCTAGTGCCTTCTAGAAGAGTGCATATGTGTCAAACTTCGAATCCATGTGTCCATTCAACACCTCTGAGCTTGGGAACATGTCTTGCCTATTATTATAAATTCATTGATTGTGAAACTACCTTCATCTCATCTATAAATTGAGCACAGATCCTAGTGCTTGAAAAGGAAGAAATTTAGTAGAGAAATGTTGTTGGAATCTCAATTGAGGGTTTGATTTGAGTGATATGTTGTTGGAGAGATGTGTATTGTGATGAGGTTGGCATGATGCTGGAGTTGGTGAAATCAAATCAATCCCTAGTTGTAACCTCCCCTTCTATCCATTAATAAATATTGCTGCTTACTTTCCCACATATGTACTGTATAAGCTTATGTCTTTCATATTATGGATTCTCATCTGATGTATATGTTTCATGCTTCATTGATTTAACTAATTAACGTGAATAGCCATCTGTATATTGCAATATATTTGTTGTTTAGTGTTCATACTTGCAGGAATTATTTAGTGATCTAGCTTGGATTGGAAGCTACAGCAAGAGCGATAGAAGGAGAATAGGAAGCGCTTGGACTCCAAGTAATTTTCTTAATCTATTCTGTGTGTTTATTTAATGTTAGGAAAAGTATCTAAAAATTATTTAATCTGTTGTTCTAAATGCGCACCACATTTAGGGAATGTGTTTTATTCGTAATCCATAATTACGCATAACATGCAGCAAACTTAGATGGTCTGTTTGGTGCATTAATATCATGTTAATGAACTGGTGATTAGCAAAGCCGAGGCATCAATCTGTAACTACTCTCTAAGGTAGGTATGTCATTCCTAGTAGTCTACAGCTATTGTGGCTAGCTAAGAGATTTCTTCTCCACATATGTGTAGGAATTCCAGCGCGTCGGGAATCAGCGTGGCCTTCTTTGCATTGACCTGGTTGGATAAAGTGGTCAGCTTCATGCATATTCTAACATGTCCTACTATGTACTGTGTTATATTTTCCTTGGTCACCTATAAGTCGCTCGAGCTGGAGCCTCACCGGATTGGATCAAGAAATGCCTAAATTTCCTGCAACACTTCTTCTCAGCTTCTTGGATCTACCAATGTCCCGATAGATGGTGTGTGATGGACCTTGTCCATTGAATCTATCCTGCTAAGGAGATGATTATATGGTGATATAACCTTTTATACGTCTTGGAAAGCTTTTCCTGGGGTTGGATATTTATGCATAGTTGTATTTTACAATTTTGCATGGTGATCCAATATTTCTTTTGCAAGGTGCCCAGTTCCTCAAGGTACTTGTCGTTCTAGTCCATGATGTTATCAAGAGCTGATGAGGCCTTCTTTAACTTGGATGATTTCTTCAAGCTGTCTGTATAGATGACATAGGAATGACCGAATAATGTAGGTTCGTCATCTCCTCATAAAATAATATCATGGTTGCACCTAGTGTGTTGGCTTATCTTTTGATGGCAGCTTGTAGCTCGCTTGCATTGGTGAATGTCAGTCGCAACAATTTTTTTTCTTCCTACAAAGCCTTCTTTTCCTCTTTCGCTCTGGTGGCCCTTTTTTTAGCTGAGTGGAGGCTAATTTTTAGTTCTGCAATATGTTTTCTCATCCTCCCCATGTTTACCTCGGTTGTAGTTGCGAAGGTGATCCCGGCCGAACCGATAATTTTGGGATTGGTTCTAGTTTCCAAGACTATGTCCTTTTCTATGTTAACGCCAAAGGTTCAGTAAAATTCCTAGCAAAGCATTTTCTCCTTTCCTGTATGATCTTATGGGTCAACTGATCAAATTAAAGTTGAGTTAAATCTAGTACCTTGTCTTCTCCATCCTCCGAGAGGCCTAGCTCTAAAAGCAGAAAATGACCACCAATAATAGGAGTGGATGGGAGGGCTTCTAGTGGGGGCAGGTCAATCTACTCATCGAGGTGTAGCTGTTGCGTCCCAGTGCTCTCGGCCTCCATGCTTATTCCCCCTTGCTTCTTTCTTTCTTCCTCCTATTTCTCTCTCCTTTCTGCTTCCTTCCTTTGCTTCGCAAGCTCTTCTTGCTTCTTCCGCTCTTCTTCCTTTTTTCTTAACTCGTCGGCTCTTCCCTATTCTTCCTCCTCTTACTTGGTTTGGGCCTCCTCTTCTTCCTTTCTTCTCAATTATTCTATTTGTATCCTTTGTTTTTCTTCTTCTTTTTGTTTTATGTGCTGATCTTATTCTTGTTGTTTTCTTCACTGCTCTTCTTCATGTTGTTGGCCTATGGCGCCTTGCGATCCTTTAGCCTCTTCATCTCTCTTTTTCCTAGGCTCTTATTTCTGTTTCACCAAGAAGGCATTCCTTTGTTATAAGGTTTCATTGTTACCTTATCATTCTTGGCTAGCCAAAGAGTCTTCAATTGTCTTTTTCTTGGGTTTCTTTGACTTGGAAGAGGACCCTCATTTCTACATCCTTCTTTTCATGGCCACACACCTCTCCTACAAACTTGAGTTCTCTTGGGAATGTCCCTCCTACTCCTCTTCCCCTTCTGGCTCTTCCCCTGGGCCCAGCTTCTTGTTTTCATTGTACCAATTTCTTATTTTGTCCTTAGGGGTTGTCTTTGTGTGTTGATAAGACCAATTAAAATTTTGCTTCTTACAATGAGCAAGTACGACCCTCTCGAGGTCATAGGACTGAAAGTGTAGAGGTACGAACCAAAATCCTTTCATATGTTTAGCTTTTGCCTCCACTTCCTTAAATTTTTCAACCATGTAAGCTCGAATAGTAAGAGGGAGGGTTAGTCAGCGCTTCTTCTTCCCTTTTCTCAAATTTTTTGAGAATCTTCCAGTCATCTAGTAGAAAACCTATCGCAATAGCAACTTATCAGTGACAAACCTTGGCAACACATGTGGGGGTTTGAATGATCCAAAGAACTTAATGTGTGTGCCTTCCTTGATCGGAAACTAGTGTGCTACCTTGATTATTATTTCCATGGCTCTCATAGACATGTAGGGTGGATCTTCCCCATGTATCAGTAGGTATGGTGAGGTGATGAATGCTTCCAATATGATATCGAGGTCCTACTTGTACTATTAGTCCCAAAAGATCTGTAGCTCCTTGTGAATCAGGCCTCTGGTCAATGGGTTCCAATTGTGGGGCCAGTGGTCAAAGTGACATCTAGCACATACTGCATCCAATAAGTATGAGGCCATATAAAACTCAGATGCTAGTCCTTCTTCTGAGACTTGTGTCACGCTTATGTTTACCCTCAATTTTGATACTAGTCGGTGAGCCTAGTTGAAAATTGTACCGAAGCTGGAAATTTCTTGCATTAGGGGAACCCATGTTCCATTGAAAGTATTGGTGTCTGACCTCCCATATAATAGACACATCATAGCCAATATGAGGCAATAGACCTTACGGAGCCCCTCTGTTTTGTACTCCTGATCTTTCTTTCTTTTGAATTTAGACTGGTCTTGACACAAGCCCCTTTTTGTGTCCTGGACTGGGATATCATGCATTGATAACCATCGGTATTGAAAGATTACTCCTTTCTTGGTAACCCATAGTATACTTTAGTGTTTGGCGAAGATTTTGGTGAATATTTTCCCAGAGTGATCCGTTATTACCCACTTCACAGAATCTGTGATGTGCAATATCCGGTCAATGACTTTTGCGCATTAGAAGATGGGAGGGTGTGTTGCGATGTGATGTAGCTTCGAATTCTCGAAATTTATGTACAATTGGAAGGATTCTCGGTCCTCCTGTATGGCACGATTCGAGAATGCAACGTATACATCATACTATGTCATTTTGGAACTTCTTCTAAAAACACAAGACGTGTCCCCGTAGATAGGTGTCAGCATGGAGGCTTGATAGCTTTCCTGCACACTAACTTCAGGAGTATTTTGTCATCTTCTAACAGTCAGAGGCATGATATCACCTGAAAGGCAAGAGATAGAGATGCAGTCGATTCCAACATCCATGCCACCTAGCATGTTTAAAAAAAAGTCCCACAATAAGATAGATGGCATGAATGCAACAATATGACAGTAAAATTGACTAATCAAACCACTGAAGGCCCATGAAGGTATGTGTAGTAAATTCACCAACAATGAGCGTCGCACAAAGGTGAAGGAGATAATCTACAACCTGTGTGACCTGAGTGGTAGGTCACAAGTGACCTATGTGACTAGGTGGCGCGGTCGCTGAGATTCTAAGTTGCGAGGTCGCGAGGTCGCTGAGTCACGGGGACACAAATTCACTAGGTCACGAATCACGGGAGATCGCAGGGTCACGAAGGCTGAAATTCGCACTAGGGCACTTTTCTTGAAATCACTCGATGTGACCTGTAGGCGCAGGGCAGAAATGGAGAAAATATAGAGTTAAGGACCCAATTTTAGGGATTCCTATGAGCTATGGCAAGGGTGTAAAAGAGGGGGGAACATGCCAACATATTAGAGCTTGGGCTTATCCAGGTAACAAGGATTTCCTGGGTTAAACATGAAGCAAAGAGGGAAAAAAGTTCTCACGGTTAAAAAATGAATACAAGAGGTAAGTAAATCCCTCTTGGGCTTAGGTAAGGAGAATATGGGGGGTGGGTAAGCACACATTGTGATAAAAAATTATTACAGGAGGTCACAATGACTTACTTGGATAAAAATGCTTTCTTATTGGGCAGTTAGACACCTTCAAGAGCTCTGTCATTCTAGTCGAATGTGACTAGTGCGGTCCTCCTACATTTAGGAATTTGCACATGTGGGCACTTAATGCGATTGCGAGGTCACGAAGCAGGGTAAGATCTCTTTATGCGACCTATGTGACCGCGCAACTAAATAGGGTTTCTGGGTCACCAGGTTGCATGAGTCGCCCACTTGGTTTTGAAGAGGACCTATAACCTATGTGACCGCGTGACTAAAGGGGGTCACTGGGTTGCCAAGTCGCATGATTCACACACTTAGTTTCAAAAAATGCCTGTGACCTATGTGACCTTGCGACCTCTTTCTAGGTTTTTTAGGTCACATAGTCGTGTAACTCACAAGGTGTCAGTTTCAAAGGGCTTGTGACTTTTGCGACCTTGCAACTCCTTTAGGTTCACTGGGTCATGAAGTCGCGGGGAAACAAATTTAAGGAGGATGCGACCTATGCAACCATACTTAGGAAAAAACAAACCAAAATAGTCCAAAGGGCACTGATATTACTGGATTTAGGCTTGAAATATGATGGGCAAGGGGAATGATCCTGGCCCGTATGCGCTGACTGAGGGGAGCTTCTAATAACATGGGTCTCACCAAAGGTGTAGGGGTTCTGAAATATCGGATGGGTGCCAAATTTTGGAAGGTAGTTTTATCAGCTACAAAATTGGTGATTCACTGGTAAAAACTCATAAAATTTTCTTTCACTTTACTTTGTGTGGTCGGGGGACCTGTTTAAGTCTTACTTTCATCTTTTGGGTCCCATGAGCATTATACTTTCACCTTCATGGATCGGCTTGCCCCATCTACTTTGACTCGGTTTGCTAACACTCAATGCTTCATAACTTTGGAAACTAGACGTAGGGATCCGAATAATAATGTGAGCTTTATATATTTCAGTATAGCTTATATGTATCTTGTGCTTCTTCCCTAACAACGAGTCTAAACAGTACCCCAGCAGAGTCACTGCCTAGAAATCACAACGTTGCTCCGATGCTAGATGCCTAGACGGTACCCCGGTGAATTCGTTGCATCACCTCTCTGTGTAGGAAGCCTTTCTCAATCCATTACCCTTATTTATTTCATGTTCTTATAACAATTATTTTTATTTTCTCATAGAACTTATTCTTTGCGAAAATTATTTACTTGGGCAAAAGAGGAATACTGACTTATTTTACTTACAAGAGAGGATGTTTCTACATTTTATTGAGAGATTTTATCATTTCTCAAATAATTTTTTTCTTGTCAATATTATTTCTTTTCTCTTTGTTGAGTTGCTTGTATAACCTTATTTTTTCCAATGCAATATCAAGTGAGCATTCAGAGTTGTCCACTCACACTAGGATGTCATGATTTAACTGATTTCCCCACAATTCTGGAATTCAAACGTCCGCCTAGGTGAGGGATTAGGATTGATTAAGTGAAAGCCTAGCTCCTTGTGTAGTTCAGTTGGTTGTGTAACAACTGCATCAACCCTCATAGTTCTATACATTCGAGAGAGATTTCAAAAAGCCTACCTAAGATGAATCCTCTATTGAGAACCGGAAAACAACAAATGTAGAAAACATGAAAGGTAAAAAAAACATGTGGAAGGTAAAATGGAAATGAAAAAAATATAGGTGAATGAAAAGAAAATAAGAAAAACAACTATGGTACAAGGTTTTTAAGCAGTCCTGGGACTACTAGGTGAAGTAGTACTTGAGGTCATGGCCATTCACTAGAAGGGTTTCAATCCTTCCCTCTAGGTTTTGCAATATATACCTGTGTTGGACAATATTTTCTTGAATTTGGAATGGGCTTATCCAGAGGGGTTGAAACATAGTGTGATTTCCATTTTCCTCATGGGCCTTGTCCCAGTTGAGCACTAGGTCATCGACCTCAAACTCTTTGTTCCTGACGGACTTCTTGTCAAACCACCTCTTGATTCGACTTTGGTGAACGAAAAACTTCTCTTTGGCCTTTTGTCTCTCCTCTTCTAACATAATCAAGGTATCCATGCAGGCTTGCATAATGGGGCAAGGGGTGCCACGTGATTCCTGAGACAATTGAAGTGCAGGCACGGAGAGATTAGGAGGCGTAATAGCTTCCTTCCCGAAGACTAAAAAGAAGGGAGAGGTTCCCAGAGAGGGTTTGGGTGTGATTCAATCGGCCCATAGGGTGTTATTAAGAGCATTGTGCCAGCTATGCTGCTAGGAGAGAATATTTTTCTTGATAATGTGAATTAGTTTTTTGTTGGTTGACTCAGCTAGCCCATTGCCTTGAGGGTTATAGTTAGAAAAATGTTTCAAAAAAATACCATTCTTAGGAGAAAAATCATATAACCTGAGAGTAGAAAAATAAATAGCATTATAAAATACAAGGGATTTTGGAACACCAAACCTGGTAACAATGTGTAGATTAATGAAATATAATACCTCTTGGTCATTGATCTGATGTAGCGGTTCAACTTTAACCCACCTCGTGAAATAGTCAGTATTCATCACGATATACCATTTTTTGCTTAGAATAATGTGGTAAAATCTCGCTGATGATGTCCAGACCCCATTTTTGAAACGGTTCTTCAACTTCTTCCACTGCTATGGACTGAATTGGGGCGAACGATCAAGCTTCCCTACACGCACATTTTTGGCATACGGGGAATTTATGTGCATAAGCGTGAGCATCCCTGAATAGGGTTTTTGTGAAGATAAATACCCTTTGTAGACATAGGTGATCTCTCTAGCCCTAGAGTGGGTCTAGCAACTTGAGATACCTTCTAATGAAAATCTTTCTTAACTAATATTCAAAATGAGACAACAAAGGAGATAGAGGTATCTTTTCCTGATGCTAAGTTCGAAATCATTAATGATGGCCTTGATCCATGATCCTTTAGGCTCTCTCCTTGCTACTGGTGGCACACGAATACTTGTGGATGATCAAAAGGCAACAAAAAATGTAATACAATACATAATAATCATTATAAATTAGCTATCTAGCAGATCAAGGAGTACCAGAATATTTGCCCAGATTATTAGAAAAATATAGAAAGCAAACATCAAATGTCTTATTAATGAATATAAAAGAGAGAGCTTACAACCCAGACCTTGATTTTGGAGGCATCCCTTTGATTAAAATCCAAGTCCTTCATCGAAGCTCTAAATCATTCCTTCTCGTGAACAACTTAGGCATTATCACAGTGTGGGAATGTAAAAGGAATGAGAGTTTTGACCAACCCAACGATGACCAACCAGTAGTGGAAGGATGGGGACCAATTTATAGGAAGGGATAAGAGGCTGGGAGCCCATGAAAGGAGGAGGAAGGTCCACTTTCTAAGGGATAAACCCCCATGGATGAGATCAAAAATATAAAATTAGAGAGCTCAGCTCTATCACCACCATTTAACAACCAACTTGTCGCCTTGGAACTTCTATAGGTTGAAGCTTCTCCTCCATTCGAGGAAACACAGCGAGAAAGGGATCAACACAGTTTTCTAAGAAATAAAGGCGTTGACGATGCTAAAACAAAACTGTCAACCTTCCATCAGTGCGGGAATTAAACTAGAAAATGTGCTCACCTAGAAAAGTATGGTTTTGACGAAGTCCCTTCAGTAATATTCCAAGGCAGTTTTCTTTGAGTCTTCAGGGGATGTCTTTACATATTTTTCCATAGGGTCTATCACATGGCACTTCAAGATCAAGGATGGGAAGTGATAACGGTGATAAATTTCTATGTAACAGATGCCCCCTAAAGAATGAAGGCAGAACAGGGAGTGATGGTTGAAAGGCTTTATAAACCAAGGAAAAGAACTCAAATCACCACCAGGAAACCTACCAAATCAAACATAATACAATATATGACATCTATGGTATGAATATGCCTAACAACATAAATTTTTACTAGGCATCAAATAATACATGAACCCACTGAATGGTCACAACCATCCATCTAAATAGATCATATAAATGGATCCACGACATGGATGCAACCATCCGTATAGATAGGATCATGTATATAATCATGAATACTCAATAACTCCCCATAACTCGGATCAGAATCAGATGTGATCCAATGTCTTCACGGTGATCTCATTCAACCCAATGTATGAATCTAGCCATGTGAATAGATGTGCTGACTTCGAACATGGTAGAAACCACATGATTACCATCCAATAATGAAAATTGTTAACATTCACGAGAGAAACCACCAATAATTATGATGGCCCTCAAGGTAGAACAACACAATCTACAAGTGTGAATGAATGTGTTGAAGTCAAACACTTGTAGAATCATTTAATCGAAGGCCAGTGATGTGAACCTATCGTCAAACACGAAGAACTTTCCATTGAGACATGCAATCTCCAAGGCACTGAAAAGAAGTTTTTAAACCACCTTCCCGGATAATGAGCTGAAGTCGAAAGGAAGTGATTCGCCGAAGGAGGGCCATAATGATTCCCACTTCATTAACACAAAATAACATATATCTCAAGGTGATAGGAGTGATTTGGGATTGTAATAGAGGAGGTTAGATAGATAAAGGATGTTTGACAATAACAAAAAAATGACTTCTCTTGAACATATTGGAGACATCACTTCGGAGTGTGGCAGCACTTGACTCAAATAGGATCAAAGTTCATTTTGAAAAAATGGTAATCAAATGAGAGGCAAATAGATTTCCCACACCCATGAATGCAAAGTGACGAATGTACGATTTCCCCAACCTGACACGAATTGAAGATGAGTGTCACGTTCAAGAGTGACAAGCTGCCCAAAACACACATAGGATGTTCACTTTCATTTCTTCCCCCGTTATTGCTAATGATTACCTCTTTATTTTTTATAGTCAGCATGAAGAGGATAGCATATGCTGAGCATGTAAGTTCATTCTTCAAAGGAATCCACCCTAGTAATTTTAACGAGCCCTAGGAAGAAGGAACTCGGTCTCGTCATGGTGACAAGTCTTTTATCGTTTAATATTTTAACGAGTACAATGAAAGGGTAACTTGGTAAATTTTCATGTTTAAGGAGTTTGAAAAGAAACAAAAATAAAACTCCATCATATCAATTTTTGTAAATCGTCTCTCGAATCTGAAAAGGTATAAAACAATACCTGAGAGAACCTCTTGACCATGTTCGATCAAGGTATTCTTTTTTGTAAATAGTGAATCTCAACCCAAAAAAGGCGTAAATGTATACTGAGACTTCATCAATTCATTTACTTTAACAACTTCAAAATGACAAGTACTCGAAAATATTTTCATTTTTTGAGAGTCAGAAAAGAGCTGAAAGTTAACTCCATGGGGGTTTCGTCTTCGTTTATTTTTATCGAGTCCGAAAAAGAGATAAAATAAAATGTGTTTGCATCAGAAATAATCACCAACAGTATAAAGGTCTTGTTACTACAGAAAAAATAACAAACATCACTGATATCGAGGAAAAATAATAAAATAATGGCGAAAATATCTTTGAAAATCTATAAATAGACAAAAAGTAAATTAATTTTCACCTTTTTATTTTGATTAAAAAGGAGAAGTGAATTTTACCCCTTTTTCCTATGAACTTCATATCAGTGTTGTAGCTGATCCAGAAACCATTTAGCGATTTGTCAACCACAGGTAAGAGCTCAAACTCTCCTCTTCATTTTAATTCCATTCTTTAGGTGTTTAGCTTAGAAATTTAGAGATGGGGGGGAGGATTTCAAATTTCAAAATCGCTCGGGGTTAGCGCGGGCTTGAGATATTGAACTCGCCCTAGTTGTGCTAGGCCCGTTAGGGAAGTCCGCAGCCAACACCAAATTATTTCGGACAGTCGCGCTGGCCGTGGAGAAGAATTTGAAATGCGAAATCCACCCATTTCCAATGGATTATTTCAAAAACAACTCCAATGAAAGGTCCTAAAATGTCAATTAAACATGTTTTGCAGGTGATTTCAGCGGAAATGGTCATCGAATGGAAAGAAAGAGGCCACGAAGTGGAATACCACCAAGCACTCCAAGACCAAAATTGTGTAAAGGCATTGCGTAATTTTGGATTTCTTAAGTTCTTCCAAACATCAGGGCTGAGAACTCAAATGGAGCTTCTTTAGTATTTTATTGTACTGTGGACGTAGATCGCAAAATATTCATAATTGGAGACCAGGAAATGGAATTAGATGTCATGGACATCTACTTAATTACAGGCTTATCCAGGAGAGGGGAGAGGATCCAACTAACTGGACCTCACGTCGGAGGTGATAGTACCAGTATGCTCATTCAGAGACACTGTGTTGGGGCTAAGAAGAGTGAGAGTGGGAAGATTGAGATATCCTTTATCAGAGTTATTCCCTTTTGCATGATATTACATTGCATGACTCGAGTGGCTAGAGCCTAGGCATTGCATGAGGCTACAAAATCTCGATTCCAATACGCGGTGGACTGTCTAGCCCCTACTATGTTCAACTAGTGCGAGGGGTTATCGGCTAACATGAAGAGCCAATTGACCATGTGAAAAATAGGTCAGCTGAAACAATTTGGGTATGGGTCCATCTTGATTACCTTCTTCCAGGAGAGGGTACCTTTGTTTCAGTATTAGCGGTTGGAGATCCATGATCTAGACCGAAGGGACTCGAGGCTAATGAGGTGGTGTGAAATCATTCCCAGTTAAGGCGAGGGCTAGCAGATGCATTTTCCAATAGTGTTTCTCATCTGGTTGCACCATCAACTCATCATGGTTGAGGATTATACGTATGCAGGCATCAACATCAAGGGAGATCGAAATCTACCCATTCCACCAGGCACATAGTGGACTGATGCAGGTAAAAATTGTTTTTAAAATTTTTAAATTTTTGAACTTTTTTGTCATGTATTCTGAGATCTAAAATTTGATTTTTTTCCAGATGTGGGTCCTCAGAAACCACCAGGCATTCACCGATCATGAGGAGGGTATCTTGCCTATTGGAGGACATTCTCTATGAGGAGGGAGCAGACTCATTAGCCAAGTTAAAGCGAAACTTTCTAGGCCTCACGAGAGGCATCCTAGAGTATGCTACCTTTAATGATATTCCTCTTCACTTTTAGAGGCATATAGTCAGGGTTCTAGGCAGACTGTGTCGCTTACTCTGGTGAGTGATCTGAGTGGTCACCTACTATCACAAGCACCTTGTGGGCAGATAACATCCCTTTGTTTACATTGTACTGATGTAGGCTTAAAGAGCCATTTTCGTCACTGAACACATTTTTTTGATATTTTGATGTAATACACTTGACAGACTTGATATATATATATATAGATATATACATATGCATGTTTCTACGGCTACTTGTGTATCATAATGATGTATTGGTTTTTACATGTTGTGCACATGTCTCTCTAATACATTATTTGCTAATGTATTTGTTAATGTGTTTAAACGTCTTGGAATATGTTGATACGTAATAAAACTAAAACTCCTTTCCAATAATCAAACACACAAATACATACACAAAATTTGAGGATTTTTCACAGAATAATGGCCATTTAACTTTAACACAGCAAGTTGTGAGTCTAATTTTGTGAGTCTAATTTGAAAACCAAATCTCTAATCCCGAGATCAATTGCATCTGATAATAGCTCGATAACTGCACTATATTTGCTGATCTTGTTAGTTGTTCGACCCAAACAAATACCTTGCAAATTAATCAACTTTCCATCAGGGGCAAAGAGTTCCCATGCTACGGAAAATAAGTTATGTGTGCTATGGCAAGCACCATCAGTAAAACCGACATAATTATTCGACAATATCTGCAAACCAAGTGGAACACGAGGTAAGAAAAGGAAACATGTATGCAAAGAAAATAATCATACCAAAAATCCAACCAAAACACACTAATGAATAAAACACTAATGTACAAAGCATCACATTTATGATTAAGTGCAATACTTCTTTAGATAGAGCCCATTTCAGGGCTCAGCCAATTGTTTGCCTTCATAATATGGCAGCTCATAGGCACCTTTTTCCAATACACGTTGAATGATATAGGGCCCATGCCACATTAGCTCAATCTTCCTAACTCCCAATTTATCATTGGCTTGGTCGTAAAGCAGGACCAAGTCACCTTCATAGAAAACGTGATGATTGATAGATTTGTCATATTGAACCTTAAATCATCTTTTCTGTGCTTCAATGACTAAAGCAGCAAGTCTTCGGGTCTCATCGAGAAGCTTGAGGTAAAGCAAACATTCCTCTTTTGGATAAGTACCGGGACATAATTCAACAACTAGCTTCAAAGAAGGAATTTCACACTCGATAGGGTGGCCTCTAGACAATACACCAATTGGAATGGTGTAAATCTATTCTAAGTCTTAGTGGAGTTCAGTAAGCCCACAGAGCTAAGAAGAGCATGATATGCCAATCTCGTTTGTGTTTCCCAATGGTTCGTTGAAGCATGGTTACCAATACTTTGTTAACATCTTCAAGCTGGCCATTGGCCTATGGATAATAAGGAGTGGGCCTATTGTGATGTAACCCGAACTAAGTAGCGAGCTCTGTCATCATATGATTTCAAAAATGAGAGCCATGATCAGTGATAATTGCTTTTGGGACACCAAACCAAGCTATGACATGATTAAACAATAATTGTGTCGTAGTTAGAACTTCATTATCGTATGTAGGCATCTATTCAACCCATTTAGTGAAATAATCAATGACAACAGTAATATAACCATGCCCCCTGGCCAAGCGAGGGTTACATGTCATGAAATATATGCCCAATTTTGTAAATGGTCCAACGGTCATAATTGGGTGCACGGTCGAGGGTGGGGTGTGCTCCTTCTGAGAGTAGATTTGGAAGTCATGGAATTTTCGGACTACAACAATGCAATATTTAAAGATACAAGGCTAAAAATATCCTCTGCGAAGGATTTTTTGGGTGGTAGCATAACCGGACATATGACCACCACAGGCCAAAGAGTGGCAGTCGTTTAGAAATTTCTTAGCTTCCTCGAGAGTCAAAAATCGATGGAGGATGGAGTCAACACCAGTGTGGGTACAAAGTGTCCCCAATCATACAGTAGGGTTGGGACTGGTAACGAATCCATCGTCACTCAGAGTGCAATAGCTCTGGCCGAAAATTTTGGGTATGGATATAAAACATGATGTCTCCATACCATGGATCAAGAGTATTGATGAGAAAGAGTGATTCATTTGGAATCAACTCTTCAAGAGGAGTGGGATCAATCGTGGTGGGAAGATCACAGATCAACTTGAAAAAGACAAGGTATTTCATAGACTTAGCGGCGGTGAACTCTAATTTTAAATCTTGAAGGATGAAAATCCATTTCGAAGTACTTTCTCCCAAGCAACTGACACGTGAGAATGTAAGTCATGGGGTTACAATTAGAAACAACCAAATTTTTATGCTGGAGAATGTAATGATGGAAATTTTGAACAACATGGACAATAGCTAACGCAAGTTTCTCTACATGAGCATATCGGGTCTTAGCATCAAAGATATTGCAGCTAAAGTAGTAAACTACATGCTCTTGACTATTTTCATCGTCCTGACTAGCACCATACCGATAGTGTTTTCTACGGTGAACAAATACAAGAAGTAGTCATGGTGATAATTGGGAGGATGCAGTAGAGGAGCATTGATGAGGGCTTGTTTCAAGGCATCGAGAGAGCTCTGGGAAATTTTTACCCAAATGAATGGGATTCCCTTTTTCAGTAAGTGATTAAAACCTTTTTCAATCTTGGCATAATTCAGTATGAAGCAATGGAGAAAATTGGCTTTCCCCTGCAAGCTTTGCAATTGATGAACAGAAGAGGGAGGAATGTAGCTTAGGCATTATCATAGTGCAGGAATGTAAATGGAATGAGATTTCAAACCAGCCCAACAATGACAAACCAGTAGTGGAAGGATGGGGAAAAATTTATAGGAACGGAGAAGAGGTTGGAAGCCCATGAAAGGAGGAGGAAGGTCCACTTTCTAAGGGATAAACCCCCATGGATGAGATCAAAGCTATAAAATCAGTGAGCTCGACTCTATCACCACCGTTTAACAACCAAATCACCTCCCTAAGACTTCTATAGGTTGAGGCTTCTCCTCCATTTGAGGAAACACTGCCAGAAAGGCATCAACATGGTTTTCCAAGAAATAAAGGCGCTAACAATGCTAATTCATAACTGTCAACCTGCCATCAACATGGGAAGTAAACTAGAAAAATTGTTGACCCAGAAAACTAAGGTTTTGACCAAGTTCCTTTAGTAATATTCCAAGGCAATTTTCTTTGAATCTTCAGGGGATGTCTTTACATATTTTTCCATGGTGGAAACATTGCACAGGGTCTGTCATGGGGCACTTAAGGATCAGGGACAGGAAGTGAGCATGGTGACAATTTTTTGTGTAACAGATGCCCCCTAAATCATGAAGGAAAAATGGGGAGTGATGGCTGAAATGATTTATGAACCAAGGCAAATAACTCAGATCACCCTCAAGAAACCTTCCAAATCAAACATAATACAATATATGACATCTTTGGTATGAATATTCCTAACCACATAACTCTGGAATAAGCATAAAATAATACTTGAACCCATGGCATGGTCACATCCATCCATCTAAAGAGATCATAGAAATGGGTCCACGACATGGACACAACCATCCGTATATATAGGATCATGTATACAATCATGAATACTCAATAACTCCCCACAACCCGGATCAGAATCATATGTGATCCAGGGTCTTCACCGCGACCTCAATCAACCCAATGTACGAATATAGCCATGTGAATAGATGTGCTGAAGTTGAACATGGTAGAAATCACTTGATTACTGACCAATAATGAAAATCATTAACATACACAAGAGAAAACACCAATATTGGTGATGGTCCTTAAGGTACAACAACTCAATCTACACGTGTGAATGAATGTGTTGAATTCGAACACTTGGAGAATCATTTGATCGAAGGCCAATGATGTGAACCTGTCATCGAAAATGAAGAACTTTCCATTGAGGCATGAAAGCTCCAAGGTATTGAAAAAAAAATTCTAAACCACCTTTCTGGATAATGAGCTGGCATCGACAGGAAGTGATTCATCAAAGGAGGGCCCTAATGATTCCCACATCATCGACACAAAAGTGCATATATCTAAATATCATAGGAGTGATTCGAGATTGTAACAGAGGAGGTTAGATAGGCAAAGGATTTTTTACTATAACGCAAAAATGAATTCCCTTGAACATATTGCGACATGACTTCAAAGTGTGGCAGCACTTGACTCAAATAGGATCATAGGTCATGTTGACAAAATGGTAATCAAATGAGAGGCAAACGGATTGCAAATGAATCCATCCTAGTAATTTTAATGAGCCCTAGGAAGGAAGAACTCAGTCTCATCATGGTGACAAGTCTTTCATCTTTTAATATTTTAATTAGTCCAACGAAAGGGTAACTCGATAAATTTTCATTTTTAAGGAGTTTGAAAGGAAACAAAAAAAAAACTCCATCATGTCCCTTTTCGTAGATCGTCTCTCGAATCGGAAAAGGTAGAAAAAAAATACCCGAGAGAACCTCTTGACCATGCTCGATCAAGGTATTCCTTTTTTGTAAATAGTGAATCTTGGCCCGAAAAAGGAGTAACCATATACTGAGACTACGACAATTCATTTAATTTAATGAGTTCAAAGTGACAAGTACTCGAAAATATTTTGATTTTTTGAGAGTCTAAAAAGAGCTAAAAGTTGACTCCAGGGGGGTTCATTTTTTGTTTATTTTTACCGATTCTGAAAAAGAGATAAAATAAAACTCTTTTGCATCAGAAATAATCACCAACAGTGTAAAGGTCCTGTTACTGCAAAAAAAATGGAAAACATCACTGATATTGAGGAAAAATAATAAAATAATGGGGAAAATATCTTCAGAAATATATAAATGGAAAAAAAGTAAATTCATTTTCACCTTTCTATTTTGAGTAAATTGGAGAAGTGTATTTTATCCTTTTTTCCTCTAAACTTCAGATCAATGGTGCAGCTGATCCAGGACACCATTCAATGATTCCTCAGCTACATGTAAGAGCTCAAACTCTCCTCCTCATTTTAATTCCATTCTTTAGGTGTTTAGCTTATAAATTTAGAGATGGGGGGGAGGATTCCAAATTTCAAAATTGCTTGTGGTCAGCGTGGGTTCGAGCTACTGGACCCGCACTGGTCGCACTTAGCCTCAGAAGCAATAAGAATACTCTGATACATTTTTTCACTAGGGCTCAAAGGCACAATGTCACTAAATCTGCCAAGCTAGTCGGGACTAGGAACAATCCATGGATGTTGACCAAATGATATCATATTGATAGTAGCGACATTTGGAGGTGGGAGTCGAAAAATTCCCATAAGAGATGAGTATTTGAGTAGATCTGGCCCAATGTTCTCATAGGGGGTAGTGGTATCCCAAACATATGGAATGTTTCTTGTTGAAGAATCAGAGGAAAAGAAAGCTAATTTATCAACATTCACAATCTTCCCTTGATGAGTGTTGAACCTTAGTATTCTTCTTTCTCTGACATCCTTTCTCATCACTTTTCCCTACCTTTTCATAAATCCATAACTCCAACCAATGATAAATGACATGTTTTATCTTAGAGAATGCATTTGAATGATCTCTATTTTATATTTTGATGTTCCTTTTTTTTAATGAATTTTTGTAACTCGGCTACAGAACACATCCTATTCTTTAGCTAATTGTTGTTTCCGCAGCTACTTTAATCGTTTGGTAGGTTCCAAGGAGAAATTGAAGGAATGGCTCACATGGGCATATTTAGAATGATCCACATATGGATCTCATCCTATCCACATGGTTGAATTTGATAGAAAAAGATGCCTATGCTCGTGGTCAAAGTGCAATCAAAGGACGTGATCCAAGAATGAAGAACTCTTGATTTGCTTTGATGTAGAAGATCGAGAGTTAAAAACTTAGATTTTTCTTCTATGTTTCAGTTGCAATCGCCATCTATAGGTGGAAATAGCTCCAGAAAATCATATTTAATTTTGTTTAAGTATCAATTTTCTGAAAACCGAAAACAGCCTTAGTTTTGAAAATTTTGTGTATTCTTTGAGATTATGTTCTTTTTCATAATACGAAGACCATGTTTGTTGTTTTAGATTCTTCTTGATGCGTGTATAGTCTGCTAGGATCTCAACTCATTCTGTATCAGAGGGCCCCTGCACAGAAGGAGGCTTCATTATTTTTTTTAGTTTAACTTCATTAGCTTTGTTTTGTCAATTCATAAGTTAGATTTATATTGCTTTGCAGTTGATCTTCAGATTAAATTGTTTATCATTTCATAGATTAAATTTATGAATAATTTCTTAGAATTAGTTTTAGAATGGCTGTATAATATTTTTCTTACCAAAAACATCTCAAGAAAGTAGCTCTTATATTTTCCAAAATTGGATTATGTTTGAGGCATTAGAGCATACAGTTACCTTAGTTTTCTTTACATGTTTTCGCACTGCTTTCCTAGATTAAATCCCCAATTAAATGTATAATCAGATGCTTGTAAATAATTTCAAGAAGATGACTTTTTCATTCTTCCAAATTGGATGATTGAGTATTTAAAATATACAGTAGTTGAGTTTTCCCTATACATGTTTTTTTTACTCTGCTTTCCTATATTAAATGTATAATTAGATGCTTGTAAATCATGTCAAGAAGATGACTTTGTCATTCTTCCAAATTGAATGATTGAGTATTTAAAATATATAGTAGTTGAGTTTCCTTTACATTCTTTTTAAATTCTTTCTTAGATTAAATCTTTAAAACTAAAGTATAATCAATTTCTTGTAAATCATGTCAAGAAGATGACTTTGTCATTCTTCCAAAATTGGATGATTGAGTAGTTGTTCATTCAGTAGTTTCTTTTCAGTTCCTTTGAATTTGCTTTTATCTAGATTATCATTGTCATTTCAATTCTTAGTCATAGGATTTATGTTTTTAATCCATGGAGTAGAATCAGATTAAGATTAGCTTTAAATTCCAAAAAGATCAAAGTCATTTACTCTATTTTAGATCAGATTCTAACCATTTAAATTTTGATTCATTTTTGTGAAAATTAGAATATTTTAAGAACATTTCCTTTTATTCCTTCTTTCAAAACTAGTTTTAACATTAAACTTCATTAGATTTATTTGATTCATTTCATAGCTCTCATTTCTTATGATTAACTCCCTAGACATAAAGAAACAAAACCCCCCAAAACAATATAAAAAGATACACAACAAAGTAAGAATAAGGTTAAATAAGCATATATAGTGCACCACACTTCATCAGATTACTAACCTTGGTTGATGATTTATGATAATTAATTTAATACATTGAATTGGCTAAACATTTTGGTGTCGTTGTCAAGGAAGTGTAATTAGGTAACCTTATTTATTACATCTAAAAAAAATGACATGCATAGAGAAAGAGATTCTATGGGTAGAATTATAGCTAGAGGCAGGAGTTTGATTCCAACAACACCACTCACCCCACCTAGACCACATAGTGCTACACCACCATCTCAAACTCATATTCCATACTTCACCAGACATAGACTTCCTAAAGTATTAAGGTCAGAAATCCAACCAGGAGGATCTCCTACTTCATCCACTGAGGTAGTCTTAGAGGAAGAAGATCCTAGATCTCCAACAGAAGGAGTAATATTTTTCACCTCTACATGAGAACACATTATAGCTTAAGAGTTATAAATTCCTAGTGAGGAGGAAAAAGAAGAAGCTTTCTTCAATATCCCATTGATAGAAGAACCAGAGGAAGATCAATTAACTTTACAGTTAGAACCTTATATTAGCTTTGATGAATCTACAATGGCAGGAGAGGAGGAGGAGAAGGAGAAATTTTAAATGGAGAAAATCTATTGTTTGGAGGAGGAAGAGGTGGAGGAAAACGTAGAGGGAATAGAGGAGGAGGTGAAGGAAACAAAAGAAATAGGGAAGATGATAATTCTTTTGGACTTCCTATAATTGATGAGGATACAAATCCCACAATGAAAAATATTTCACCTTCCATTCTTCCAAATTTCCATGGATTGAAGAGTTAAGACCCTGAAACCTTTTCGTTTGAATTTGAAGTTTTTTGTAGATCTTATGACTACTTACAAGAATCTCAAAAACTAAAGCTATTTCCTACAACACTTGAAGGAGCAACTTTAAAATGGTTCATGGGTTTAGTCACACAATCTATTAGAACATGGAATGATATGAAAAGATCATTTTTGGAAAGATATTTGGATTACTGCATACCTATCAATCAGAAGGATGAAGTATTCAAGATGATGCAAAGAGAGGATGAGAACCTAGAGGATCTAATTGAAAGATTCAATTATAACATAAAAAGAGCTAAAATGGAAAACTTAGATCAAGATAATTTAAAAGCTCTCTTGTTAAAAGCCATTAGAGATGAGTGGATAGAGATTCTCAACATGATGGGTAGGGGAGTGATTTCTCAACTCACATTACCTGAAAGTGGTGGATTATGCATTCATATCTCTAGGGGAAAATCAAAAACTGGTAAAAATCCAAGAGATCCTTCTCTCTCTAGAGTGAATAAATCTGAAACTGGAACAGTAAGTAGGGTAGAAATTGGAAATATGCCTGATGAATTTAAAACAGTTATTTTAGGGAGACTTAGTGAACAGATAGACACCCTTAAATTAAAAAACAAGAAGAAATTTGAAACTGATGCCTTAGCTATTTTCTGTCCTAAATGAAAAAAGAAGCATGCTTTAAGAGAATTTCCTCTTGATGTAAAAGGCATAGAGACCTGTGTGATTTGCTCAGAAAATCATGAAACTAAGAGTTGCCCTTCAATCCCAGGTCTTAAGGTTGTTTTTCAAGAAGAAGTAACTTCAAATCCAGTAGAATATCTTTGCTTTGTCTATAGAAGACCATGGCAGGGGCCACAAACTCAAGTTTTTAACAACCAAATTTATACTCAAACCCCACCAAATAATTGGAATTCTTGGCAGCAACCTTGGTCCCAACCTCAACCTTGGGCATAAGGAATGAAAAATCCCTATGGTATATATTCTCAATACTAACAATATCCTCCATCTTATCCAAACTATCCTCCCCAACAATTTCCACAAAAAAATCAACAACCCCAACTCCAAAACCAAAACCCACAATGTTCATTACCATGTCCACAAATACCAAACCAACTACCTGCTCAGCCATTGCCCAACGCCAATAATAAAAATCCTCAAAATGTTTACACTATAGAAGGACAAAAATTTCAACTTACATGATTACTCCACTAGATCTTAATGATGTTCAACTTATATCTGGTAGAATATTAGAAATACAAAATCCTTATGTTGTTATTCAAGAACAAGATAATTTTGATGAAGAAATTTCTCTACAACAAAGTAAAAGTTCTGAAGAAAAAACATCTCTTCAACAGAACCAGAATTCTAAAAATGAAAAACAAGAAAAACCGACAAACTCAACTCCTATCATAGAGAAACCATCAATATCTATTCCTAACCCTCCTTTTCCTGAAAGATTACAAGTTGATAGAGGGGTAGAAAAAAATATAATGTTTCCCAATTATGATTTCTAGATGAATTGAAAAATGTCTCTATCAAAATTCCTTTGCTACAGGCCATTAAAGAGATTCCAATTCTAGCCAAAAAAATAAGAGAGTTGAGCATGAAGAAACCAGGAAGAAATAAAAATAATTCAATTAGAGGAAAAATTGCAAACATTATGATGGGAAAAATTTTCATACAAAAATATTTAGATCTAGGAAGTCTAGTTATAAAAACACATAACAATGGTATTGAAATTCCAAATACATTGATTGATTTAGGAGCAGCTATAAACATCATGAGAAAACAAACCATGGAACAACTCAAGCTTCCAAATCTTCAGTATACACCTACATTACTACAATTAGCATACAGATCAGTACTCAAGCCATATGGTGTATTAAAAGACATTTCAATATCCTTAGACTCTTGGGAGTATACTTTCAATTTTATGATTTTAACCCCCAAGAACACTCTAGGATAACATCCACTAATATTAGGAAGACCTTGGTTGTCTACAGTTGATGTTTTCATTAGTTGTAGATCTGGTGACATGTGTATCTCTAATGGTAATTCAACGAAGAAATTCACTCTATATCCTCCATCAAAAAAAATCACAGAAATAGAAGATGACGAATGGATTGATGAAGACAATGATATACAACCTCTCTTTACTATTTATAGTATTAGCGAAGATAGAAAAATTTGAATCCTCTTCAGAATATGAACATGATCATTTTCAAGAACAATGTTATATTGAATATTTGTCATCTAGGCAGATGTCTCTATATTCTATGGAAGAATTTGGTAACTCTACAGTTGAAATCTTTCCGAGAAAATCTTTGAACATAAAAAAAAACTTGGAAAGATTACAAGAAGAAAATTTAACCAAAACATTACAACAACAATGAGGAAAGTGGAGGACATGGAAAAGGGTGGAGACTACGCAAACCATGGCATGAGTCCAACTGCGTCCAAGAAGGAGGTTATAATTCAAGTTGGCGTCTACTGCTTCAACTTCTAACTTCACCATCTTTCCCTCCAATAGGATGGGCAAATATCTAAGAATATTGTTAGGTTCTCGTCATTTGTTAGATTGGTGATATCAAATTCACAGGGTAACACTAGACTAGTCTTTGGAGTCCTAGGACCTAGCATTCCCGGACTTAGAGAGGGCTCTCAAAGGATGTGAACTTGTTTCCTTTAGGGTTTCATTTTAGGCTAGTTGTTAAGTGTAGGGTTTGTTTGTTTGTTTTGATTGGGTAAGATGATCAAGCAGAAAATATAGAGTGAGGAATATTTAAGTCATTGGGATATGGAGTCAATAAAATTCATGGAAATTTTCAACAATAAATCAAGGTGGATCATAGGGAAAATCTAGCATGGTCAGATGGATTTTCAAGGTTTTTGTGAAATGAAATGAGCATAAAGTTTTTTAATAGAGTAGGGAAAAGGGATCTTGCACATCACCATTAACCAAGCTCGGGGATCTTGCAAGTAGCCTTCTCCATCATCAAACAAAACAATCCATTCACAAACTCCACAACACCAATTTCTTCTCAAATCTCCAAAAAAACACTATGTATTGCTCCAAATAGCAATCAAATGCCAACCTTTTACAATGAGGCCCTCATGCTCTATTTAACTAGAAAAGGAGGGAAAAAACCCTAACAAGGGTTTGAAAATGTCAAAACTAGTCATAAATGTCATTTATGACCAAGAGACCATGCAAGGCACAAGGCACAAAATATCTCCTGAAATAAATGCCAAAATAACTCCTAGCATATAATTTTGGATTGATTTGCTTCAAAAAACATTAAAATATCATTTTTCAATTAATGAGTGTCTTTTTTGACTTTTGGCCAAAAATGCACAGTGAGGTCTGACGCGCAGCACCTTCCCAAGCAGAAAATGGGTCCACTTACATCCAAGCTTTGGTGACCTTCCCAATGTCAGAATTTTCTTCGTGATGGCCCATTGGAAAGATGGCTGAGTCTACTTTCCAAATATACCATTGGTTTTCTGATTGAACTTCATTAGCCTATCCAAAAATAAAAATTTCCAAAACTGCTCTAGGCGCAGCACCTGGTCTGTAAATGAGGGAGAAAGGTGAAAAATGAGGTGTTTTTTGGCCTTTTGAGGGGTCATAAATGCTCCAAATGCTCTGAAATTTGGTGAGCATACTGTAATAGATGTGAGGATTCCAAAAATGCTGATTTTTCTTATTGAGGGTGCCTGAGATGAAAGCGTAGCACCAGGGGTGTTGCGCTTAGAGGCCTCCAAATTCACAAAAAACCAAAATTTGTCAAAAATTTCCCAAATTTGGTGGATGTGTGCCTCATGGGGTTTGAGAGACCTATAGAGAATCTTGTGCAGAGGTTCCAAGTTTTTCTTTGTCTTTTTCCTCTTTGAGTGCCTGTAGCTAGGCATGGGCCTCTTTGAGTTTAGCCTTCACAATTTGGTTTTGCAATGCATAGTGCTTGGTCATTTTCTTTTGGAGGTCAAGGTCCCTCTTCACCTTCTTCATATTCTTGTTTTCATTATTGTAATATTAAATGTTATACATGTCCATACCTAGGCATGTTTCTAGATCCTTAATTTTTGCATCCTTGCTTTGGAGCAGTATGCTAGTGGCCCTCTCCTTGTTTTCATTTTCATTTTCTAGGTCAATGATGCCAAGTCCTTGTTTAAGCTCCTTCTTACATTTCTTCATCTTTTGTTTCCTTTATCTAGCTATTTGGTAGAAGTGGAAGGCATGTTCCCTTGCCTTTTTGAGGCAAAAACACATGCCTTTCCCCCTTTTGATATGTCAAGGGAATTTTCATCGTAGGTGGCATCATTTGTTTCCATGTCCTCCTCTTCATCATCCTGACTGCTACTTACCTCTTTGCCTTGAACATTAGCCTCACTGTTGGCTTCTTCACTAATTTGTGCACTCTCATATTTTTCTTCATTGTAGCTGCCTTCATCATTGTTGTGACCTTCATTTTGGTTGTCATCCTCTTAATTTTCCTTACTGTCTTCATGACAATCATGACTATCTTAGCCTCTTCTTCATTTTCTGCATAGTCATCATCTTCATTTTCTTCACTATCATTCTCTTCCTCTATTTCCATGTTTTCTGCCTCTTGTGGGCTTAACTCATCATCATCCTCATCTCCACTTTGGTTTGATTCATTGTCACCTTCACCCTCATTGTCACTAGCTTGTTTACTGTCACTTCCTTCTTGTTCTGATGCATCAGGAGAAGGTGAGGAAGGGAGATTTTCTTTAGGAGAGGCTACTTGTGTAGATGATGAGGCATGATCAGTTGGAGGTGATGGAGGAGTGGAGGGAGGAGGATGAGATGATGAGGGTAAACTAGGCTGATGATGAGGCTGTGGGCTTGTGAATATTTCATGAGCTATGAACACATCCCAAGGTATGCCTTTTTGCTCCAACTAATGTAGTACCACCATCTTGATCAAGGAGTGGTGGAAAAAACTATGCATTTTCCAGGTATAACTCCTCCTTCAGACAACACAAGACATCTTGTCTATACTCCTACACAAGTAATAGGGAAAACCAAGCATCTTGACCGTAGTGAAATGCATGAGTAATCTGACATGGTAGGAGTAGAGCCTAGAGTATCTTCCCTCACAGGTAAATTATTTCATGATGACCTTCATTAGGGGTGCATACCTCTCTATTAAGTGTGAGAAAGGGAAAATAGTCTTGTAGCCCTCTTTATACCTAGGATTGAGGGAAGGCTCATAGTAACTCATGTCCAACTTTGACCTTTTGACCACTTTTCACTGATATCAAGAAGTCCAGTAGCATGGGCAATGGTATCTGATGATAGCTCAAAGTCCACCCCTGTAAGATTTACTTGTTTATTGTTTAGGTTGAGGACAAACAACTTAGTGAGTTCAGGGTGAATTTTCACTTGTTTAACCCTTTCACAAAACCGAAAACATCCTAAATTTTGAAATCATGTGAGAATCATGGGAGAGGTGGTAATCTCCACAGTGTCTTGGGGCTCAAATCTGTTAACCTTCCCACCCTTGTGCTTTTGCCTCATAGGCACTTGGCCTCCTTTACTACTAACACTCCCTTCTTCTCCTGACATGGTAATTAAGGCTGCCTTTAGACAAAATTAGGCCTACTTGTGAAACTTGGTAGGAGGAAATGAAATGAAAACATGGTGAGGGTAGTTCTTGTAAATGAATGAGATGGAGGTGTGGGTTTATGACTGACCTCCCTTGAGCTTTGATGAAGGTTTTCTTTGTACTGATTTGTAATTATCCTAATTTGACACCCCCCTTAACTGATATTTTTTGCTTGGAGGTCAAAATAAAGAGTTTTCGATGAGGACCTAGGGTTTCCAGTGACTAAGGTTTAGTCAATTTCCTTTAACCATTAAAACATAAAAACCACTTGAGGGGTAAGGAAAAAAGCACCTACGAATTTTAACATGTTTGCAGGTTCTTGAAGGCAGCTTGGAGGGGGCTCTCTTGTGTTTTTGACAATTTTGTAGGTGTACGGAGGTTTTCTTGCCTAAGCGCAGTGCCGGGAAAAAAACTCGGTCTGTCAGGTCCTTCTGGGCGCAGCACTACCCGTGTGCAGGCTTTCCAGGCTCTTGAGCGCAGCGCTGCACAAGCTTTGGGCCTGTAGGGTGCTCCTCCTGGGCGAACGAGTAGTGCCTAACTACAAGCGCAACACGCTCCCTTTTAAGCACAGCGCAGTTTATTTATACACTGCAAATTTTTCCTATGCATAGCGCTGGGTGCTCTAAGCACAACGCCTACTCCAAAGCACAGCGCCTGCTCCAAAGCGCAGTGCCGAGTGACTTTGCCCAGTTTCCCACTAAACTCAGAAATTTCCTTTTTTTTAATGCTTTTCACTCTTTTGTAGGTGACAAATTAAGTTGAGTGATAAAAAAATTGACTCTTTATAGTCGTAGGAAGATACATTTATCTCTTGAAAACCCACATTCTAATGTTTTTTGGTCTCTTTATCCCTTTGGCTGATATCCTTCTTGACTTTTACAATATGTGACTTCAAAACAATAAGATGTTTTTTTTCCCTTTCTAATCATCCTTCTTTGTTTCTTTTCAATTTTTTGACATGGTGAAACTTGATTCCCTTTGGCCTGTTGATTCTTTTAACACTATGTTCTTACCCATTTTGTCATATCAGAACGCTAAAATTGCCTTCTCTGTTATTTGAAATCTAACACATCCTTTTAGCTCATTTAGTAAGGGTAAACTCTTTAAAACATTTTTGAGGGACCTGTCCTTACCCTAACACTGTCAAAACATTTCTTGCTTGCATTGTGGAGTTTGGTAATCATGTTTTTACTCCCTTTGAGATTTCTTAGTGTGGGTGATCTGAAAACATGGTTTATTCCCCTCTCACTGATTTTTTAGAGGTATATTAAATCCACCTTTGAAAAGTGCCATAGCCTTCACAATCATGTATGTTGTCTCCTCTTGGACACTTCTGATTTGTTGCAGGTTCCATGACATAATGATTCAGCTATGTCTGATGCTTCTAGGTGTTGGACACATTCAACTTGGCAAACCCTAAAATTTACCTACAATAGTCTCTTGAAATATTCTTTTGTTCATTCATGATGGAAGCCTATCATATTTATTTTACCTTCTCTTTGACCATCTTCATCATGACAAACTCCTTGGAATGAGATTTGAATATTTGCAGGAAATGATATCCTCAGGAAACATTTACTTCTCTTATGGAGTCTAAACTTGCCTTTTACCTTCTTTGATCATCTTACCAAAATCTTAGGTTCCTGGGCTATTTAAGAAGATTTAGTAGTGTTGTCTTCTAAGTTCTCTATATCCCTTTAAAATTCACTCATTTCTGTTCAATTCACCTCACCATTTTCCCTTTCCATTTATAATTTCTAAAAATCTTCAATTCATGCTTGATTGTGCTGGTGTGCCTCTACCTGTGTGATTTGCTGCCTTGGCTCCTTGTTTGGCATGTTGTTAGCCCAATTAATCTTAGGAACCCTGGTTTCTCTTTGAAAATAGGTTTCTTCCTCTTTCTTTGCTATGGATTTCCTTTAATGAGCAGTAGGCCTCTTACCTTACCTATTTCTCTGCTGATAGTTATTTCAACACTCCTGCAGAAATGTCAAAATGCATATTTTCCTTTTGCAGAATTTTGTTCTTGGCAAAGTAGTCCTCCTTGGATATTTTCTTGATCTGACTTGGAAAAACAGGTGCTGATCTATTTCAACTTTTGATTCAACTTCTAGCACATGAAAAATAGTGATTTGGAACACCAAAGATAACCTACAACCTATGAAACCCTAGTGACCTAGTGGAAGGCTCTTTGACTTGGTCTTTGACTGAAATCTTGTCTTAGGGTCTTTAAGTATGAAAAAAATATTTTTTGACAATTTGATGTATTGAAGATCCAAAATCCAACGTACTTGATTTATCAAAAGTGCCAACAAAGATAGCTTTAATACCATCAATGCTTGAGGCATTTGATGAACATGGAAAAGGTAGGTTGTTTGGCAATCCTAGATGGAAATTGGAAGGGTTAAGCATAGGAAAAATAGAGTACTGAGGTTATGGGTGTTAAAATGGGATAGAGATGAGTCTCATAAGCCCATGAGGTGTCTTCTAGGAGTGATAGGCTAACCAAAGAATGGCAGAGTAGTAAAATAGTGAAAATTTTGTTTTAAGGATAATGAAAGAAGTGAGATTTGTAAAACTCACAATATTCATGAATATTGTTTTTAGAAATCTAGGACAAGTATTTAGTCATATACAAAATAGAAAAAATTATTGATGACTAACATTGGATCCACTTGGGGAGGGTAGCTCCTTTTCAGGAGGTGTCCAGAATTTTAGATATCAAATCTCTGAGTTTATGAATACCAGTGCCTCATCCATTGGACAGATTTTTATTTTTTCATTTGTTGTTGTTTCCCTTGAAGCTATGATCTCAAAATCTGAAAAACATGTTTTCTTAAAACTCATCTCTACCTACCCATCATACTTGGCCTAACATTTCTTCTTCTTTTGGGTGCACTTGGACTGGCAAACCCTTGACATTATTTTTCTTTTTGAAATCAAAACAAGCTATCTACTTGTACCCTTATTACTTCCAAGAGTTTATATTATGCTAGTGAACTCTTTTATTCTCTACCTATACTATTCATCTATCAAGATTAAGCTATTTGACAGGCTTCATTCTCTAATCTACTTATATGAAGTTGAAAACATGATTTGAACCAGGATTAAGCTATCTGATTTACCATGGGCTATGGAATTAGGACAAGCTTCACACAGAAATTATTTTTGTACAAACAAAACTTAGAAAGTATGAGGGTTGTGTTTCATCATTTGTTAGTCATCCATATCTTTATTTTTGGCTTAGATTTGAGCATTGAGAACCAACATCTTTTCTTCCTAATCTATTCCTATTGACAAGTCAAGTTTAAATGATTTGACAAGCCTTCTTTCACTAACCTATCAACAGAAATTTAGAACATGTTTAGCCAAGATTAGGCTAGATGACTGAACAAGACTCTTTTAACAAGTAGTAGCATTTAGGCTTGCACAATTTCAGTAGTACTCTTTTTTGGGTATGGGATTGTACCTCTTTTTCAAATCTGCCCTCTTTTTCCTTCTTTCTTTGTTTTTTTGTTTTTTTTTTTATGATCTCTCATCATGCAATGTTATGTACAATGAATGAAAGTTTCAAACTATGACTCTTGACAAAAATAGTGCTTGAGCATCCTTCCATTGACAAGACCTCCAAATAATTCTTCTCCATTCAGTTCTTGTAAAAAGAAAGCCTTATGACCTCTAACTGAATGAATGATATAAGGAACTTTCCACAAATTCTCAAATTTTCCATGTTTACCTTTGTCCTCCCCCCTAGAATCCCATTTCAGCACTGTGTCTCCAATGTGGAAATTATTTGCTTTGGTTCTTTTTCCAAAGAGATTCTTTATGTTTTCTTGCAATGCTTGTGTCCTTTGGTAAACTTCTTCCCTTGTCTATTGCAAATGAACGGTTTGGTTCAGCCTCCTTTGCATGTCATTTTCTTCTGATTGCACTTCTTGGAGGAGCTTTATGACTGGAACTCCTAAATATGTTGGGAAGATGGCATCCATGCCATACACTAGTTGATAGGGAGATATACCGATTGACTTCTTGGTGGTTAGTCTATCATCCCATAGTGCATGCACTATTTTTCCATGCCATGCTTTTTGGTTATGTTCCATCAGCTTCTTGATAATGTTCACCAGACTTTTGTTGGAGGACTCAACTTGCCCATTACCTTGAGGGTAATAAGTTGTGGAATGCCCAGTGTGATGTGTTACTTATAGAAAAATTCAACCATTCTTTTGGATTTAAAGGCAACAACATTATCTGTAATGATCTTTCTAGGACAACCAAAATGGAACAAGATGTTGGTCTCAAGGAATTTGATAATGACTGAGTAGGTAGCATTCCTAGAAGGGATGGCCTCTATCCACTTGGTGAAATAATCAGTAGCAGTGAGGATCCACTTGTGTTGGGAAGATGAATAAGGGTGGATTTCCCCAATGAAGTCCAAAACCCATTGTTGAAAAGGAGCTTCAACACTAATGGAATGCAAAGGAAAAGGTAAAAATTTTCTCTTGCCATAAAAAATTTGGCACTTATGGAAATTCATAACTAGTTTGTGAGTGTCGGGGAAAAGGGTGGGTCAATAGTAGCCAGCTCTAAGGATTTTGTTAGCTATGGTTTTCCAGTAGAGATGACCTCCACACTCTCCCTCATGCAGCTCATGCATAATTCTATCTACATCATCTTCAAGCAAACATTTAAGCAATATGCCAACAGAATTCTTCCAATACAAAGCTCCATCTAAAATGCAGAATTTTAAAGCTTTTTGTTTCAAGAATCTGGCTTTTGTCTTGGATAAGGTAGGAGGAGCATTAAGATAAAAGAGTACATCTATAATATCAGCATACCAAGAGGATTTATGAAATTCTTCTTCAATGTGGGGAGCTGTGAATTCTTCTTGTTCCTCTAATGCATCAACCATATTCATGTCTAGTGCTTGGAAATTTGATTCAGCCTTGAGTTTTGCTAGTCCTTGTCCTTTAATCAGTTTAGTGGGTCTGACTTCTAAATCATATTCTAAGATAATAGCAATCCATTTACCCCTTTTACCATAAGGGCCCTGATTTATAATGTCCTTGACAGCTGTGTGTGGAACAAAATCAATGATATGAGAGTGAAAAATGTAGACTCGAAAATATTTCAATGCTTTGATCAAGGAAAAGGCTTGTTTCTCCATGATGTTGTATTTTAAGGGAGCATCTCTTAATGCCTTACTAAAAAAGGCTATGGGTTGTTCTTGCCCCATCATGTTATTTTGCAACAACACTGCATCAATGGTGTGTTTGGATGCAAATGAGAAAATGTAGAAGTCCTTGGTAAGGTCAAGACTGATTAGAACTGGTGTTTGGGTGAGTGCATGTTCTACCAGCTCAAAATATTTTTTGGCTTCCAGGGTCCATTTAACTCCTATCTCCTTTCTAAGCATGTTTGTGATATTCCTTAGGAGTTCAGAAAGGTTGGGGATGAACCTTCTAAGGAAGTTGATCTTTCCAATGAAATATTGCAACTCCTTTACGTTTCTAGGATGGCTAATTTGCAATATTCCTTCAAACCTTTTAAGGTCTATTTTGATTCCCTCTTCAGAGATGATGTGGCCTAGGAGCTTACCTTCCTGAAACCAAACAGTGTTTTCTTAGGAATCAGAGATAGGCCATACTTCCTACATTTTTCGAAGACTTTCCTCAAGTGGATTAAGTGTTCTTCATCATTTTTAGAATAGATAGTGATGTCATCAAGGTAAATGGCTATGAAGCAACCTATTTCTTCCGAAAAATTTATGTCCATGGCCCTTTGGAAAGTTTCCCTTGCATTCATTAACCCGAAAGGCATTTTAACATACATGAATGTGCCCTAAGGTGTAGTGAAAGAAGTTTTGTGTTGGTCACTTGGAAGCACTAGTACCTGATTGTAACCTGAAAAGCCATCAAGCAATGATATTCTCTTAGAGCCAACTACCCTTTGCAATATATGATTCATTTTGGGTAAAGGATAGTTATCTTTCAGGGAGGCTTTACTCAAATTTCTAAAGTCAATACACAGCCTAATCTCCCTCGTATTCTTCCTAACTGACACAAGGTTTGAAACCCATTATGAGTACTTAAGAGTAGCTATGATCCCAGCATCATACATCTTCTTAATCTCTTTATCAAATAAAGGTACTAGGACGGGGTTTATTCTTCTCAACTTTTGTTTGAATGGTTTCTAATTTTCCTTGATAGGAATTTTATGGTGAATAATGCTTGTGTCATAGGACTTCAAGCCCACATACCCCCATGCAAACACATCTTTAAACTCTTTAAAAAGATCAATATAATTATGTTTTATGTGAGGAGGAAGGGTTTTGGATAGCTTGATCATTTTAGGTTCATTTATGCTGCCAATGTTATAATCTTCTACATTAGTCTCAGTATATTCCATCTTTGGCTTTCTAGCCACATCATTAAAATCAAACAACTCCTCTAATGGTGTAAGGCCCCTTGGTAACGTATCATCTTTACATTGTAAAACCTCAAGGTCCTTTTGATATGGATTTTCAAACAATTCTTCCTCATAAAGATTTTCAGGTAGATTTATATCAATAGTAGTGGACAACCCTATTTTATGGGCTTGTTTTTCAGCAAAATAATCGTCTTCATGTCCTAAGCTTGTTTCCGGTATTTCAAATTCATTCTTAGATTGCAGAAAGTCACCAATTTTTTTATCACCCTCAAACACTTGCCAATAGTCTATGTTGTCAGGTACTGTAGGCTGGTTTTTTACTTTGATAATGTATTGTTACTTTGCATGGGGTATTTGGAAATTTCTCGCTGCAAAGGAAAGCTCATTGGCCAGGCTATTTTGAGCTCTAGGAATGAAAGTGAGTTCATATTTTTCAAAGGTTTTCAGGAGGTATAGGGTAGCATTCCTATACTCTCCTAGTCTAGGATTCTTGGCTGAATACTCCCCTTTGATTTGGTTAATCACCAACTCTAAATCTCCTTGGACCGAGATCTTCTTAGCTCCTATGTTTTTTAGCAAATGTAAACCAAGGAGGAGAGCCTCGTATTCTGCAATGTTGTTAGTGCATTGAAAGTCTAGTTTGTAGGAATGGCCTTCATTTGTGTTATATATCCAGATACCAGCTCCTGAACCCTCTTTGCCACAAGAGGCATTAAATCTCATGTTCCAATGTGTTTCCAGTTCATATTTTTCATTATCTTTTTGTTCAAGGTTGCTAGTTTTTTGGTTGTTGAGTTCTTTATTCGGTGTTTGGCTTGAGTGTTGTGGTATGTCTGGATCTATCTCAATTTCATTTACCTGTTCACTGATGTTGTCTTTTTTATACAAGATAAATGAGTCAAGGTCCGAATAAATGGAATAGACAGGGGTGTTGTCATTAGTCAAGTTTAGAGTGTTGGAATAATTCCCTATGTTAAAAACTCTAAAAATTTGGGACCTGTACATATCTTGGGATACTAGTTCAGTGATTGGTATGGTTATCTTGATTTTAGCAATATCTCCCTCAAAACTGAAAGGTACTTGTGTTTTAGGAATATTTACATTAGTCTTATCAACCATAATATTTTCTACAATTTTCGTTTGTTGAATCTGATTTGGGACTTTAGACAAAAAAAAATTCTCAGGGGCACTAGGGCAGCTTGTGTCACCACTTAGTTGGCTAGTTTTGTCTCTGTTTGGATCAGTTTTCTTAGCCATGGTGTTGGTACTGTCTGCTATCCTCTTAGGAGTATTTTCATGTGTCTTCCTAACAGCAGTGTCTTCTTTGTTCTTTTTGGATTTTTCTTGGTTCTTTTTTCTCCTAAGGTCATATTTCTTATGGACTTCCATTATGGCATTTTCAAATCCTAATTGATAGTCTTCAGAATTCTCATAGTTTGTTTCAGTTTGTTCAGAGGAAAAGAAACCTTGTTCTTCTTCAGTGAGAAAAACATCACCCTCATTGTCAGAACATATCAAATTTACATGGTTTTCTATGGGTTCTTCAAACTCTCTTCCCTCTTCATCTACATAATTTTCTTGGAAAGGGGGGCAGATTTGTTGATCATTGTCTCTTGGTCTATTTTGGGGAGGGTCTCTTCTAAAGTTTGGATTCATGTTTCTGTTTTGGGGATTTGCTTGGTTTTCCCAAGGAGGTTTTCTTTCACTCAATTTTATCCTTTCCATCATTCTTTCCATTACCCTTACTAAATTATCAAACTTGGCATAAAATGAGGAGGTTGAGACCATATTTTCATCTAAGGTAGGTGACTCTCTTTTCTGACCTCATCCTATCCCTTTTTTCAATCAGGTTGGCCTCTACTCTTATAGCTCTCTTTTGCATGTCTTCTAAAGTTAGGGCATCTCTCTCTCTTAATTGATAGGCCATGTCTAGATCTAAACCTTTTGGAAATTTTGCTAAAGCTAAGCCTTATGAGGGTTTCATGTCTGGTGGGAGGGCATTGTAAACACTATTGAACCTAGTACAACAGTCTTGGACACTTTCCCCAGTATTTCTCTTAAGGTTGTTATATTTCGAGAGGATTTGGAGAGGTTTTTTCTTGATTTCCCACTTGTTTATAAATGCCTGGTAAAGGGGAGGGAGATCATGTATGCTGTTAGAAGTCAAGCCTTTGAACCATATTTTAGATTCTCCTCCTAAGCTTTGTGCAAATATCCTCATTTTAATGGTTTCCTCTTCTAATTCCATGTAATCAAAGGCATCATTTATCCTATCTACATGTTGTTGGGCAGTGATGGATTCAGCTCCAGTAAAGTGAGGGATTTTGGATTGGTAATCATGTGGCAAAGGTAACAAAGGTTGTGGCAGTGTCAGGGGGCATACCATGCTACCATGATAGGATTGAATGGGATCCAAGGAGGATTTACAAGGGGAGGGTTTGTGAGAGGAGCTGAGGGATGAAGTGGAGTGTTTTGAATGATGGATGTGTGAATGGGAGTGGTAGAGGTACTTAGACCAGCAAATTGATTTTAAGTAGACTTGGGATAAAAAGAGCCAAAGTGATGGAGAAGCTGAAAGTCACGAGGAGTGGAAGGAGAGGCTTCTCTACTAGAAATCTGTTGCAAATTGGGCTCAAGGTCAGTCTGGTCAATCCCACTTTGTGACTTGGTTCTAAAAAGTTTTCTTGTGTGATGTAAGTCAAACTAGGGATCTTGCAAGGTTGTAAGATGTTCAGGGACAAAGCTTGCTCTATGAATGGTCTTAACAGTAGTTGAGTTTCCAGTTTTAGAAGTTTTCCACAAAATATTTTATGGGTCATCAACTAAGGTGGGAGGGTTTGGGTCCGGGTGAGATTTGGTACTGATCCTTTGTGAAGCCAGATTCCAAACCCAAGGTATATAGAGGCTGAAAGTTTATGACTGCTTTCGAAAGGCTGAAATCTCTTACACAGTGTGTGACTAGGCCTTTAAACTTCTTAGGGCTGATTTGACACAACCCTAAGGAAGTCTATGAACACTAGCAAAGTTAGAAGGCCTACTAGAGGCTTATAGAGTCACCAGGTGGATGTTTTTTGTTGTTTTAAGGATGTATTTTTATGGTCCACCACCAATAACTGACAAAAAACCAATCTAGGAATTTTTTGGGGTTTTCTAAGTTTCTTTTATGCAGCCCTAAGGTTTCTATGAGTGTCCTACAGTTGAGTCGTCATTTTTCTAGGATGGTGAAACAACCAAATTCTACTCTTTGGCTAACAGTTTGAGTTCTTTATGATTTGATAAGGGTTTCTGAAGTTCTAAGGAGTACTTAGATTATCACTAACTCAGAAATATCTCACCTCAATTTCCATTTATGTTAGGGAGTAATTTGGTGATAAATAAATAGATACTGTGTGATAAGGGCTTCTGAATTATCTAAGGATATATAAGCTTGTTTCTTACTCAAAATGTCCCACCGTGATCCCCATTATGTTAGGTTCCCGTGATTTGTTAGATTGGTGAGATCAAATGCACAAGGTAACATCAGACCAGTCTTTAGAGTCCTAGGACCTAGCTTTCCTAGACTCAGAGAGGGCTCTCTCTATTTTGTGCAAAGGATGTGAACTTGTTTTCTTTAGGGTTTGATTTTAGGCTAGTTGTTAAGTGTAGGGTTTGTTTGTTTGTTTTGGTTGGGTAAGATGATCAAGTAGAATAGATAGAGTGAGGAATATTCAATTCATTGGGCTGTGGAGTCAATAAATGTCATGGAAAGTTTCAACAATAAATCCGGGTGGATCACAGGGAAAATCTAGCATGGTCAGATGGATTTTCAAGGTTTTTGTGAAATGAAATGAAAATCAAGTTTGTGAACAAATTGGGGAAAAGGGAAATTAAGAATCCTTTGTCATGTACTTAAAACAAGAAGGAACTTCAACACTATTTAGCATAAAGAAGAAATCAATATAATAGATAGGGCACACCAATAACTCTTTGATTCAACCTAAGTAAATGAGCATTTCAGACAAACAATCCAATGAAATATATAAGGCGAGAAAGTCATTTAACTTCTAGTGATTTCACCTCCAAGGTTAGAAAACATTTAAGATAAACATATAACTTTAATCAAAGAAGAGGGAGCGCCTAATCATCATTGATCATAGCTATGAAGCTCTCTAAAACAATTATTCAAGCATGGACAAAGGGTATGATCGAAACATAGCCTCTTTGGCAAACTTAATTAATGGTACTTTGGAGAGAGACCTCAAGAACAATGTTTAGTGACATCAAACAAGTAGGGCTAAACATAAAAGATCTTTGATACCTATTGTATTAAACCATTCATGAAATAAACAAGCTTAGGTGGTCTAGAGAGCATTTAAGAATTCTCTAAAATGACCTAGCAGAGGAAAACATGGAGGCAATGAAGAACAAATAGAGCTAAGGTGCCTTTGAAAACATTTTTTAGTCTAAAACCTTTGTCCTATTACAATAAATAAGGATGAAACACAATGATACATAAGAAAAAAATAACTTAATAGAAGCACATCACCATTAACCAAGCTCAGGGATCCTGCAAGCAGCCTTCTTCATCATCAAACAAGACAAGCCATTCACAAACTCCACACCACCAATTTCTTCTCCAATCTCCAAAAAAACTATGTATTGCTCCAAAGAGTCATAAAATTCCAACCTTTTACAATGAGGCCCTCATTATCTATTTATCTGGAAAAGGAGGGAAAAACCCTAAATAGAGTTTCAAAATGTCAAAACTAGTCATAAATGTCATTTATGACCAAGAGACCATGCAAGGCCCAAGGCACAAAATATCTCATGAAATAAATGGAAAAATAACTCCTAGCACCTTAATTTGGATTGATTTGCCTCAAAAAACATTAAAATATCATTTTTAAATTAATGAGTGTCTTTTGTTGACTTTTAGCCAAAAATACACATTGAGGTTTGAATGCGCATCACCTTCCCGAGCAGAAAATGGGTCCACTTATAGCTAAGTTTTGGTGACCTTCCATATATCAGAATTTGATCCATGATGGCTCATTGGAAAGTTTCCTGAGTCTACTTTCCAAATATACCATTTTTTTTCTAATTGAGATTCATTAGCCAATCCAAAGAGAAAAATTTCTAAAACTTCTCTAGGCACAGCGCTAGGTCTGTAAAGGAGGTAGAAAGGTGAAAAATGAGGTGTTTTTTGGCCTTTTTAGGGGTAAAAAATGCTCCAAATTATTTGAAATTTGGTGAGAATACTATAATAGATGTGGTGATTCAAAAAATGTTTAGTTTTCCTACTTAGGGTGCCTGAGATGAAAGCGTAGTGCCAGGGGTGTTGCGCTTAGAGGCCTCCAAATTCACAAAAAAATGAAAATTTGTTAAAATTTTCTCAAATTTGGTGGATGTGTGCCTCATGGGGTTTGAGAGACCTGTAGAGAAGTGTGTGCCAAGGTATCAAGTTTTTATTGGTATTTTTCCTCTTTGAGTGCCTGTAGTTGGGCATGGGCCTCATTGAGTTTATCCTTCACAATTTGGTTTTGCAATGCATAGTGCTTGGTCATTTTCTTTTGGAGGTGAAGCTCCCTCTTGACCTTCTTCAACTGCTTGTTTTCATTCTTGTAATATTCAATGTTATACATGGCCATACCTATGCATATTTCTAGATCCTTAATTTCTGCATCCTTGCTTTGGAGTAGTATGCTAGTGGCCCTCTTCTTGTTTTAATTTTCATTTTCTAGGTTAATGATGCCAAGTCCTTGTTTAAGATCCTTCTTACCTTTCTTCATCTTTTGTTTGCATTTATCTAGCTGTTTGGTAGAAGAGGAAGGCATGGTCCCTTGCCTTTTTGAGGCAGCAAACACATGCCTTTCCCCACAGTGATATGTCAATGAAAGGGGTTTAATTGTGATTGCCTTGGTGTTTTCATCATAGGTGGCATCATTTGTTTCCATGTCCTCCTCTTCATCATCCTGACTGCTTCTTACCTCTTTGCCTTCAAAATTAGCCTCACTATTGGCATCTTCACTGATTTGTGCACTCTCATCTTGTTATTCATTGTAGCTGCCTTCATCATTGTTGTGACCTTCATTTTGGTTGTCATCCTTTTGATTTTCCTTACTGTCCTCATGACTGTCATGACTATTGTCATGACAATCATGATTGTTTTCATGACAGTCATGATTATCTTCAGCCTCTTCTTCATTTTCTGCATAGTCATCATCTTCATTTTCTTCATTGTCATCCTCTTCCTCTATTTCCATGTCTTCTGCCTCTTGTGGGCTTAACTCATCATCATCCTCATCTTCACTTTGGTTTGATTCATTGTCACCTTCACCGTCATTGTCACTAGCTTGTTTACTATCACTTCCTTCTTGTTCTGATGCATTAGGAGAAGGTGAGGAAGGGAGGTTTTCTTGAGGAGAGGCTACTTGTGTAGATGATGAGCCATAATCTGTAGGAGGTGATGGAGGAGTGGAGGGAGGAGGATGAGATGATGAAGGTAAACTAGGCTGATGATGAGGTTGTGGGCTTGTGAACATTTCATGAGCTATGAACACATCCCAATGTATTCCTTTTTGCTCCAACTGATGTAGTACCACCATCTTGATCAAGGAGTGTTGGAACAAACTATGCATTTGCTAGGTATAACCACTCCTTTGGAAAACAAAAGACATATTTTATATACTCCTATACAAGAAATAGGGCAAATGAATCATCTTGACCCTAGTGAAATTCATGAGTAATCTAACATGGTAGGAGTAGAGCCTAGAGTATCTCCCCTCACAGGTAAAGTATTTCATGATGACCTTCATTAGGGGTGCATACCTCTCTAGTAAGTGTGAGAAAGGGAAAATAGTCTTGCAGCCCTCTTTATACCTAGGCTTGAGGAAAGGCTCATAGTAACTCATGTCCAACTTTGACCTTTTGAACCACTTTTCACCAACATCAGGAAGTCCAGTAGCATGGGAAATGGTATCTTATGATAGCTCAAAGTCCACCCCTACAAGATTTACTTATTTATTGTGTAGGTTGAGGACAAACAACCTAGTGAGTTCAGGATGACTTTGCATTTGTTTGACCCTTTCACAAAACTGAAAACATCCTACATTTTGAAAGCATGTGAGAATCATGGGAGAGGTGGTAATCTCAATAGTATCTTGGGGCTCAAATATTTTAACCTTCCAACCCTTATGCTTTTGCCTCATAGGCACTTCACCTCCTTTACTAATAACACTCCCTTATTCTCCTCACATGGTAATTAAGGCTGCCTTGAGAAAAAATCAGGCATGCTTGTGAAACCTGGTAGGAGGAAATAAAATGAAAATGTGGTAAGGGCAGTTCTTATAAATGAATGAGATGGAGGTGTGGGTTTATGACTGACCTCCCTTGAGCTTTGATGAAGGTTTGCCTTGGACTGATTTGCAATTACCCTAATTGACACCCCCCTTAACTGATAATTTTTTGCTTGGAGGTCAAAATAAAGAGTTTTCCATGAGGACCTAGGGTTTCCAGTGACTAAGGGTTAGTCAATTTCCTGTAACCATTAAATCATAAAAACCACTTTAGGGGTAAGGAAAACAAGCACCTACCAATTTTAACTTGTTTGCAGGTTCTTGAAGGAAGCTTGGAGGGGGATATCTTTTGTTTTTGATAATTTTTCAGGTGGAAGGAGGTTTTTTTCCCTAAGGCACAGCACCGGGCAAAAAACTAGGCCTTTCGGGTCCTTCTGGGCACAACGCTAACTGCGTGCAGGCTTGTCAGGCTCCTGAGTGCAGCGCTGCACAAGATTTGGCCTTCGGTTCCTCCTCCTAGGTGAACAGGTAGCGCCCAGCTGTAAGCGCAGCGCGCTCCCTTCTAAGCAAAGTGCAGTGTATTTTTACATTTCGAAATTTCTCCTACACACAACGTCGGGTGCTCTAAGCGCAGTGCCTACTCCAAAGCGCAGCGCCGAGTGACTTTGCCCAATTTCCCACTAAACTCAGAAATTTCCTTTTTTGAATGCTTTTCACTCTTTTGCAGGTGACAAATGAAGTTGAGTGATAAACAAATTCACTTTGTATAGTCTTAGGAAGATACATTTATCACTTGCAAATCCACATTCTAATGTTTTTTGGTCTCTTTATCCGTTTGGCTGATATCCTTTTTGACTTTTTACAATATGTGACTTAAAAACATTCAGATGTTTTTTTTCCCTTTCTAATCATCCTTCTTTGTTGTTTTTCAAGTTGTTGACATGGTGAAAATTGATTCCCTTTGGCCTATTGATTCTTTTAACACTATGTTCTTACCCATTCTATCATATCAGAACCCTAAAATTGTCTTCTCTGTTATTTGAAATCTAACACATCCTTTTAGCTCATTTATTAAGGGTAAGCTCTTTAAAAAAAAATTGAGGTACCTGTCCTTACCCTAACACTATCAAAACCTTTCTTTCTTGCATTATGGAGTTTAGTAATCATGCTTTTTCTCCCTTTGAAATTTCTAAGTGTGGGTGATCTGAAAACATGGTTTCTTCCCCTCTCACTGATTTTCTAGAGGTATAATAAATCCACCTTTGAAAAGTGCCATAGTCTTCACAATCATGTATGTTGTCTCCTCTTGGCCACTTTTGATTTGTTGCACGTGCCATGATATAATGATTCAGCTCTGTCTGATGCTTCTAGGTGTTGGACACATTCAGCTTGGAAAACCCTAGAATTTACCTACAATAGTCTCTTGAAATATTATTTTGTTCTTGATGATGGAAGCCTATCATCCTTATTTTACCTTCTCTTTGACCATATTCATCATGACAAACTCCTTGGAATGAGCTTGGAATATTTTCAGGAAATGATATCCTTAGGAAACCTTTGCTACTCTCACTAGAAAATTTGGCCCAATTTCCGATGGCCACTTCGTCACTATTCCGACACAAAGTCGTCGCAAGAGCGACAGTTCAAGGCGGCACAAAACGTGGTTAGCTATTACGTCGCAATTCCGACGCTTTTCCAAAGTGTCACAATACTGACACTTTTTCCGAGGTTTCCAAACAATCGTCACTCTTCTGATGTTTTCAAAACCATCACTCGTCTGAAGTTTATAACTGTCGCAATTCCGATGACATGTGTTTCGACGTTTTGAATGTCGCTCTTCCGACGTTTCTAAACTGTCGATCTTCTGACATCTAACCACGCTTTTAAAGCATCGCAAAACGGATGCTTTTAAGGCGTCTCTCTACCGACGCTTTGTAGGTGTCACTCTACCGACGAATTGAATGTGTCGCTCTTCCGACGCTTTGAATGTGTTACTCTACCGACGCTTTTTAGGTGTATCTCTACAGATGCTTTGAAGGTGTTGCTCTTCCAATGCTTTGAAGGTGTCAATATTCTGACGCTTTGATAAAAAAAATTTAAAAAAAATTAAACAGTTGTTGATTTATTGCCTACTTTTGTTTTACAGTGTGCCAAGCTTATTCCAGTCCTTGTAGGTAATGCAATCTTCCAATTTTGATATTTGTATACTGCAATTTCATTCTGTGCTAAGTTGCCTTAACATAAATTTCACGGTCAATTACTTAGAGACAGTTAAATATGAGTAACGTTTTTTTTTTTTAATTCTCCAGTATTTGTAAGAAATGAAGCTAAAGTCATAACAAATTGACTTGATAGTTGTGATGTCAGAAAGTTAGGTGGTTTCATACTGAAATTTCTAACGAATAATACTATTACTAAGGTTGATGACTGTTAGAGGCCCTTTGAGTACAATGAAACACTATCTACAATCGGTATCATCTGTATATCACATTTCGTTAGTGTTTAAAATGGAAATATAGAATATAACTGATGGCGGGGAAAACCCATAGTCCCGGTTTTCTCATTACTTAAATCTCAACCTATTCTTATGTCGGGGACTGGAAAATTAAACAAATAATTCTGAGAGCTTTAATATCTCAAATCTCAGAGATTTGAGATATTAATTTCAATTTTTATTATGTGCATGTAATATCTCATGCAATACCATCAGATTCATTCTTCTTTCGAGGGAGCTCTACTCTCAACCTACTTTGCTTCCTTTTAACTGACAAATTAAACACAACTGTGTATATTAATATCTCAATCTGAGATTGAGATATTAATTAAATATCCTCTTTTGGTTAAAACCCCGTATTTCATATAAAACCATCACCCTTGGCCGATACATACATACACTTGTTTTTTTTTTCTCAGTAAAATTAAACTATTTCTATTGATCAAAATGTAGTACAATCAGGAGAGACAAGAAACCGGCCGACCAGAAATGATGAAACTACCAACCTCGGTCCCGGAGAAGGAATGAACCATGCAAGGAGCTACAGTAAATGACTTGAAAGTAAAAAGAACGACTTCTACACCACATGGGCTGAAGTCTCAACTCGTAATTTTTTCCCTTTCTTTTTATTGACTTTTATCCATCCATCCTGGGGGGTGTGGGCTAAAACAACTTGAAGACTGGAGTTCTCCGACAGGGGGACCTCCTTGTTTGAATCAGAGGAGGAGGTCTCATGGACGCAATTCTGGGTGCTCGCAGTGACAGTGGTGTGCATAGGGTCCATCGTCTGAGGCGTCTGGTCTGGATCTGCATCGCTCCTCTCCTCATCCGAGCTTGAGGAATCAGATCTGACTGCTGGCGGCGGAGAACAAGGGGTCCATCTCTTGGGCTTGGTCTTTGCAATGTTATCCTTTTTCGTTTTTGCAGGAAGTGATGGGCAAGAATTCTGCAGGTGCCCTGTTAGGTGACAGTGGCGACAACGGAAGGCATTATTCTCGTAATCTAGGTCCTCGGTCCAAACAAAGTCGTTGATCTTGAGATTGATTTGGTCTGGCAGTCCCTTGCTTAGATCTAATTCCACACATATTCTGGCGTATGTGTAAAGGCCTTGATGTTCCCGCCAGGAATCTCCCATTAAAAATCTGCCCAAGGTGTTGCCTATGCCCCTGTAGACCGCCATATGCCACATGTGAGCTGGTAAGTTTGGAAGCCTGACCCAGACCGGAGTTCTGGTGATCACTGCAGTTGCTGGGTCAAAATCTGGGAACCAAGGAGTTAAGAAGAGCCCAGCAGTTCCCATAAACCAAGGTCCTTCTTTAAAGGCTTGTTCATAATTCTTGGGGTTGTCGAACATAACTATGAAATATCCTTTTGAACAGAAGCTGACCTTGCAATGGTGAGTCCAGTTGGAATGGATCCAGTCATAGAGGTCCTTAGAGCGTGGCCAAAGCCCATTGAATCTGCATATGATGGCCCTCTCTGCAAATTTTTGAAGGTCATTTGGGAGGCCAGGGTGGGAGATCTCAACAGAGGGAATCTCCTCCAGTTTGTCAACTAGAAAAGGCTGGGGTTTGGGGTTCTCAGGGGGTTTGGGATTCTCAGAGTGTACTACATCTTTGAAGGAGTAGGGAGGGGCAGTAGAGGATTGTCCTACAGCACCACCTCTCAAACGCATGGAAAACACTAAAGAGCTATTACTTTTAATGTTGTAAGAAGAGAGGGGGAGAAGTTCATCGAGTTGTTTACCTTGAAATAGAAGTCTTTGAAGGGCTGAGGGAATCCCGAACCGGCATTCCAGATTAGCCTTGAGATTCTGCACCAGGTCAGAGGGGTGGACCCAATGCAGAATGGTCTTGCCTGAAAGCTGAGTGATTTGAATCCGAAAAGGGGCAGAGAGAATTTTAAATGCTTTCCGGAATGACAGAGTGCCATAATCTTTTAGATCTTCGACTGCCTGACTATCTGGAAGCGGAAGGGGAGGAAATTGCTTCTGCCTGTGAGTGCTGAGCAAAGGCATATTTTTTCCTGCTCGATGAGGCTCTTCAACGCATCCCGAGAGTAGATCCACAAGGCCAAGCTGCAATGAGGCAGAGGCAGTGACTCCCACAACATTGTGGAGGACGGGCTTACAAAACCGGACCAGGAACTCATCCCTGGTGTAAACGCTTGTAGATTCTGGAATAGACGCCACAGTAGCAAGGCTGTTAGTGGCCACATGGTCATCCCTGTTGGCAGTGGTAAAGCAGAGGGCTTCTGCTTCAAAGGGAGCAGCTGCAACACGATGGGGCGTAATCGACCCAGAAGGGGCCACTTCTCTTCCAAGTGCTACAGCCGTTGTAGCTACAGGCTCTTCCTCGGTCTTCACATTGCAGCAGGCGGCGTCTGAGTCATGAGCAGGGTTTGAAAACAGAGGGTCGGCGGCGACCACAACAACCCGGCTAAGAAAAACCCTACTGCAAGCCATCGCTCTCCTCCAAAAAAAAATTGATTACACCAGTATAGCATTCACATAATTTTACATACACACACTTGTTATGTTAATGGTTGGCTGGGATTGGAACACGGTCCTTATTACAATGGTGCTTGACCACAACAAACATATAACAAGGCAGACCACACTAGCCTTTAGTGATACCATTCATTTTATAACCAGGGGCTTTATATAATGTTCGGGCTACACATATATTATTAAACTTGTGTCAATGCGACCAACATGCCATACCGTGGTTAAAACCATAAAACGTAGTTAGGACAGCGACAATCAACATATATATGCATGGGGCCCAGTTCCTACGACCCTTCCACATCCAATGGTGGATAATACGTCACACCGGCTTCGACGATCCAACGATCCAACTGGATATCGCGCGAGTTAATTGCACGATCATTAACTTGCGATGAGAGTGGTTTTCCAAAACTACTTAAGGCCACGTGTCAGCCCATGGCATTGATCGCATCCAAATGGGGAATACAGCTTACCGTATAAAGGTGGTGCGATATGTCGGAAACCCGTCTTTACTGTGCAGCCCTCATAGTTCCGACTAGTCTTGCTGAGGGTTCCACCTGACTTCAAAACTTAATCTTGCCCACAAAATACAGTTCAATATCTACTCTCCCTCGATTCTCACTCGACAACCAGGAATAAAAATCACCTGCATCCTTCATGAACCCTCATCGATTCCCGTTGGTCTATTCACACGAGGTTAGAGCATATTCGGGATTCGATTGTCAACAAGTTGCGGGGTGTGGCTTCCATACAAAATCCAACATCGATTAATACAGGACTTCGACCTGTACTATCTATGCACGCCCTCACGGAACTTACACACATAATTCATATATTAGTTTAACACAGGTTTATCACGCAGTTAATCACCGAGACTCATAAACAAATCAACACCTCATCAGATGCCGAGTACCATTCAATCCCTCCAGTTACACAGGACATCATTCAACTCAACTACAGATATTATTCACACATAGATTCAAGGAATTCCACACAAAATTTAAATCAATCAATACACAAATACTCAAGGTATAATCCCACAGAGTTAAACAACGAATGCACAGTTATACTGAGAGAAATTCCTCATTTATACAGTGACCAAACTTACAAGCTTTTAGCTTGCCAGATCTTCAATCAATTGGCCCTTCTCTTCTACCCTGTCTCCTCTACAGTTCTATGCAGCCTATGAAGTTCTCTATTCACGTCTCCTGACTCTGTCACAAAGGTTTATTTTTATATCAATTACAATGAATCAATTAGAATTTCTCGATGACTCACAAACTCTTAAAATTCCTACAGTTCCAAATTAGACTAACGCTCTGACAGACAGAGACGGACTTCTTCTTCCTATGCCCACTAATCATTCGGGAAATTACATTTTCCTCTACAAATTAACTAAATTAGCTCAATTATGGATAATTTCATAGGGAAATAAAACATGAGACCCCCATTTACATTTATTTATGTACAAAAGTTGTCTTGGGTCTAATGCCCCTGCATCAATAACATTTTCATCCCTATTGTTTAAATTTCATACTTTATAATCTCCTGAAGAAAGCAACTGGATGCAAACCACATGTACAACATATCAACCATGAAATGCACAACCATGGTGGTATTTTTGATCAGCTGTAAATGTGATGACATCTTTTCCGAGATTCCCTAGGTCATATTCACTGGCTAGTTGGAAGAGTGCTTTGTAATTTGTTTAATAATGGTTATGTTAGCTGGACTCTTTAATGCACTAGCTGATGAAAAGGTTTATAAATACTCTACTGTCATAGTTTTGGATATCCTCATATGCTATTTTAGACTCCATATTCACTCTCTGTTGAGCCCTAACTGTCCAACATCAGCTACACTGTATTTCTTTGTCGCAATCTACAAAAACTAAATGGCTGATGTATGTGGATTCAGAAATTTTTTCTCTTAAGCTTCTGGATCATGTCCACGGTGTTTTTGGACTGGAATGGCTGCCAAACCATTTTTGAAAAAAATTAAACACGGGGTATCATCTGTATATCACATTTCATTAGTGTTTAAAATGGATCTCGATAGAAAGTTAAATGTCTTCCAATTGTTGATTTCACTAGCAAATCCACGTCCATTTCTATTCAATCAACTTGAGAATTTGCAAATGAAATTTAGTAATGAAAAAGGCAGAAAATGGCAGGTCAGAGAAAGAGAGAGCTTGCCAGAGAAGATGGAAAAAATAATCTATTAATTTACAAGAATGGACTCCAGCAAAATGAAAAACAAAACTCAGAAAACTACCAAGTATCCATTCGGTTTATACACAATTCTGCTAAATAATGTAGGTGATTGAGATGAAAATTAGCACCTTTACAAAGAGCTACACATGGCTAAATTTTCAGACCACCCATTGGTCGTTCCCATATCAGCTACAATTCCAGCCCTGGTAGTGGTGATTTATAAAAATGGTTCCCTTTGAACGCTTCTAGCCATAGTAGAAACTCAAAATATATCGTGTAGGATTGAAGCTAAGAAGTACCACTAAACATACAATGCACAAACATATACTGTTCATGTTAGATCGAAAAAATAACACTTAACAAACATTGTATAGTTAGCAGAACAGAAAACTTGAAAGTTCAAAACCAAATTTGAAAAGACTGAAAGAAATATACATTTGAAGGCTCTCTGAATCACTTACAGAATGGAAAGAGAATTATAATAAAGCCAATAGGGTAGAGGAAAAATGTTGTCTTATCTAAGAAGGGTAACACTGTAGCACATGCACAAAAATATCTGAAGTATTAAAGATAAACGTATAGAAACAACTTAAAAAACGGAACCTTAATTCAGTTCAGATCTAATAACTTTTATCAAAAGAAACTTACCATCATAGCCTAGAAATTTTAGGTAATGGTAGTAAGAGAAGGCTACCATAAAGAGTAAATTTGACAGTAAAACATGAACAAATCCTTGTGCAACCAACATCAATTTTAAGGCAGTTGCGGCACATCTTGCATCACAAAAATCAACAAAACATAACACTAGAGGTTCTCCACCAGGCTGCAAAGCTCACAAGATTGCCAACATTTCATTAGACCTCGTTAAAATAATTTGAGTTTCTATCTATCAATAAATAAACAAAATATACTCTGCTTCAATAGCAAACAAGCATTTATAAAAACTTGACACATAAATTAAGATCCAAGCTATCATTTTAAGCTTAATTTATCAATGAATACTCAAAATTTAGACTGTGCTTACACGTCTAGGCTCCTTTTTTACCAGTCAAAATTCTTTGAAACCAATGAATGGACGGAAAATTTCTGTTGTCAGGTTAAGAAAAAACACTCTAAAGGAAAAGCATGCATGCATGACCAGATAAAAATCAAGACACTCTACACAACTAAAAGCCTACCTAAAAGCAATCAATATTCATACCAAAGTAGCATATATTTTGTTTCACAATGACCTAATGTCATCATGTACTCAACAAGTCAATTCTTGCAGTGTCATACAACCTCAAGCCTCAAACATCTTTACAAATTTTAGGTCCGATTTAGAACAAAACTGTTAGAGATTTCACTGAAATCAAGTTACATTATAATGCTCATTTAATATAGAGATTAAGATTCTGAATCTATGATGTTATTATTGTTGCCAGTATTTTTATTGTACTTGTGCCATACCCACCACCACTAATAGTAACAGCAATGTTGAATCTTGATCAGTCTCCATCCATGGGATTTTAATGGCCCTTAGATGTGAGATTCACATGCCAAATTGAATCATTTCATAGAATGACTCCACTGCATATTACTGTCTTTCAGCTATGGCTGAGTATCAATTTTACCAATTTGGCTAGCACTTGAATATAATCCTAATTACATCAAATTTAAAAATTTGATTCTAATCCTAAGTGCATAAAATTCTGCAAAACCCACTCACGCAACACAGTCTAGAAAGGGTTAACATGCCTATGAAGTATTTAAACATTGTTGAGGGCTAAGAATAGTTGGACTTTGCCAACTAACTAAACTCACTTTTGACCACTTCTAGTAAATTTAGCCTGTAGATGCTCTCATAAAAAGAAAGCAGGTGGTCCAATAAAAGGAAGGGGATTGGTTGCGTGTTTCATTCCCTTTTTTGTGTCAGCTGAAAGCATTCCAAGAAGAATAAATCTACTGAAGCATGAAACTAATTTTTTTGCTGCCCCAACTACCACTGATATACATCACAATGTTTCATAGTTTATTGTAAGCCTCTATTGAGAGTGGGTAGCACTAAATCCAAGTAATTCCCCTCATCCCTTAAAAGACACCTCTAAATATAACTAGAAATTTCAAATAGTTAGTAAAGGAAAAGTACAAAGATATAACATATCTGTGTTGAGCCAAAAACCTGTGCATTCACAAAAAAACTGGGATGGATAAAACCTAAAAACAATTATGGACTTTGACAAAAAATCATCTTATGCATACAAAATGAAAGAAGCATTGGCATACTACTATGTTTACAAATTTAAGGACAGGCAGAGTGAGTCTCTGGGCAACACAGTTTCATGTGGAGACCCTAGATCCTTGTACCCACAATATCTAGTGACTTATAAAATGATTGCCAAAACAATGTCTTTTCTATGCATGTAAGAACACCACCTGTATAATGAGGGAGATGTAATATTTCCTGAGAAGCAGATTTATATAGAGTGGTCCAAGATTGTGTATTTATGGAAGATACAACTGATTTTGGCATGAAACATGTATCCAAGATTTCAATGTGCCTTATTTCAGAGCCCATTGATGATTTAATATGAAACATAAACTTTCAAAACAAACACATTGAAATCACAGGATCTCCATCATGAATATCATAAATATTAACTGTCTTTTGGGCACTGGCAGTAGATACCATATTAATATTCTTCTTTTGTATATTCTTGATCTTCATCCAACTGATCAACATCTATATCAACATCTGACTCAGAGACAATGTTGAAATGATCGACCATGTCATCATCATCATCAATTATGTCATTTTCAATAATATCCTCATCGACATCATCATCAATAATTGTTGCCTCATCTCCTATGCTTGGTTCATCTTCTAAGATATCTTCTTCGTTTGTCAAGCATCTTCCTGCTCATCTGCCACTGCATCATCTTCTTCTAGATCAATATCATCTTCTTCCTCTACAGTATACTCTACTGGCCTTCCTCTTGGATCATATCTAATAGCAAATGACCATTCGTTCTCACCTGGAACCTCTGAGTAAAAGACTTGTTCGCATTGGCTTGGAAAAACATAGTGATCTTTTCCTGCTTCAAATTGCGATGTTTTAACCATTGGAAATCCATTTTCATGTTGAATAAGTTTTCTATCATCATCACGTACATTCATTCGTAGCCTATACCATTTGACTTCAAACAAAACTATCTTGAAGTAATTAAAGTCACACTCAACTATATCATCTAAGAACCCATAATATCTATTTTCAGATTCTCGAGGATGTCTGTCACTCCTGGAGGAAACATTAGTGACCTGGAATACTGCAGTTATCCCACTATTAGAATTTTTCTTGTTATCATCCAACTGTTTAACGCGAAATTTACGACCATTGCACCACATAGCCTTGTGGTGTTTCAACTGCAATATGCCAAACATGAAAAAGATGCATTCTCAATTAATAATTAATCATATAGAGTGTAGAGAGCTCTTTGGTCATGAATCTAACAAGAGTGGCATGCTTGTCACATCTACTTCAAATGAACTCACATTTTGCATTTGAAAATCTAATCAGATGTAAGAAATCAGGTGTGTTTTCAAGGAGACTGTGAAAAATGTAAGACATGTAAGTTACAAGATTATATATGTTAAGTGTAATAGTCAATTTGTTGGCAAGTAGTCATTCCAAAGTAATATACTGGAACAAATTGAAATGCAATATTTTTACACTAATAGCTTTCACAGGAATGAATATAATTCTAAATACTTAGAAGTTCATTCTCTGGTCAAGGACTAGTTATTTTTTCTAGTGAATGGAATTCTGATACATCCATATTTCAATTACTAAATTTCATTTTCATTCATTTATGCTTGAATGCAATAAAAAAAAGAAATAGTAAGGTATCATCTTGAGCATGATGCCCCAAAATTTATCAGAGAATGTGGAGCTGAAGGAGACTCTATCACTATGGAACCATGTTCTCCACCTTTGTATCTATAGTTCTATCTATGGAAATAATACAATTGTAATTGATCAGTTCATTCAAAGATTAGGTTTCTATGAATCTGAGTACCCAAAGAGCAGGAATCAAGGTCCTTTTATCTTCTGCATTATACAATTGAGTTTTTCAAGCATAGGAACATCAACCTTCCCTAACTTCAATAGGTGATGGAAGCTACCTCTCACAGGTAGACATGAACATAGGAAGATTCAAAAAACACAGATCTAGTATTCAAGCAAGCTTGGAAAGAAGATAAAGAAGTTCTGGTAGCATTGTTCTGGCCAACTTGAATGAAATTGAATAACTGGATACACAAGATGCAGACGAAACACTTAAAAGTCTTGTGGATTCAAAGAAGAATTCTGTATGAACAGAGTATAGAGAGCTCTTTGGTCATGAATCTGACAAGAGTGGCATGCTTGTCAGATCTGCTTCAGATGAACTCACATTTTGCATTTGAAAATCTAATCAGATGTAAGAAATCAGGTGTGTTTTCAAGGAGACTGTGAAAAATGTAAGACATGTAAGTTACAAGCTTATATATGTTAAGTGTAATCGTTAATTTGTTTGCAAGTACTCATTCCAAAGTAATAGATTGGCACAAATTGGAATGCAATATTTTTACACTAATAGCTTTCACAACAATGAATATAATTCTAAATACTTAGAAGTTCATTCACTTGTCAAGGACTAGTTATTTTTTCTAGTGAATGGAATTATGATCCATCCATATTTCAATTACTGAATTTCATTGTCAGTCATTTATGCTTGAATGCAATAACAAAAATAAATAGTAAGGTAGCCTCTTGAGCATGATGCCCCAAAATTTATCAGAGAATGAGGAGCTAAAGGAGACTCTGTCACTATGGAACCATGTTCTCCACCTTTGTATATATAGCTCTATCTATGGAAATAATAAAATTGTAATGCATCAGTTCATCCAAAGATTAGGTTTCTATGACTCTGAGTACCCAAAGAGCAGGAATCAAGGTCCTCAATCACATAGGTGTTTAATGTAGTTATTTCCACTCTATAGGATCATGTTATTCATGTTGTGTTAAGATTTGGAGTCCTTAAATAGCTTTTGTTCTTCATCTCAATATTTATTCTGTCCACTCAAAATTGGCAAGATCATTTGTAGTTGCATTGTAGTAGTCACCATATTACCCCTAACAACCTATACTACTTGAAGATATGGTAGTGGCTATGTGGAGTCCATAATACACTCTTGTGAGTATCAAATGGATTCTTCATTGTATTTTCCGTAGAAGTTTGTAGTAGCTTGTTCAGGTAATTAATTATATTATATTTTGGTTTGTATCTTTTGGACAATGTGACTCCAATATGTGGGCTACAAATAAATTCATCAGCTATGCATGAAGTATTTTAGAAAAGCTTGAAGTGCGGCAGGAAGAGTCTGGACTCTGAACAGTATTTTGGATCTGCTTTTATCTTAAACAGAATGATATGACCATGTTATTGAGCAGGACAGTTAAAAGAGTTAAATGACAATATTTTCCCAGTTATAGAGGCAGTCAATACACGGCCATTCTTTAGCTTCTTCACATGAAGAAAAGGTGAATCCTGTTATAGAAGACCATAGATTAATACTTCTGCTACTTCATATCTATTACAAATGAGCCTGTTTAGGCAATTGGATGACGGCTTGCTAACCAAAAGGAAATTGCATCTGTTTTCTAGAGAAACGTGCTGCAAAATTCTATTGATAAAACAATACAGTGCTTTAAACATATTAAAAAAAGAGATAAGGAAATATAGTGATTCCAGCGTATTAAAAAAGGAGCAGGAAAGTGCTTTAAACATATTTAAAAAAAAAAGATAAGGGAATATAGTACTTTAAGCATATGAGAAAAAGAGAAAAAGAGCAGGAAAAAAGGCTTTCCATTGATGAAATCATGTATTTCTCCCAAAATGCTTCTTTTAAGCCCATCAAAACAAAAACCAGCAAGTGGGAGCCAGAATCAACAAGTCTCTAACAAAATAATGTACACAACCAAACTAGTAAGAATCTTCCCCTTACCAAATACCAAGATCCATACAGAGGTGAGGCATCGTCTCAAATGCAGAAATAGACTAGCAAGAAATCAATAGTACCAAGCAAAAGTTACCGACGCGAAATACACAGCACTCCAAGGGCTTAGGTCTCAAAATATGCAGTAGACTAACAATCAATAATACCAATCAAAAGTTACTAATCCAGGCAACTGCAGGGCAATTCCCTTGAACGGCTATTCACAAACACCCAGTAAAACCCTTATAGCAGAAACCACTTACCAGATATCCAAGCTTCTGTTGTTTGTAAAAAATGCAGCAGTTAATGAAAATGGGGAGGTTTCCAGCCGAAAGGATTCGGATTCGAGCTTTTGGCAGGAATGAAGTTGATCTACATTACTACCACTGCCACTTGCTGAGGTAACATCAAGGGAAAATCGCCGCAGCTGTACATGGAATTTTTTTCCATGCTCAGAGTTCATGACAAAAAGGTCGAACAAGCTGAGCGGGAAAAAAAAATTGAATAGGGCAGAATGGAATTATGGGAAAGAAGCATAAAGGTCGAAAAAGCTGAGCGAGAAAACCATTGAATTACATGGTGAATCAATTAACCATTAAGCGTCGTTATTCTAACACCCCCAAAGCGTCGCTATTGCGATGGCTACCTCCAAATGTCGCAATTGTGACACTTAGACAAAGTGTCACAATTGCGACGTTTGGAGGCAGTCGTCGCAATAGTGACAATTTGGGGCATAGTGTCGCAATTGTGACGTTTTCCTCCAAATGTCGAAATTGTGACACTTTGTCTAAGTGTCGGTATTGTGACACTTTTCTGTAAACGTTGGTATAGCAATGGTTTCGGGCGGGATTTGAAATAGTTGAAAAAAATGGGGGAAATTTTCGACATTTGGTCAAAAGTGTCGGAACCAAGTGTCGGAATTTCTGCCAAATGTACTAGTGTCTTATGGAATCTAGAATTTCCTTTTACCTTCTTTGATCATATTACCAAAATATTAGGTTCCTGGGCTGTCTAAGAAGATTTAGTAGTGTTGTCTTCTAATTTCTCTATATCCCTTTAAATTTCACTCATTTCTGTTCAGCTCATCTCACCATTTTCCCTTTCCTTTTATAATTTCTAAAAATCTTCAATTCATGCTTGATTGTGCTAGTGTGCCTCTACCCATGTGATATGTTGTCTTGGCTCCTTGTTTGGAATGTTGTTGGCCCAATTAATCTTAGGAACCCTTATTTCTCTTTGAACATAGGTTGCTTCCTCTTTCTTTTATGTGGATTTCCTTTAATGAGCAACATGCCTCTTACCTTACCTATTTCTCTGCTGATATTTATTTCAACACTCCTGCAGAAATGTCAAAATGCGTAGTTGCCTTTTGCAGAATTTTGTTCTTGGAAAACCATTCCTCCTTGGATATTTTATTGATGTGACTTGGACAAACAGGTGTTGATCTTTTTCACATTTTGATTCAGCTTCTAGCACATGGAAAACAATGATTTGGAACACCAAAGATAACCTACAACCTATGAAACCCTAGTGACCTACTGGAAGGCTCTTTGACTTGGTCTTTGACTAAAATCTTGGCTTAGGGTCTTTAAGTATGAAAAAAATCTTTTTTGACAATTTGATAAATTGAAGATCCAAAATCCAATGTACTTGATTTATCTAAAGAGCCTACAGAGGTAGCTTTAAGACCATCAATGCTTGAGGCATTTGATGAACATGGAAAAGATAGGTTGTTTGGCAATCCCAGATGGAAAGTGGAAGGGATAAGCATAGGAAAAACAGAGTACTTAGGTTATGGGTGTAAAAATGGGACAGAGATGACTGTCATAAGCCCATGATGGCTCTTTTAGGACTGATAGGCTAAACAGGGAATGGCAGAGTAGTAAAATAGTGAAAAAAAAAATTAAGAATAATGAAAGCAGTGAAATTTCTAAAACTCACAATATTCATGAATATTGTTTTTAAAAATCTAGGACAAGTATTTATTCATCTAAAAAATAGAAAAAATTATTGATGAATAAAAAATACCATACGTCCAAGAACATCTACCATCAAAAGCTTCCAAGGTGTTTGAGGACTGGCTCAATGGATGAGAGTCGATGGCTTTTCAACAAACAGTCTACATGATGCAGGTCGAAGCACCTTCATCAACAAAAATCCTATGAATGGATTTCCCCATAATGGTAAATTGAATCGGAAAATATACCTAAGATGGGTGGAAAGGAATTAAGTTTGAAAGTTCAAAAGTAATGAGATTGGAATCTATTGGATCAATCCCTCCAATAGTAGATAGTAGTGCCTTCCGTTGAGATGGACACGACTGAAGGACTTCCAAAGCTAACATCGTTGAAGGCATTTGAGCTAGATCCTCTACAATATTGTAGTGTTGTGTAGCTCTCGCATTAGGATTGTAAGATGATTTCCAAAAAACATTTTATTGGGTGGTCAGGTGATGGAATCATTACTAGGTCTCTCAATCTAGAGAGAACCAGAACTGGGCGGTGTGGAAGAGGAAGGGTGATCTATGACTTCTAGTTCCCTATAATCTTTGGATGGATTGGTGTAGTCTTTCGATCTCGTAGTAATAGAGATAGGTTCCATGCTATCCATGAAAACTTAAGAGTTTCCAAACGATTGGGGTTGATCTACCAGCTGTGTCTGCTGAGAAGGGAAAGGCTCTTTCAAGACATTTAGAGTCTCGGGTGCACCCTTCAAAGGACGGGAAACTTCAGCATGTTGAGGACAATCCTTGGTGTATTGATCATCATCACATATGAAACAATAATATTTGGGCTTGCACGTTGAAGAATTCTCAGCGGATGACCTTTTCGAATCTTATTTAGGGTTATCGGATTTGGATTTTCCTTTACCATTTTTCTTACCTTTTGAGGATTTTTCTGCTGTTGTAGATTGGACAACATTTACCTTAGATTTTTTACCAGGATTATTCTAGTTACTCGAAGGAGTGTAGGGTGAAGTATAAGTATTAGACTTAGGCTTCGAAGAAGCTTTGGGTGCACTACTATCAGCATAAGCCACTGGCCCAATAACACCTTCAAACGAAGGTGTAGTAGGAGACTAAGATGATGTTGGATCAGTTGAAGGCCACGGTGCATCAGGTAGGAGCTCATACAAGGTTACCAATTAGGAATAAACAAAATCTAGGTATTGAGCTCTAGAAATGACTTCCTCTTCCATGACACATCCAATTATGGCAAGATCTTTAGAAATATTTGGAATGAAATATTTTGCAAACCATTTAGTCAACAACTGATCAGGGATCTCAAATTTAATGAGGTGACATCGACGCCACCATTCGTGAATATGATTCTAAATGTGAGTATTAATTGACTGTTGCAATGAGGTGAGAAGGTCGGTGGTGGTTTCATACAAGACAAGTAAATGGAAGTGAGTAAGGAAAGCTATATCCAAGGAGTTAAAATCAAAGAAAATATCTCAAGGGAGTTCAATATACCATTTGGCTGCAATACCAGTCATAATGCACTAGAAAACACGAAGACGAATTGAATTGTCGACCCAAGAGTTAGAAGAGCACCATAAGTGGTATGTCATGACATGGGTTTGGGGGTATTCCCCATAATTTCTTTCAAATTTAGGACAATCTCCCAGGATTTTGGTCAGAATTGGTGGCCAATGCAACTGATGTTGGATGGGGTCATTTGTAGTATTTGACACATTTGGTAGTTCCAACGTAGCAAAAAATGGCAGGGGAGGATGATGAGGAGAAAAAGGTCGGGGGTTCCAACCTGGTTGATACAGATTCTACCCCAATAGGGCGGATTTTGACCTAGATAAGTGTACCTCCCCCATTTCTTGTAAGGACCTTGTTGCAGCTGATGTTGAACGTAGGGATCTTGCTGGAGTTTTTGGTAAGGCCCCTACTGTATTTTTAATTTCGAACTTTTCTGGATATAGGGTCCAATGTGAGGTCCTCGCTGAACATGAGTTCTAGCCTATGGTCCCTACTGAACATGGGGTACAGTCTGTGGTCCTTTCTAAATGTAGGGTCCATCCTGAGGTCCTGGATGGGCTTGTTGGTATTGAGGAATCTGTTGATATTGAGCACTAGGTTGAGGCCCAGTGTTATAGCATCATTTTTCACCCTTATGTGATTCATGATTGTCTCTTTGGCCTTGGGCACCCATTCCCACAGACTTGAATAAATTTCATAAAAAACAGTGTTTGAAATCACATACGTGGATATGCCCAAAATTTTCCGCGTGTATACGCGAGTCCAAAGATACTTTTCCGCATATGCCATTAAAATCATTAAAAAATATATAAAAATCCCTATTTTCGAGGTTGGGTTGATGGTTATTCCTGTAATTCAACCACCCCAGCCCATGGCCAACTGTTTCCAACTGATTGAAACTACTTTGAGGGAGTATAAAAGCCCCTCATATGCATGGCCTAAGGGGGAGAGGAAAATTATAGATATTATACTCTGTTGGAGCCTTATTCAAGTCTGATTTCCCGTGCCTCCTGCACTTCCCAGATTTTTACAGGAAACCCTTGTTTCCTGGAGATGTTCATCAGCTTATATGTCATCTCATGTGCACAATTCTTGAAAGAGTCCTAGCGAGGCAAGGGCAGGACGGATCCAGACGACGGTCTGTTCGAAGATCGTGGAAGGATTCAGGTGATCTCTCCACCTTTCTATTATTGTACATGTTTTTCGTAATGAAGAAGAACCATCTTGTTTCCGAATTCACGTGTTAATATCTGCTTGCATATGTGAAAAGATTTTTAATTAAACATTTATTATTTTTTATATGATGTTTCACATGGATTACACTGACATTTAGGAAAGATATATGTTGTACAACTAGATTTTCGTGCATGTCTCTTCTTGATTTCCAGGTTGAAGAGGAAGAAGAGTTGTTGGGGGTTTGGACCCCGCGGGATCTACATCAAACATAGGATCTACAGGTGAGTTCTACAATCTGTAATATTTTGTTTTTAGCGTACAAGTTTGATTGTGTGAGTCCTTCTTGAATATCATGCCTCGATATGTGGAGGTTTTTGACCCAACGACCTCTAGGGAGTTATTTCCCGAAACACCCAGACTAGGATTTCTGGTATTGACCTTGAGGAAGAGGCTAGTAATGAGTATCAAGTTGATTGGGGTGAGGACCAAATCGACCCAAAGGGAGATTCAGACCAATTTGGTTGTAAGGACCAAACTGAGGGTTAGTCACAACAAAACCTCTGTCAAGCTGGGGCTGTTGGACATACTGCTAAGAGACATTTGGTCGAGGAACATATTGATACTATACATTCAGCTATTGAACATATTGATGAGGTATGTTGGGTTGTTGAACATACGAATATGGTACGTTTAGTTGTTGGAAAGGTTGTTGAAACTAAGAATACTAAACGTGGGATTTCGGATAGACAAATGTAGTTGAAGTAGGTTGACCACTCAAAGGAGAATTTCCTACGATAGTATTCGTCAGTTGTAAAAGAAATGTTCCACTTAGACTAGCATTAGATTGTCCTGCCCCTGGAACGAGTCTAGAGTTTAGTGGCCCCCCACCCGAGACGGGAGGTATGTAAAGAATATTATACTTCCCCCCAAGCACGGATGAAACCATAGATTGTCCAATCAATGGTGGAACCGCAGTAATCATATATGGTGATAAGGGGGTATAGGATCCTATAAAAACATTCATTTGACCAATAGTGATTGTAGGTCGAACAACAGGTTGAGACCTGGCAACCACATTCAAGATGAATGGGCCAGAAGATGGGGTGATGCCCGTTGACCAAACGGGATGAAAAAATAGAGATGTGGCTCCAGAATCTCCTAAAAAGAGGCTTCCCAAAGAGGTATACCCATGTGGAAGTGAAGATGAAACTTGACTAAAGGTTATTTTAGTTCCACTTCCTAAATATTGAGGCATGGGGCCAAAAAAATTTCCTTCAGGAGGAAAAAGAGATGAAATGACTTTTGAAATGTAGGTGATAGTGGTCTCTTGTAGAGTACTCTGAGGAGCACTCACGAATAGGACATCATCAACATTGGATGCCATTTCATTGGGAAATAATTGACGGGTAGTAGAGAGAGATGCTACTGGAGAAGCAGAAAGTGGAACGTCGGCTCAATCAAAAGGAAAATAAGCATGTTGAGGTGAAACCATAACCAGATCAAAGAGAAGATTCTTAGGAAAGACCGTAAAATGTGCAGACAGTTCAGGGGTTTCCGGCTTAGAATATTCTGATGTTGTCCAAGGAGAATTGTCAGGTGGTGGTCGAGATGAAATGGGTTGTACACTTATGACAATCTCGAGTTCGACACCTTGAGCTTCAAGGAGTCCAACAGGAAACTGGGGGACCTCAAGAGGAGGCTCTTAAGATCCTTCGGAGGAGGGAGGAGGTGAATTCGAAGATTCAGCCACGATGACATTTCAAGACAAGATCAAGGAAGGAAGAGGTGAAAATATTAAAATTCACAATTTACAAAGTGATGATGAGGCTGGAGAAATGCATGGGTAGGATGTTTTCGTGGGCAGTTATTTTTAGAATCAAACAAAAAATAAATTAAAAAAGGGTATACTAGGCATAGAGGTTTACCAAGTATTCATGAACTGTAATATACACATTGGTGATAAATGATAGAAAAAATTACCAAGGACTTAAATTACTACAAACGATCTCCACGAATGTTGTGTTCGATGTATCACGTTTACAAGGTGGTTGATTCAGTTGCCTATGGCAGGCTTGCAACCTAATGGTGTCTCCAAAATTATACATGACGATATGTGGGAGTCTAGTCCGTAGTAGTGTTGTCTAATTCATAACCGTTCGATGAGATCACCCCAAATATACTTATCATACATCAATATACTTCCATACTTGGGATGGGATATCACCCCCGGATTGTAACACAGAACGTTAGCGACATATTCTATGTTTAACGACGTCGGAACATGTCTCTAGCCTAGACCTCTAAATGTTCTTGTTACTTCCAAAAACTCCTTAAGGTAAAATGGTAAATTTTAAAGTTGATCTTGAGTTAATTTTTAATTTTTGGCTCAAAATCGATGTCACTTGAATCCTACAATGTAGGCTAAATGAAAAAATAAAATCTTTCCATTTCAATGAAGTGTAAACTATTGAGGGAAGAGACACAAAAAAAAGTGAAATCAGTGCAGCAAACAACGATGCCCCCCAAACTAGTTCAAAACTATGAAATGATTTTTTTTCAAATCGAATTCACTTTCCCCAAAATGCAACTTATTGAAAAAATGAAAAAAATTTCTCTTTCTCACTAAGATGCAAAGAACGATTTTTTTTATTATTATTTTTACTTTGAAATGAAATCAAATTTAAAATGAACGAAACAAATTAAGAAATGAAAAAAAAAAACACTTTTCACTTTTATTTCAATCGAACGGGAATCAAAATCGCTTCAAAAATAGATTAATGAAATACTTTCACTCTCTTTTCAAAATGATAAAGGCAAGACAAAGAAAATAACTAAAATGAAAATCACTTTTAGTTTTCCTTTGAATTGGAAAAAGGCACACTCTTCTAAACTCGTAAATTAAACAAATTGTAATCTTATGTTTGATGATAAATTGAATGTGAGATCAAAATCCAATAATGACCAGTGCATGTGAAAAAAAAAATTCAAACCAAGTCAGAAGAAATGTAGCAAAAGGTGTTTAAAATGATTGAAAACGGGTCCTAAATCAGAGACTATCAATTCCTTGATGAAAAACGCAAGTGACTAATGGAAGGTAATTGACCTAGATAACCTAGAAAATCCTCCAATTTCACAAGCAAGTCAAAGAAATGAAAAAAACCATTCAAACAAGACATATAAGTCAAACACATAAGCAGGAGGTCATTAAGACTCGACAGACATTCTTCAAGGGCTAGGACACATTGGAAAAACAAATGGTAAACCCCAACCTTTCCTAGGTAAAACCTCATGATATTATATGCAGTGGTGTCGCCTACATAATTCCCCCGGCTGGTCCATCGTGTAGCTCCTTTAGAACCCATTGTGCATCCTAAAACTCCAAACACCTCGGCAGAATACCATTGTGGTGTTTGTGGAACAATTTTCCCTGTAGTAGTTAGCAGGATGTAGCTTTAAGTCTTACAACTCGCTTATGTTTGGTGGACAAGATCAGGTCCAAGGTCCCTTATCCCAGATATTTTGTTAGCTCTGAGTACCAAGATGTCGAGTCTGAGGTGTGTACATGTTCTGCTTGGTACATTTCAATCTTGTGCTCCAAACTCCCTGCATCGTCATTTTGCAAATTTTCCCCTTCAGTGACTAGTTTACATAATCCATAGCCTTTGACAATATGTGTGGGCTTAAATTCCAAGTCGTATTCTTGAAGACACGCCATCCAACTACCCCTCTGCTCACCGAGTTCTTGTTTTATGTCCAATGAAAAGACTACAGGGTGAGGAATCAAAACCGTCACATGGTTCTTTAGAATGTAAGGCTTGAAGTGCTTTACTGATTTGTAGATTGCATATGCCTGCTTGTCTATGTCTGGATAGTTCATCTCAGTACCTTGCAATCTCATGCTCATGAATGAGATAGGTCACTCGTCATGACCTTCATCCTTTTGGGTGAGGACAACTGTTAATGACGAGTCTGAGGCAAAGCCGTATAAGATGAAGTCTTTGCTGAAATTTGGGTTGTACAATGTTGGGGCCTCTGCAAAGTACTTCTTGATATTTCCAAACGCTTCCTTTTCTTCTTGATTCCATTTTAAACTTTCACCCTTATTAATCATGTTCTGTAGAGGTTTGAAAATATGGGAGAATTTTGATATAAAATTACGAAGGAAGTTTATTTTACCAAGGAAATATTTCATAGCTTTCTTGCCGCTCGAGGGGGAATCTAGGCTATAGATTTTACATAGACGAGATCGATAGTGATGTCGTATTTCCTTATAATGTGGCCCAGTAGGTTCCCTTCTGAGACTATGAAAATTATTTTCTTGGGATTTAGTGAGATCCCATATTTCTAACATCGTTCAAAAATTTTCTTGAGGTGATGTACATGATCATATCTCCTGTTCAAGAATATAGTGTTGTCGTCCAAATATACCACCACACTTTGTCACATTAATCCTCTAAATGCAATGAACATAACCATCTGGGAAGTTTCTCCAGCTTTGATTCAATCGAAGGGCATGCGTCGCAATTTGAACATTCCCCACTTTGTTCTAAAAGTGGTCTTCAAACGGTCGGGCTTGGAAACCAGTGCCTGGTTGTATCTCGAAAAGTTGTCTAATAAAGAGAATATTTTGGAGCCTGACATAGTTTGAAGGATCTACTCCATGGGTGGAACAAGGTAGTTATCTTTATCCGAAGCCCAATTGAGATTTCAGAAGTCAATACATAATCGGATTTCACCGTACTTCTTCCTCACTGGGACCAAACTCAACACCCATGTTGAATGCCTAAATTTGAAAATAATGCGAGCGTCTAGGAGATATTTTAGTTCTTTCTGAATAAGCGGCTCTAGAGTCATATGTACCTTCCTCGGCTTCTTTTGGAATGGTTTGATGCCCTCTTTCATTGGGATAACATGTTGGATAATCCGGGTGTTGTATGTTCGGAGGTCATCATAAGTCCAGCTGAAAACATCTCGATACATTTTAAACATGTTAATGAATGATCTTCTCTCTTTAGATGTACATATGGTACCGAGGTTGACAAATTTTGGATCAGCATCCATCCTGAAGTTGATTTTATTGTGTGACGGGGTGGAGCTCTGCACCTTGGTATTATGTGGCCCTCGGAGCTGACTTTGCAAATCAAATAATGTTTCCAGTGATACCACCCCTTTGGGCATGGGGTTACCCCTACATTCATCTGCTTCCTTCTGCAAAGCATGTTCATGTTCCTCTTCTTCAATCAGGGCGTCCTTTAACACATCATTGTTCAACATGAAATCCCACACCTGTTGATCATCATTGAAAACACACAAATTAGTCACATTATCTAGAACTACAGTTTTATATAAATATCTATAGAAAATCCATCTCTTAATGGCATAAACCTAGCAGAAGCATTGGCTAAAGTATCAGTTGCAACATTATTCATCCTAGGTATTTATTTTATGCAAAAAGCATCAAAAGCATAAATTAAATTCCATCCCTCATGTTGATATCCTTTCAAATGTGGTGACAAGTAGTGAAAGGTATTTTGTACATTTCAAGTGATGATTTCAGAATCACCGACTACCTTCAAGAATCCAACCTTGAGACCAATGGCCTTCTTGATTCCAAGGATCAGCACTTCATATTCCATGGTATTTTTGATGCATTGGAACTCTAACCTGCAAGAAATCATAAACTTATTCTTATGGGGGTCTATCAGAATACAGCCTGCACCAACCCCGTCCTGGGTCTTGGAACCATCATAGTACAAGGTCCACACTTCACTCTCGTCGAAGTATAAAATATATGAGTTTAAATCTTAGGCCTTTGGGCTGATAGTGCTAGCTGGGGGATAGGGAAGTAGTTCGAGTTGAGTGTCTAGGGCGATGGGCGATGGGATGGCCTAGTCCCACTCAAACTCAGCCTCTAAAAAACACATCCCTAGCTCTTCCTGAGAAAAGCTTATAGGCTCATTTGTTGCTTCAAGTTCTGTGATGGTGTACTTCATGTACGGCTTGTTGTTGACTCTGATTTGGTTATTCTTTCCTCTATAAAGGAGCCACTAGTGGGACCAATCAATGGCAAAGTATCCTTGAAGCTTGCTCAACTAGTTCCAACTCAATAACAAGTCATATGCCTCCGAGATGTCAACAAAAATAATTTCAATGCACTGGTGCACCCTAGAATATGTGGGCATTCAGATTATTACATTGTTCAACTCGCCCACGGCGGGGACCTAGGATCAGTCCAGTTCCATAATTTGGGCATCCATTTTTTCTAGACGGATATTCAACTTCTTGTACACTGATAGGGGCATAACATTAGTTGATTCCCCAGATTCAACAAGGCATTTGTGTACAACGAAATTAAATATTTCGAAAGATAGGAGGAATGGAGGTGTGGACCCCCTAGAGTTGGCGTTGACAACGTTGACTATATATTGTAGGTTGATAGCGTATTGATATGGCATAGAAAAGCATGCCTTCGATGAAGGGGAGGCCTTCCTTGCTGAAGATGTATCGGAAAAATCTTTGAGAATAAATTCACTTTGGCTAGTTATCCTGGCGAGCTCGTAAAATGAAATGTTGGCACAAGTTTTCTTCATGTCTTCTGTTATCACTCCAAAATTTCCAAGATTTGTTCTAGGCATTAAAAAGAAATATCAAAGGTAACTATCATCCAATTTTTGAGATTAGGATCTATCCTTCCTAAACTCTGAGAGGGCTCTCTCTTAACGATTTAACTTCGTTGATTTAATAAATTTTAGGCTAGTTATGTATGCTTAATTAGATTGGTTTTGATTTTTTGGTGGAAATAATAATTTATATGAATAGGTGGCTTTCCATTTTCCATTGGGCTATGGAGTCAATATACTTTGAAAAACGAACAGAATAAAATTATAAAGGAAGTGTTACAGGGAAGGATAGGTGAGAAAAATCAAATCTCAAGGCTGAATGGTGAAGTGATTTTCAATCGGGATCAAGGAGCAGTTAAGAATTCCTTAAACTAGATAATGAAGAAAGATGAATAAGTTCAATCAGGATCAGAGGGAAATTAAGAATTCTCTAAACTAGATATTAGAAGAAAACATAGAAATGTATAATAGTACAAAACAGAGTGTAGTTTAAACAAATTCTGCAGTAAAATTCCTATTATAACATTTAAATTTAGAACACATGTAAGTTTATTGAATACTTAGAAAACAACATGAACAAATGAAATGTATACTTCACTGAGATAGCTCAACACATGAATCCTGTAAAGAAATGCCTTTATTACTTGTCCTATCTGTCAACTGGAAATGGTACAGTAACCCTTAGGTAGTAGATCAGTCAGCTATGGAAAATATTCAAAAATACACACTAACTGACCCTTGATACTTCAAATAATGAAGTGTTTATAAAACATTTTACAAAAATATCCTATCAACTGAATAGGATTTATTCTAGGAAAATAAATATCTTTATGCAAGAAGATAGTGACACCTATTAACTGACTGAAATTTTTCCTTGTTTTCTTTTATTGTTCTTTACTTGTTTGTTTCTTTCACGTTGTCTTTGTTTTCAACTGTCTTTCTTTCATATGTCTTTCATATGTCTGCTCTTTAACCTGTCATAATAAATCACACCATTTTTCCCTTGTTTCTTCATCTGGAAGTTTGATCTTCATCATCCTGCGGTAAATCTCATATGCCTCTGTGTATTTGGAAAACATGGGCTTATTCACAAAAAGGTGATTTACCTCATGCTGGAGGTAAAAGAAGTTCTCTAAAGTTTTAAGGAGTATTTTTCCTATGGGTATGCTCTTCATTGTTGAACTATTGGAAGTATCTTTGGCTACTTCCCTCATCTTCTTATCATAGTCTTCATGCCTCGTGATTTTATCATTGATTACTAAAGAATTAGGCAGACCTTTCTGTCTTAAAACATAAAACTTATTGAAAAACATGTTCACTACAATTTCTATTGTTTGACATTTGTCCTCAAGCTGTATCATCAGATATCTCTTGGAAATTACTTTCTTCACCTCTAACATATTTATGTTCTACCGATTATCCCAAGTTCTTCTAATTCATACTTGTTTTTGGAATTAAGGAATTTGATTATTTCAGAGGCTTCCTCTGGCTTTTTTCCAAGATCTACTTTGACCTTTTGAATTTAATTACTAGCTTCCTTTACCAAGTCATTCTTCTCAAATATGATCTGTATAGAAGGCAAAATATCATTAACTGAGTTAATGATATTGGCCCACAACTATTGTTTTTCTTGGGCTAAAGGCTCTTTTAGTGATAACTCCTTTTATAGCTTGTGGATTATTTTAGTCAATCTATTGGTTTTTTGTACTTCTGCCTTATGCATTACTTATGTTAATTTATTGCCATATTCTAAACTCTTCACTTGTTCTTTGAGCTTGTTAATTTATGTGGTTTTAATGGACATATCTTCCATTTCTTTGATCAATCTGCTGGCCTCATCAGTGGGATGGGTTGTTGGTATGGCTGATGTTGTTGCTGATGTAGTTACTAGAACTGTTTTTGATACTAGAGATGTTGTAGCCACAGGTGTTGTTGTAGACGCTATAGGAATAGCAGTAATGGAAACTTCTTCCATGCTGGCTTGTTTTTCCTACACAAGTTTGTCCATTTTTGTTTCCATTTCTTTCAGTTGAGCTATCAACTGAATGATAAGATTTATCATTTCATCTTTTTTATTATCAGTTTCCAAAACCTTTTTGGTTTGTGGATGCTCAGTCGTTGGTAAATTTAGTTGTTTCTTCAGTGAAGCTATGTCTACATTCTTCTTCTTTATTAGTTCTTCTACTGCTTTAACGTCTTTTGGGTTATAACCAACTTCCATCACCAAATCTTCAAGTGACTTTATCCTATTATCCTTTGCTTGTGATGAATCTCTCTCTATCTTTAACTATGTCTTTATATTTTCTAGAGAATTATGTAACTTCTGAACACTTAAAAGCTTTTCGTGTCATGGTGGAAGAGATCATTTCTCCTGCCTGTTTTTTAAACTCAATCTGGTCAATTGGATGCACATATTCGGAAAGAACTTCAAAGGCTGTCTTTTTATAATATTCTGATGTTTTTGGAGCTTGCACTTTTTTCTATAGAAATTTCATTTGCATCTTCCTTGTTTTGAAGTTAAAAGATGAAAGAAATCTATTCTGGTCACTGGTAGTTTGCTTCCATTACTTTCCATGTGTTACAACTTTCAATGCTTCATTTCTGATATTGATCTCTTTTTATTTCTCCATGATATCTTTTTCTTTCTCAACTAGTTTGATAGATGATGAAACTTCTGCATTGCTTTTCTTCTAAATGATTTGTGCACTGGAATTTGATGGTTGATGTGTTTCTTTTGAAAGTGTTGGAGGTGCATCATATCTGAAAACAATATATGTTTCAATGGTTTCAACTGTATCTTCTTTCTCTATCACTAGATTTAGTTTTGTTTTCTTCCTGTACATAAGCTTGAATTTAGTATCAAAAGTATTTTCTGCCGAATAAGAGCCTCTTCTCTAGCCCTTTTTGAATTTCTATCCTGTGGGGCTAGAGTAAGCAGGATGGAACTAGTATCAGGATGCTTATCCACCTCTTGTAAAGTATTTTCCAACCACTCTGACTCGAACTAGTATCAGGATGCTTCTCCACCTCTTGTAAAGTATTTTCCAACCACTCTGACTAGTTGGAATACTTTTCAATTTCAGGCTTTGACTCATGAATGAAAGGGGTCAGTTTGAACTTAACTCTTAATTTACTTATGACACCCAAGGGGTCATATGACCATTTGAAACTGTTGTTGAACTTTAAATCTTGTAAACATATGTCTGCTTCATGTCCAACATTCCTATTGTTTCATATAAAAGGTCCTAGTTGGTTTTTAATCTTGAATTGGGTCTTCTTTTTAGATGAAAGGAAATTGATCTCATCAGAATTCAAGATTTTTCTGATGTATTCTAAAGCAAATATCCTCATAGGGAGGTATTTAGGAAGCTTGTATGGAACTAGTTGGCTTCCATACACTCTGATTTCTGTATGATTTTGGTATAAATACCAGTATCCTGTTTTACTCTGATCTGATAAATGTAGAACCTTTTTTATTTCTTCATTGATTCTAGGTTGAATGCTACTACTAAGCATGTTGACAACTGGATATATAAAGGAATCAATAAAGTCTTTGAAATTGAATTCAGTGGAATCGTTTCTGATCAAGGATGTCCAAAAGACAACAAATTTGGGAGTAACCTCTGTGTCCAGTTTTTGTAGGTTAATTTAAAACCTTTCTGATTGAAAATATATAAACATATGAAACAATACTGAGGGGTATTTGAATACTCCTTCTTCTGGCAATTTGATCAGTTGATCATGAATGGAATCTGCCAGGTATTGGGCAAAGTTGAAAGTTGTAGTTGGAGGCTTACCTGGGCAAAAGATGGATAGAAAGCCAAGAATAGATTCATCTACATGCTCATCAGTTAAATATCCTAAAATACAGGACATCATAGTCACAATTTTTCTGATTATTTCTGAAAACATGGTAGTTGAGTATGGATGATTGTTTTTAGGAGTTTCTACTGATGGAGGGAGGAAATTATGAAAGATTTGAAACCTTTTAGGGAAGTCTAACTTCAAGTAAAGGTCAATAAGGTTTTAAATGGAGAGAGGAACTCCCTCAGGCTGTGGTTGAATATGCAGTATTTGATTGATGGATTGAGCAGTGATTGAAAATAGGATTTCTTGGTTTGGGGTAACTATAGCTCTTTCATTTGGAAAATAGTTTATTTGGCAGAGTCTGATGAGTTTAGGGAACTGATAGGTTCGTGGGAATATGTATTTGGGAAGGTTAGAGTCCCACAGATGAATATCATCTACCTAATCAACAAATTTATCATGGCTCCAACAATGGAGCTCAAAAAGGTTGCTATCAATCAAAGTGTCATTAATTTTGAAGTCTTTATCAGCCAAAGGGGTGTGGTCGACACCTAGAAATGGTAGTTGAAGATGATTTACATTCTGAACGCTTTGGGAAGCCATTAATTTGTTTCAATTATTGATTTAATAAGCTTAATTGATGGTTTCAGGTACTCAAAATTACCTGGAGTGTCGTGAATTTGGTCTGTATAAGGGTTCAGGCGGCTGTGGGCTTCAATCTTGGTCTGTAATGGCTTTCTAGTCTTTTCCGCAATTCAAGTGAAATAGTGAAATAATGGTTAGAGTGGGCTATTATTATATTTGAACATTAGGGTTTATCGCATGGCGTGGAGGTTCTAACACTTCAAATAGCGGTGGTTTTATTTCATGCCTTTGAAACGGTTTAGTGGCTTATCGCGCGACAAAGGATGGTTTAGCGGTTTGGGACTAGGGGGGTGTGATAGAACGTGGAAGTGTCACGTGGTAGGGGAGCGGGGAATTAAAACCACCCATTTCGCACCCCCCCTATGTTTTAAATTTCGAATAGCAAGGAGTGTGAAAGGGATCAGAGACTGTTAGATATGATCTGTGGTGATCGGATGGATGGTAGAAGTGACAGGTTTTCAAAGAGGTGGGGTCGGGTAAATATATAGGCGGAGGGTTTAGTTTAAAAGGTGGGTCGAGTAATAGAAAAGCGAAGGGTTAATATGAAAGCGGGGGGGGGTTATGAAATAATATTTGTAAATATATTAAGCGGGAGTTAAGAAATAAGCTTTGGAAATATATTAAGTAGGGGGGTTATGTCAAAAGGGAAGTGGGACACGATTAATATATTAAGCACTCTTAACTATTGAAAAGTGGGTTTTTCATTTTTATGAAAAGGCAGACTTAGTAAAGGGGAAGGGGGTTTTAGTAATGGAAATGGTTTTTTAATAATGGCAAGGGGATTTTTAGGAGGGGAAAAGGTTAGCGTAATGGAAAAGGATTTAGGATACGGAGAAATGGTTTACAAGAGAGGTAAAAGGGATTTTTCAAGTGGAAGGTGTTAGAAAGGCATTAGTGATAAGAGATAAACAAAATGATTATTTCCATAACTTTTGAAAGTATCCTACCTACCCTTTGTTTATCCTAACATTTTTTTATTTCCTTTATTGGGTGCATTTGAGCTTGCTAACCCTTTTATTTTATTTTGATAATCAAACTAACTTATTTCTAACCTTATATCTTCCAATGGCTCATATTAAACTTACGAGCTCATACTATTCTCTACCTAACCACTGATCTGCCAAGATTAAATGGTTTGGCCAGATCTTTATTCACTAAATATCATGACCTGAAATTTAAAAGCATGAAAAATCAAGATTAAACTGTATGATTATCATGAATTGTGGATTTTGGGCAAGCTGCACACAATTTTATTTGCAAAAGTAAAGTGAACTAAGAGTAGTGGCATTTTAATGTGCAACACTTTCAGAATTTATTTTTGCTTCTTTTTGGTGGGGTTCATATTTTATATCTTGTTTGATCTTCTTTCTTTTGGTCCTTTTATTTTTCTTTTAGGACATACCCTCTTTTCATTTTTTAATATGGAAAATATTTGCAGAAAGCAAAGGTATGTACAATATTACAAGACTTAACATAGTCAAATCAAAATTATAATCCCTATTATTATAGGACCCTAACAGTGGCTCCACTTGGGGATGGCATCTCTTGGTGAGATGTCAAGAACTTTATGATCAGTGGCCTTGGAACTTTGACTTTTCTTTGATTGGAACTGCTTTCTGTGATCTCATTTATTCAAACATAATGTTATATCTTTTAAAGCTTCAAGATTTCCTTTTCAGGCTCAAATTTATAAGATAATCATCCACTCCAATAAAAACTTTTCTATGATGTTTACAATGAGTAAAATAAAACAAATGAACTACTGGTTAATTTGGTGAAAAATAGTGCTTCGTCATTCGACCATTGACTGGTCCACCAAGTAGATTTGTTCCATTTAACTCTTTCAAGAAAAATGCATTGTTGCCTCTGTAACCATAAATGATGTATGGACCCTTCCAGAGAAAGTCAAATTTCCCATGTTTTCCTTTGTATTCCCTTCTAGAATCCCATTTTAGTACTTGAACACCTATGAAGTAATCATCTGCTTTATTTTTCTTATCAAAGATCTTCTTGATTTTGTCTTGAATTACTTGGTATTTGATATAAACTTCTTCCCTGGTTTACTGTGAAGGAATTGTTTAATTTATCCTGCTTTGGATGTCATTTGGTTCTACTTGAATCTCTTGAATCATTTTCATTATTGGTACTCCTATTGAAGATGGAAAAACAACATCCATCCCATATACCAATTGATAGGGAGATGTACCAATATATTTCTTGGTAGTTAGTATGTCTGCCCATAGGGCATTCACCAATATTTTATTCCAGGTTTTCTTGTTATCCTCTAATAGCTTTTTGATGATGTTGACTAGGATTTTGTTTGAATATTCTGCTATTCCATTACCTTGAGGGTAATAGGCAGTGGAATGGCCTAGGGTGATATGGTATCTATTACAAAAATCAATCATTTTCTTGGATTTGAAGGCAGCAACATTATCAGTGATGAGCTTTTGTAGGCATCCAAATGTAGAAAGGATGTTATTCTCAAGAAATGAAATAAGGATAGAGTCTATGGCTTGCCTAGAAGGGAAGGCTTCTATCCACTTGGTAAATTAATCAGTGGCTATTAATATCAATTTATGTTGGGCAGAGGAGGGTGGGTGAATTTCACCAGTGAAGTCTAAAACCCATTGTTGAAATGGCATTTCTATTGAGATAGGTTTGAGGGGTAATGGTAAGAGTTTCTTCTTCCCTTCAAATCTTTTACATTTGTGACAGGAGGCCACATACTTTTGGACATCTACAAAAAGGATGGGCCAGGAAAAAACTGCCCTCAAAATTTTGTTAGCAATTGTTTTCTAGTAGAGGTGTCCTCCACAATCTCCTGCATGACCTTCTCAACTTCATCTTTTAGTAAACAATTTAATAGGATTCCACCATGATCTTTCTAAAATAAAGCATTATCTAAGATACAATATTTCATTGCTTTCATTTTTAAGAATCTACTTTTGGTTCTAGATAAACCAGGTGGAGCTTGTAGGTTGAGTAAAACAAATATAAGGTCTGCAAACCAAGGAGAATCTATAAAAGCTTCACTGACTTGTGGAGTCGCCATATCTTCTTGATCATTTAGGGCAGCAGTGAAATTTATGTCTAAGGCTTGAAATTTTTATTCAACCATGATTTTGGCCAAACCTTGGCCTTTGATTGATTTTATAGGCTTGATTTCAATGTCATATTCTAGTATTGTGGAAATCCATTTTCCTCTTTCTCCATCAGGCCCATTCTGAGTTAAAATGACCTTTACCACTAAATTTGGAACATATGAGATTATGTGAGGGTACAGAATGTACACTCTGAAATATTTTATGGCTTTCACTAAAGAAAGAGCTTGTTTTTCCATGATTTTATACTTTGGTATTGCATCTCTCAAAGTTTTACTGAAAAAATAAATGGGTTTTTCAAGACCCTCATCATTCTTTTGTAACAAGACTGTTGCAATGGTGTTTTTTGAAGCAAATGAAAAAATTATGAAATATTTGTTAAAATTAGGACTTATGAGGACAGGTGTTTTAGTAAGTGCTTCTTTGACTACTTCAAAAGACTCCTTAGCCTCTACTGTCCACTTAAGTGTTGAATCCTTTTGTAACATGTTTAAATTTCTAATTAGTTCTGCTAAGTTAGGGATGAATCTTCTAAGAAAAATTATTTTGCCTAAAAATGCTTGTAATTCTCTAATTTTTCTATGATGACTGATATTTAGGATTACTTCTATTCTAGCTAGATCAATTCTAATGCCCTCTTTTGAAATGATGTGTCCCAGGAGTTTTCCTTCTTCTAATCCAAAAAGTGACTTTTTAGGATTCAAGAATATGCCAAATTTTCCGCACTTTATGAATACTCTTCTCAAATGATCTAGCTGTTCATTATCCGATTTGGAAAACACTATGATATCATCTAGGTAAATGACTAAAAATTCATGGATTTCCTTTGCAAAGGCTATGTCCATAGTTCTTTGGAATGTAGCTCCAGCATTCATCAGCCTAAAGGGCATTTTCAAGTACGTGAAAGTTCCCCGGGGAGTGGTAAATGCAGTCTTAGCTTGATCTTCAAGTTGGACTAGGATTTGGTTGTATCCAGAAAATCCATCAAGTAATGAAATTCTGGATGAACCTACCACCCTCTATAGAATGTGGTCCATTTTAGGGAGGGGATAATTATCCTTCAGTGATACTTTGTTTAAGTTTTTGAAATCAACACAGAGTCTGATTTATCCTGTTTTCTTTCTAGTGGGGACTAAATTAGAGACCCAATCAAAATATCTTATGGGTGTTATGATTTGAGCATCATACATCCTTTTTACTTATTTCTCTATTAATGGCGTAAGAACAAGATTAATTCTCCTAAGCTTTTGTTTAAAAGGCTTCTGATTTTATTTGATTAGCATTTTATGTTGGATAATGTTGGTATCATAAGACTTGAGGTCTTCATAACTCCAGGCAAAGATATCTTGGAACTCTTTAAACAAACTAATGTACTTCAACTTTTCAGCTGGCGGTAATTCCTTAGATATCTTGATAAGCTTGGGATTTCTTATGTTCCTATGTTACATTCCTCTATATCTGACCTTAGGGCTCCATTTTAGGTTTTCTAGCTACATCATTAGAGTCAAAGAGATCTTCAAATGGGGTTAATCCCTTAGGCAAAATGTTGTCTTTGAGGTTTAAAACTTCTTATTCATCATTGGTTAATTCCTCAATTTATATTGTTTCTAATTTTTCTATTTCTTCTTTAGTGAATCTAGTTGTCTCTATCTTATTTACATCATTTACATATATCTCATTATTTATATTATAATCTAATGTAAAGTCTGTGTCTATATTACAGTTTTTAAATTCTCCCTCAAAATTCATGAAATTGTAAATTTGTGAGTCTTAAAAAGATTTTCCAATACTTCAAATTATTAGGTATGGTTGGCCTATGTCTTACCTCAACTGTGTACTGATGATTTGGCTAAAAAGGTAATTTGCATGTGCTGGAAAAAGTGGCCATGCTATGTGCTTGCATATTCTGCTTTCTTGGAATAACAACAAAATCAGTCTCAAGAGAAAAATTTATCAAGTCTACAATGGTTAATTTCTCTGTATTGACTAAGTCTAGGGTTATTAACAAGATACTCTCCCTTAACTTTTTTTATGATGATTTCTGAGTCTCCCATGATGGAAAATATTTTAGCTCCAAGTTTTCTTACGATTTGAAGGCCTAGCACTAATGGTTCATATTCTTCCATGTTATTAGTGAATTTGAAATTTAATCTAAAAACATATCCTTCTGAATGATCGTTTTCTAAATTGTAGATCCATACTCTAGATCCTGCTCCTAATCTGTTTATAGAGCCATCAAAATCTAAATGCCACATAGACTCATGAGTTATATTTTCACTATCGACTTCTTTGTGTTTCTCTTCTACAACTGTGTTTTATCTTTTTCATTGTCTGAATTACATAAGATAAATGAGTCTAGACCAGAATGAAATGAATAAATAGGATAATTTAGTGGTCTTTCTAAACTACTTACCATGTATTTCATCAAGGTTTCTCTATATAACTTCCTTTTCTGACCAAACACAGAAATGATAGTATATGACATGTCTAATTGCAGTGATCCCTGTAAGTTTTCTCCCCATGAGCGAGATAATAATATACCATATTTGGGAGGGATATCAATAACTACTATATCCATCACAATACTCTTTTCTAGGCACTAGAGTAGAGTTACGCACATGTCTTTTATCAGGCCAATGCATTTGACTTGAATAGAATCAAAAGAGAAAAGGTCTTTCTAGGGTCTGGTGATGTCTAAGTTTAGTTTTTCCATGACTTCTTTAGGCATTAGGTTATGAGATGCTGTTGAATCCAACATAGCATTATGTAAAATTTTATCATGAATGTTTAGGCTAATGTAGAATGGAGGGACACCCCCTTGTTGATGTTTTCCATTTACTTCAGGACCAAATAACAACTCTGGTTGATCATCATTGAGGTTGATAGCATCTTCGCCTTCACCTATGTTTAGTGATTCAATAATTTGGGCCTTGTATGAATACTTTTTCACCAGCTCTATTAAAGGAATTGGTATTTTCAATTTGGCTATCTCAATTTTGATATTGAATGGCATTTGAGTTTTGCCTAATTGAATGATTTCATCTTTACCAATTGTGGTTTATGTGTTTCTGTCTTCTTTATCCACAGTTGGTAATTCAGTTTGTGTGTCAAATGTTTCATTTTCATTTTTCTTGTCTGGAACAGTTTGAGTAGCAATTGAAGTTTGAGTAGAAGTTGATGTGATGTCTACAATCTTTGGGCTGGAAGTATTCTGAGTTTCTCTAGGGATAATTTTTAGTACTTTGGTCACAGTAGCTTCTACTGTTTTCTTGGTTTGGGTTTGAACTGATTTCTTAGTAGGAAATTTTGTGTTCTTTTTACTTCTAAGGATATATTGTTTATGAACTTCGTAGATAGAAAATTCATAGCCTTGTTTGTAGTCAAAGGATTCTCCAGATTCTGATTGTAATTGTTGTAACATGTTCAACTCTTGTTCTTCCTCGGTAAGAAAAATAGCATTTTCATTGTTTATCCCTATTAATTTTATCTAGGTGTCCTGGTATTCTTCATTCTGTTGTGAAATTTTAGCATAATTTTCGTGGAAAGGTGGTCTAATTTGTTTATCGGGTACAAATTCTCTTGATTTACCAATATTAGGATTTTTCCTAAATTTGGGGTTTCTAATTTGGGGACCTTGTTGATTTTCCCACTGAGGTTTTCTTTCCATGTTCTCTAGTCTATCCATTAATATTTCCATACTTTTAGCTAAACTATCTATCTTAACATCTGAAGTGGATGGTTCTTCCTTAATGGTCACTCTCCTTTCATTCTTCATCCTATCTCTTTTAGCTAGTAAGTTAGCTTCTACACTAACTGCATTATTCTGCATCTGTTCTAAAGTTTCAGGGTTTCTTTCTCTTAACTGATAGGACATATCAGGGTCAAAACCATCTGGAAATTTGATTAGGGCTAAGTCTGGTGGAGGTTTGATATTCACTGGAATTGCATTGTAAATGTTGTTAAACCTAATACGATAATCCTGAACAGATTCATTAGGAGCTCTTCTAATGTTCTCATATTCAGATAATATCTAGAGAGGGTTTTTCTTTCTTTCCTGTCTACTGATAAACAATTGGTGGAAAGAAGCTAAATCAGTAATATGGACAGTAGGTAAAGATTTAAAACATTTTTTAACATATCATGCTAGTGTCTGTGCAAATAATCTCATTTGTACATCATCTTCATCAACTTCATGTAATTCAAAATAATATGTCATTTTATTTACATGTTGTTGGGCAGTATACTAACCAGTACCATAAAACTGAAATTTTTTACTCTGGTAATCTTTTGGCATAGCATGTAAAGGGACCTGTAAGGCCAAAGGGGCATATCTGGCTTCCATGGCTAAGATTCTAGCTTGACTGGGAGGTAAATTAGTGGTGCTTGAAGATCAACTTGGAACACTTGAAGATGAGCTTGAAACGTTTCAAGATGAGCTTGAAAAGTTTGAAGATGAGCTTGAAACGTTAGGTTGGAGAGGAATTTTAGGTATAAATGGCTTTGTGGAATGAACTGTGGTTGATACTATAGATGAGGTGGAACTAAATAAAGCTGTATTTACAATTTCTAAAGGTATTGTAGAACGCTTAAGGGCAGCAGCAGTTAGGGCAGAAAGTTCAACTGACTGTTGAAAATATGCTTCGTCTATTTCTTTTATCAAAGTTGAGGTTAAAACATAAAAAATTTCAAAAGTGTCTAGAACCTGTTGATCTAAATCAAGTTGTATAGTTTCCTTCTTTGATTCAATAAATTGAATAAAATTGGGGTCTATTACAATATCATGGACTGATTTTTCATATTTTATGTGAAATAAAGAATGCTCAAATGATAAATAAAATTGAATATCCTGTATGCTTGATAACTCCTTAGGAAGTGAATTTGTTTTGATTAACTAACTACTACTTCCTAGACTTTCTACTTTTTTAGGTTTTCTTAAAATTATGTCAGGATCATCAACAATTGTAGCAGGTTGTGGATTAGGATGCGCCTTGGTATAATATGTTCTTTTAGAATCCATAATTTTAACTTTCAATGATAAATTTGAACAACACTTTAAAATCTTAATGTGAAAAATGAGGAAAAAGTGTTTCTGGTCGCCAATATGTTATCACTCTAAAATTTCCAAGAGTTGTTATAGGTGTTAAAAATAAATATCAGAGGTAAATATCATCCACTTTTGGAGATTAGGATCTAGCCTTCATAAACTCAGAGAGGGCTCTCTCTTAATGATTTAACTTTGTTGATTTAATAAATTTTAGGCTAGTTATGTATGCTTAATTGGATTGGTTTTGATTTGTTGGTGGAATTAATGATTTATATGAATAGGTGCCTTCCCATTTTCCATTTGGCTATGTAGTCAATATACCTTGAAAATAGAACATAATCAAATTCTAAAGGAAGTTTTACAGGGCATGATAGGTGAGAAAAATCAGATCTCAAGGATGAATGGTGAAGTGATTTTCAATCGGGATCAAGGAGCAGTTAAAAATTCCTTAAACTAGATAATGAAGAAAGATGAAGAAGTTCAATTGGGATCAAAGGGCAAGTAAGAATTTTCTAAACCAGATATCAGAAGAAAACATAGAAATGTATAACAGTTCAAAACATAGTGTAGTTTAAACAAATTCTGCAGTAAAATTCCTATTATAACATTTAAATTTAGAACACATGTAAGTTTATGGAAAACTTAGAAAATAACATGAACAATTGAAATATATACTTCACTGAGATAGCTCAACACATGAATCCTGTAAATAAATGCCTTTATTACTTGTCCTGTCTGTCAACTAGAAATGGTACAATAACCCTTAGGTAGTAGATCAGTCAGCTATGGAAATATTCATCAATCCACACTAACCGACCCTTGATACTTCAAATGATGAAGTATTTATACAACATTTTACAAAAATATCATGTCAACCAACTAGGATTTATTCTAGGAAAATAAATATCTTTATGCAAAAAGATAGTGACACCTATTAACTGACTAAAATTTGTCCCTGTTTTCTTTGATTACTATTTACTTCTTTGTTTCTTTCACGTTGTCTTTGTTTTCATTTGTCTTTCTTTCATTTGTCTAGTCTTTAACCTGTCATATTAAATCACACCATTTTTCCCACGTTTCTTCATCTGGAAGTTTGATCTTCATCATCCTGTGGTAAATCTCATCTACCTCTGTATATTTGGCAGACGTGGGCTTATTGAAAAAAAGTTGATTTACCTCATGTTGGAGGTAAAATAAGTTCTCTAAAGTTTGGAGTACTTTTCCTGTGGGTACGCCCTTCATTGTTGAACTATTGGAAGTCTCTTTGGCTACTTCCCTCATCTTCTTATCATAGTCTTCATGCCTCATGAGTTTATCATTGATTATTAAAGGATTAGGCATACCTTTCTGTCTTAATACATCAAACTTATTGAAAAACCTATTCACTGCAATTTCCATTGTATGACATTTTTCCTCAAGCTTTATCATGAGATTTCTCTTGGAAATCACTTTCTTCACCTCTAAGATAGTTTTTGTTCTGTCAGTTGTCCCAAGTTCTTATAATTCATACATGTTTTTGGAATTAAGGAATTTGATTATTTCAGAGGCTTCCTTTGGCTTCTTTCCAAGATCAGCTTTGACCTTATGAATTGCATTACCAACTTCCTTAACCAAGTCATTCTACTCAAATATGATCACTATAGAAGGTCAAATATCATTAACTGAGTTAATGATATTGGCCCACAACTGTTGTTTTTCTTGGGATAAAGGATATTTTAGTGATAACTCCTTTTCTAGCTTGTGGATTCTTTCAGTCAATGTATTGGCTTTATGTACTTCTTCATGATGCATTACTTCTACCAATTTCTTGCCATCTTCTAAACTCTTCACTTGTTCTTTGAGCATGTTAATTTTTGTGGTTTGAATGGACATATCTTCCATTGCTCTAATCAATTTGCTAGCCTCATCAGTGGGATGGGTTGTTAGTATGGTTGATGTTTTTTTTTATGTAGTTACTGAAACTGTTGTTGATACTGGAGCTATTGTAGCCACAGGTGCTCCTGTAGATGCTATAGGAATAGCAGTAATGGGAACTTCTTCCACGCTGGCTTGCTTTTCCTGCACAAGTCTGTCCATTTATGTTTCCATTTCTTTCAGTTGAGTTGTCAACTAAATGATGAGATTCATCATTTCACCTTTTTGATTATCAGTTACCAAAACCTCTTTGGTTTGTAGATGCTCAGTAGTTGGTAACTTTAGCTATTTCTTCAGTGTAGCTATGTCTGCATTCTTCTTCTTTATTATTTATTCTGCTTCTTTAATGTCTTTTAGATTATAACCAACTTCCATTACCAAATCTTCAAGTGACTTTATCTTATTACCCTTTGCTTATGATGAAGCTCTCTCTGGCTTTAACTGTGTCTTTATATTTTCTAGATAATTATGTAACTTCTGAACACTTAAGCTTTGTGTGTCATGGTGGAAGAGATCATTTCTCCTGCCTATTTTTGAAATTCAATCTGGTCAATTGGATGCACATATTTAACAAGAACTCCAAAGGCTGTCTTTTTATAATCTCCAGATGTTTTTGGGGCCTGCACTTTAGTCTGTAGAAATTTCATTTGCATCTTCCTTGTTTTGAAGTCAAAAGTTGAAAGAAATCTATTCTGGTCACTAGGATTTTTCTTCCAGTACTATGCATATGTTACAGCTTTCAATGCTTCATTTCTGATTTTAATCTCTTTTTATTTCTCCATGGTATCTTTTTCTTTCTCAACTGGTTTTCTAGACGATGAAACTTTTGCACTATTTTTCTTCTAATTGATTTGTGCACTAGAAGTTGATGGTTGATGTGTTTCTTCTGAAAGTGTTGGAGGTGCATCTTCTCTGACAAAAATATATGTTTCAATGGTTTCAACTGTCTCTTCTTCCTCTATCACTAGATTTAGTTTTGTTTTCTTCTTGTACATAAGATTGAATTTAGTATCAGAAGTAGTTTCTGCAGAATAAGAGCCTTCTTCTCTAGCCCTTTTTGAATTACTGTCCTATGGGGCTGGAGTAAGCAGGATGGAACTAGTATCAAGCTGCTTCTGCACCTCGTGTAAAGTATTTTCCAACCACTCTGACTGGTTGGAATACTTTTCAATTTAAAGATTTGCCTCATGAATGAAAGGGGTCAATTTGAACTTAACTCTTAATTTACTTAGGACACCCAAGGGGTCATATGACCATTTGAAACTGTTGTTGAACTTTAACTCTTGTAAACATTTGTCCGTTTCATGTCCAACATTCCTACTGTTGCATATAAAAAGTCCTAGTTGGTTTTAAATCTTGAAATGGGTCTTCTTTTTAGCTGAAAGGAAATTGATCTCATTAGAATTCAAGATTTGTCTAATGTATTCTAAAGCAAATATCCTCATTGGGAGGTATTTGGGAAGCTTGTATGGAACTAGTTGGCTTCCATACACTCTGATTTCTGTATGATTTTGGTATAAATACCAGTCTCATGTTTTACTCTGATCTGATAATTGTAGATCCTTTTTTATTTCTTCACAGATTCTAGGCTGAATTCTACTGTTAAGCATGTTGACAACTGGATATATAAAGGAATAAATAAATTATTTGAAACTGAATTCAGTGGAATCCTTTATGATCAAGGAAGTCCAAAAGACAATAGATTGGGGATTACCCTCTATGTCCAGTTTTTTTAGGTTAACTACAAACCTTTCTGATTGAAAATATATAAATATATGAAACAATATTGAGGAGTATTTGAATACTTCTTCTTCTGGAAATTTGATCAGTTGATCATGAATGGCATCTACCAAGTATTGGGAAAAATTGGAAGTTGTAGCTAGAGGCTTACCTGGGCAAAATATGGATAGAAAGTCAAGAATAGATTCATCAACATGCTCATCAGTGAAATATCCTAAAATATAGGACAACATAGTCACAATTTGTCTGGTTATTTCTGAAAACATGGTAGCTGAGTATGGAGGATTGTTTTTAGGAGTTTCTACTGATGGAGGGAGGAAAGTCTGAAAGATTTGAAACCTTTTAGGGAAGTTTAACTTCAAGTAAAGCTCTGTAAGGGTTTCAATGGAGAGAGGCGCTCCCTTAGGTTGTGGTTGAATCTGCAGTATTTGATTGATGGATTGAGCAGTGATTGAAAATATGATTTCTTGGTTTGGGGTAACTATAGCTATTTCATTTGGAAAATAGTTTATTTGGCAGAGTCTGATGAGTTCGGGGAACTAATAGGTTTGTGGGAATATGTATTTGAGCAGGTTAGAGTGCCACAGATGAATATCCTCTACCTGATCAACAAATTTATCATGGCTCCAGCAATGGAGCTCCAAAAGGTTGCTATCAGTCACAGTGTCATTAACTTTGAAGTCTTTATCAGCCAAAAGGGAGTGGTCGACATTTAGAAATGGTGGTTGAAGAGGATTTACAGTCTGACTGCTTTGGGAAGCCATTAATTTGTTTCAATTATTGTTTTAATAAGCTTAATTGATGGTTTCATGTACTCATAATTACCTGGAGTGTCATAAATTTGGTCTGTAGAAGAATTCAGGTGGCTGTGGGCTTCAATCTTGGTCTGAAATGGCTTTTTGGTCTTTTCCACAATTCAATTGAAATAGTGAAATAATGGTTGGAGTGGGGTTTTATTATCTTTGAACATTGGGGTTTATCGCATGGAGCGGGAGTTCTAACACTTCAAATAGCGGTGGTTTTATTTCATGCCTTGGAAATGGTTTAGTGGTTTATCGCACGGCGAACGATGGTTTAGCAGTTTGGGACTGGGGGGGTGTGATAGAATGTGGAAGTGTCATGGGGTAGGGGATCGGGGAATTAAAACCACCCATTTCGCACCCCCCCCCCCCCCCCACCTTTGTTTTAAAGTTTGAACAACAGGGAGTGCGAAAGGGATCGAGGACCGTTAGATATGATCTGTTGTGATCAGATGGATGGTAGAAGTGACAGGTTTTCAAAGAGGTGGGTTTGGGTAAATATATAGGCAGAAGGTTTAATTTAAAAGGTGGGTTAGGTAATAGATATGCGAAGGGTTAATATGAAAGCGAGGGGGGTTTATGAAATAAGCTTTGGAAATATATGAAGTGAGGGGTTTAAGAAATAAGCTTTCGAAATATATTAAGCGGGGGGGGTTATGTCAAAATGGAAGTGCGACCCAATTAATATATTAAGCACTCTTAACTATTGAAAAGTGGGTTTTTCATTTTTATGAAAAGGCAGAGTCAGTAAAGGGGAAGGGGGATTTAGTAATGGAAATGGGTTTTTAACAATGGGAAGGGGATTTTTTAAGAGGGGAAAAGGTTAGGGTAATGGAAAAGGGTTTAGGATAAGGGGAAATGGTTTCCAAGAGAGGGAAAAGGGATTCGGCAAGGGGAAGTGCTAGAAATACATTAGCGATAAGAGATAAACCAAATGATTATTTCCATAACTTTTGAAAGTATCCTACCCACCCTTTATTTATCCTAACATTTTTTTATTTCCTTTATTGGGTGCATTTGAGCTTGTTGACCCTTTTATTTTATTTTGATAAACAAACTATCTTATTTCTAACCTTATATCTTTCAATGGCTCAGATTAAACATATGAGCTCATTTTATTTTCTACCTAACTACTGATTTTCCAAGATTAAATTTTTTGGCCAGATCTTTATTCACTAACTATCATGACATGAAAGTTAAAGGCATGAACAATCAAGATTAAACCATATGATTATCATGGATTGTGGCATTTTGGACAAGTTGCACACAATTTATTTGCAAAAGTAAAGTAAACTAAGAGTAGTGTCATTTGAATGTGCAACACTTTCAGAATTTATTTTGCTTCTTTTTGGTGGGGTTGATATTTTATATCTTTTCTTATCTTATTTCTTTTGGTCCTTTGATTTTTCTTTTAGGACATACCCTCTTTTCATTTTTTACTATGGAAAAAATATGCAGGAAGCAAAGGTATGTACAATATTACAAGAATTAACATAGTCAAATAAAAATTATGATCCCTATTATTATAGGACCCTAATAGTGGCTCCACTTGGGGATGGCATCTCCTGGTGAGATCTCAAGAACCAGTGGCCTTGGAGATTTGAATTTTCTTTGCTTGGAACTGCTTTATGTGATGTTATTTATTCAAATATATGATGTTATATATTTTAAAGCTTCAAGATTTCCTTTCCAGGCTTCAACTTTATAAGATAATCATCCACTCCAATCTAAACTTTTCTATATTATTTACAATGAGAAAAATAAAACAAATGAACTATTGGTTAATTTGGTGAAAAAAAGTGCTTCAGCATTCGACCATTGACTGGTTCACCTCGTAGATCTGTTCCATCTAACTCTTTTAAGAAAAATGCATTGTTGCCTCTGTAACCATAAATGATGTATGGACCCTTCTAGAGAAAGTCAAATTTCCCATGTTTTCCTTTGTCTTCCCTTTTGGAATCCCATTTTAGTACTTGATCACCTATGAAGAAATCATCTGCTTTAGTTTTCTTATCAAAGGTCTTCTTGATTTTGTCTTGAATTACTTGGGATTTGATATAAACTTCTTCCCTGGTTTGCTACAAATGAATTGTTTGATTTATCCTCCTTTGGATTTCATTTGGTTCTACTTGCGGCTCTTGAACCATTTTCATTACTGACACTCCTAATGAAGATGGAAGAAAAACATCCATCCCATAAACCAATTGATAGGGAGATGTACCAATAGATTTCTTGGTAGTAAGTCCGTCTGCCCATAGGGCATTCGCCAACCTTTTATTCCAGGTTTTCTTGTTATCCTCTAATAGCTTTGTGATGATGTTGACTTGTATTTTTTTTTTAAGATTCTTCTAGTCCATTACCTTGAGGGTAATAGGCAGTGGAATGGCCTAGGGTGATATGGTATCTATTACAAAAATCAATCATTTTCTTGGATTTGAAGGCAGAAGCATTTTCATTGATGAGCTTTTGTGGGCATCCAAATCTAGAAAGGATGTTATTCTCAAGAAATGAATAATGACAAAGTCTGTGGCTTGCCTAGAAGGGATGGATTCTATCCACTTGGTAAAGTAATCAGTGGCTGTCAATATCCATTTATGTTGGGCAGAGGAGGGTGGGTGAATTTCACCAATGAAGTCTAAACCCCATTTTTGAAATGGAATTTCTACTGATATAGGTTTGAGGGGTAATGGTAAGAGTTTCTTCTTCCCTTCAAATCTTTGACATTTGTGACAAGAGGTCACATACTTTTGGACATCTGCAAAAAGGGTGGGCCAGTAAAAACCTGCTGTCAAAATTTTGTTAGCAGATGTTTTCCAGTAGAGGTGTCCTCCACAATCTCCTGCATGACTTTGTCAACTTCATCATTTACTAAAAAATTTAATAGGATTCCACCATGATATTTCCAAAATAAAGCATTATCTAAGATACAATATTTCATTGATATCATTTTTAAGAATCTACTTTTGGTTCTGAATAAACCAGGAGGAGCTTGTAGGTTGAGTAAAACAAATATAAGGTCTACATACCAAGTAGAATCTGTAAAAGCTTCACTGATTTGTAGAGTCGCCATCTCTTCTTGATAATCTAGGGTAGCAATGAAATTTATGTCTAAGGCTTGACAGTTTGATTCAGCCATGAGTTTGGCCAAACCTTGGCCTTTGATTTATTTTGTAGGCTTGATTTCAATGTCATATTCTATTACTGTGGAAATCCATTTACCTCTTTTTCCATTAGGCCCATTCTGAGTTAAAATGTCCTTTACCACTAAGTTTGGAACATATGTTATTATGTGAGAGTATATAATGTACACTCTGAAATATTTTATGGCTTTCACTAAAGCAAGAGCTTTTTTTTCCATGATATTATACTTTATTGTTGCATATCTCAAAGTTTTACTAAAAAAAACAATCTGACGTTGTTCAAGACCCTCATCATTCTTTTGCAACAACACTGCTGTAATGGTGTGCTCTGAAGCAAATGAAAAAACTATGAAATCTTTGTTAAAATTAGGACTTATGAGGACAGTTGTTTTAGTAAGTGCTTCTTTGACTACTTTAAAAGACTTCTTAGCCTCTACTGTCCACTTAAGTGTTGAATCCTTTTGTAACATGTTGTTTAAATTTCTAATTAGTTCTACTAAGCTAGGGATGAATCTTCTAAGAAAATATATTTTTCCTAAAAATGCTTGTAATTCTCTAATGTTTCTAGGATGACTGATATTTAGGATTACTTCTATTATAGATGGATCAATTCTAATGCCCTCTTTTGAAATGATGTGTCCCAGGAGTTTTCCTTCTTCTTATCCAAAAAGTGACCTTTTAGGATTCAATGATATGCCAAACTTTCTGCACTTTATGAATACTCTTCTCAAATGATCTAGATGTTCATTACCTAATTTGGAAACACTGTGATATCGTCTAGGTAAATGAATAAAAATTCATGGATTTCCTTTGCAGAGGCTATGTCCATAGCTCTTTGGAATGTAGCTCCAGCATTCATCAGTCCAACAGGCATTTTCAAGTGCATGAAAGTTCCCTGGAGAGTGGTAAATGCAGTCTTAGATTGATCTTTAGGTTGGACTAGGATTTGGTTGTATCCAGAAAATCCATCAAGTAATGAAATTCAGATGACCCTACTACCCTCTATAGAATGTGGTCCATTTTAGGGAGGGGATAGTTATCCTTCAGTGATACTTTGTTTAAGTTTCTGAAATCAACACAGAGTCTGATTTCTGTTGTTTTCTTTCTAGTGGGGACTAAATTACAGACCCAATCAGAATATCTGATGGATGCTATGATTTGAGCACCATACATCCTTTTTACTTCTTTCTCTATTAATGCCATAAGAACATGATTAATTCTCCTAAGATTTTGTTTAAAAGGCTTCTGATTTTCTTTGATTGGTATTTTATGCTGGATAATGTTGGTATCATAAGACTTGAGGTCTTCATAACTCCAGGCAAAGATATCTTGGAACTCTTTAAACAAGCTAATGTACTTCAACTTTTCAGCTGGACATAATGCCTTAAATATCTTGATAAGCTTGGGATTTTCTTATGTTCCTATGTTACATTCCTCTATATCCGACCTTAGGGGCTTAATTTTAGGTTTTCTAGCTACATCATTAGAGTCAAAGAGATCTTATAACGGGGCTAATCCCTTAGGAAAAATGTTGTCTTTGAGGTTTAAAACTTCTGATTCATCATTGATTAATTCCTCAATTTTTAATGTTTCTAATTTTTCTATTTCTACTTTAGTGAATCTACTTGGTTCTATCTTATTTACATCATTTACATCTATCTCGTTATTTATAGTACAATCTAATGTAAATTTTGTGTCTATATTACAGTTTTTAAATTCTCCCTTAGAATTCATGAAATTGTAAATTTGTGAGTCTTGAAAAGATTTTCCAATACTTCAAATTATCAGGTATGGTTGGCCTATGTCTTACCTTAGCTGTGTACTGATGATTTGGTTGAAAAGGTAATCTGAATGTGCTAGCAAAAGTGGCCAAGCTATGTGCTAGCATATTCTGCTTTCTTGGAATAACAGCAAAGTCAGTCTCAAGAAAACAATTTATCAAGTCTAGGATGGTTTCTCTGTATTGACTAGATCTAGGGTTATTAACAAGATACTCTCCCTTAACTTGTTTTATGATGAGTTATGAGTCTCCCATGATGGAAACTCTTTTAGCTCCAAGTTTTCTTATGATTTGAAGGCCTAGAACTAATGCTTCATATTCTGCCATGTTATTAGTGCATTTGAAATTTAATCTGAAAACATGTCCTTCTGAATGATCATTTTCTAAATTGTAGATCCTTACTCCAGCTCCTGCTCCTAATTTGTTTACAGAGCCATCAAAATCTAAATGCCACATAGACGCATGAGTTATATTTTCACTATCAACTTCTTTGTGTTTCTCTTCTACAACTGTGATTTTATATTTGTGATTTTCTGAATTACATAAGTTAAATGACTCCAATCAGAATGCAATGAATAAATAGGATAGTTATGTGGTATTTCTGAACTACTTACCATGTATTTCATCAAGGTTTCTCTATATAGCTTCCTTTGCTGACGAAAAATAGAAATGGTAGCATATGACATGTCTAATTGCAGTGATCCCTGTAATTTTTCTCCCCATGAGCGAGATAATAACATATCATATTTGGGAGGGATATCATAAACTACTATATCCATCACAATACTCTTTGATGGGCACTGGACTAGATTTACACACAGATATTTTATCAGGCCAAGGCATTTGACTTGACTAGAATCAAAAGAGAAAAGGTCTTCGTATGTTCTGGTGATGTCTAAGTTTAATTTTTCCATGACTGCTTTAGGCATTAGGTTATGAGATGCTCCTAAATCCAACATAGCATTATGTAAAATTTTATCATGAATGGAGGGACACCCCCTTGTTGATGTTTTCCATTTACTTCAAGACCAAATAATAATCTGGTCAGTTGGATGCACATCTTTGGCAAGAACTTCAAATGTTGTCTTTTTATAATCTTCTGATGTTTTTGGGGACTACAATTTTATTTGTAGAAAATTCATTTGCATCTTCCTTGTTTTGATGTAAAAAGCTGAAAGAAATCTATTCTGGTCACTGGGAGTTTGCTTCTAGTACTGTGCATATGTTACAACTTTCAATGCTTCATTCCTGATTTTAATCTCTTTGTATTTCTCCATGATATATTTTTCTTTCTCAATTGGTTTTCTAGATGATGAAGCTTCTGCACTGCTTTGCTTCTGAATGATTTCTACACTAAAAGTTGATGGTTGATGTGTTTCTTTTGAAAGTGTTGGAGGTGCATCTTCTCTGACAACAATATATGTTCCAATGGTTTAACTATCTCTTCTTGCTCTGTCACTGGATTTAGTTTTGTTTTCTTCCTGTGCATAAGCTTGAATTTAGTATCAGAAGTAGTTTCTACAGAATAAGAGCCTTCTTCTCGAGCCATTTTTGAATTTATGTCCTGTGGGGCTGGAGTAAGTAGGATGGAACTAGTATCAAGCTGCTTCTCGACCTTCTGTAAAGTATTTTCCAACCACTTTGACTAGTTGGAATACTTTTCAATTTCAGGCTTTGACTCATGAATGAAAGGGGTCAATTTGAACTTAAATCTTAATTTACTTATGACACCCAAGGGGTTATATGACCATTTGAAATTGTTGCTAAACTTTAACTCTTATAAATATATGTCTGCTTTATGTCCATCATTCCTACTGTTGCATATAAAAGGTCCTAATTGGTTTTTAATCTTGAATTGGGTATTATTTTTAGTTGAAAGGAAATTGATCTCATAAAAATTCAAGATTTTCCTAATGTATTCTAAAGCAGATATCCTCATTGGGAGGTATTTGTGAAGCTTGTATGGAACTAGTTGGCTTCCATGCACTCTGATTTCTATATGATTTTGCTATAAATACCAGTCTCCTATTTTAGTTTGATCTCATAATTGTAGAACCTTTTTTATTTCTTCACTGATTCTAGGTTGAATGCTACTACTAAGCATGTTGACAACTAGATATATAAAGGAATCAATAAAGTTGTAATATTCCTAAATTAGCATGCAGCTAATTAGAATATTAATTTTGCTCTACACACATAGTTACATGAATAAATGGGTAGGTAGGCCCATAAATCTTTTTAGCATCTATAAAATCCCTCTTAATGGGGGAAAGGGATCGCATTCATAGCTGGATAAAACACCTTCATCTGTGAATAAAGGCTAATGCATGTAGACAAGGTCAAGTTTGACCAAGTGTTGGAGGATTAATCCGTCTTGCAGACAAGACTGATCTCCCTAGTACTAAAAGTATCTAGCAACAAACAGCCAAATAAACTAATCTTTCTCTAAGCATATATGATCTATGTGTTTGGTCAATTTAGTGTATCCTAAATTGTTGCATTTAATTTGTCAATCCGAGATTCGTAAGCTGATGAAGTGCGGCGCACTATATGTGCAAGATAACCTATTTCTTAACTTTTTGTCGTTTTTGGTTTTCTAAGATGAAATGGAAATTATAAAATGAAAACAAGTATGGTTATGTTTGTTCAAGGAAATGATATCCTCTATAATGATTTACCAACTTGAAACTTTAAAAAGGAATTTGAAAATTACAATGACAAAACTTGAAAGGAAATGAAAATATGCTGCTGAAATGAAAAGGTGATGCTAGTCTAATAAATCAAAAACAGTGAACTAGTGAGCATGAAACCAAACTATTCTTGCTGCTGTCTAAACACAAAATAAATTATGCTGAAAGAAATCCAAAAGCTGCAATAAAGTAAATCTAAATCAATTTACATCAACTTGTCTTCTGATCCCTCATCATTAGTCCAGCTATGATTTTCGGAAGTAACCATAAACAACTTGAGTAACTGATATCTAATTTGCAGAAAGTAAACTAATATCAAACCATACATTCATAATTCAATCCCTCACCATCAGTCCAGCTGTGGCTTTCGGAGGTAACTGAAGATGTCATGCACAATTTAACATTTCTAACTTGCAGAAAGGAAACTAATACTAAACTGCGCACTTCATAATACAATCCCTCACCATCAGTCCAGCTGTGGCTTTCGGAGGCAACTGAAGACGTTATGAGCAGTTTAATATATTTAAATTTGCAGAAAGAAAACTAATACTAAACTACACATTTCATAATACAATCCCTCACCATCAGTCCAGCTGTGGCTTTCGGAGGCAACTGAAGATGCTATGAGCAGTTTAATATATCTAATTTTGCAGAAAGGAAACTAATACTAAACTACACACTTCATAATACAATCCCTCACCATCAGTCCAGCTGTGGCTTTCGGAGGCAACTGAAGATGCTATGAGCAGTTTAATATATCTAAATTTAACTACTGAAACAATTAAGCAAAACTGAGTTAAACAAAGAAATACTGAAATGAAACAGAAACTAAGAAAAACACATTAGCAGCAGAACAATGTTAATTCCATGTCATTAGTCAAAAAGCTATGAAAATGCCCAGGCTGCCTATCTGTAACCTGAAACAAGAACACTGATCAATGATTAACAACATAAAACATGAAAGACAGAAGTGAAATGGAAAGCAGGAAAGTTTATAAACAGAAATGAAAAAAAATGAAATGTATAAACATGTGAATGGATTATGGCACAATGAGCTTTAAAGAAATGAAATAAGAACTATACACTAATGCACAAAACCTTAGCTGAGCAGGGGCCCTCTACACCAGCCTTGGCAACGATCTTCAAGTAAGAATTAAGTTGGAAAACAAAGTCTTCTTTATATTAAAAAGGCATGCATAAGATATAGCATACGTTCAATTCCACAGAATTTTGAGAACAAGGGTAGAGAAGACTTAATATACCACCAGACATACGGACTAACTCTATATGCGTATGCAAACGCATTATATATAACAAAAGAAATATAACTCTCCTAAAGTTCATGCTGGTGGAGAGCACGTAGACCACTACGTCCACGGATCTAGGATCATGGCCATGTTGGAAAGTAAATCTACGAGAGGTGGATGCTTGAATTCGACTCTGGAGCCCTGTACAGATGTCGATTTATCCTCTGCAGGCTTAGAAACGGCCGTATGAATCTTCATGTGACACGAAACAGAGTCCTGCCGACATGAGACTCCATGGTTGACTTCCATGTGGACGCCTTTGACCGCGACTTCTTTGGATGAGTTTGCTTGAACCAATAGGACACGAACCATGTCCACGTCATCCCTGACCTGCCCATGTGGCTCGTTTTCCTTGTAGACACCTGTAGCATAGAGTTTCACAAAATAGCTGCGGAAAGTTGCAGCAGCTGCGGAAAGTGGCAAGATTCCGCAGCTGAATGAAAAAAATCTAAATCAAATAGCAAAAACAAAAATATAATTAAAAACCATGTTAGATGTTCTTTTGCACATGATATTGACAACTTGGGAGGTTCAGGTGAGTGAAAAAGGTATAGAAAAGTGTATGGAAAAGATGCAGATTTGAGACTCAACATACCCCCACTGTGAAGGTGTTGCATGTCCTCATGCAACCAAAATTTTGATATTCCTTCCTTAGTTCATGTGCCTTGACACTTCAGCCAGCACATCCAATCCTCTCCTCCTCTTCCGTGGTGCTGCCAACATTCTGGGTTTCTTCATTAAGCACCTAAATTTGATATTAACCAGTGCTCTGCTCAACTTCTGGCATTTTCTTTTCAATTTCTTGTTCTTCTTTTTCCATATTCGCAGATGTAGCATAGTATTATCATGGATGATTTTGTCCAGTTTACCTTGTTCCTTCAATGTCTCATTTTCATTTTTGATATGTTTATTCAAAAGCTCTAACTCAAAAATTTCCTGTTTTAGTGATTGGACTAAATCATCTTGTACTGTATGAGGCTGGATAGACGAAGTACTGGGACCTGTAGCTGCCTTTTCCAAAGATTCTATATAGTCATATACTTCCTGCTGCTTGGGGTCTATTTCAGGTGTCATTTTTATTGGGCTGTCCCCAAAATGCCGTGAAGGAGAATAATCTGGCCGAGGAGGGCTCACATCAATATCTTGCTGAGAATGGGATGGAGTATGTTCAATGTCTGATTGGGAATGAAATGAACCAGGTTCACTAACTGACTGAGATGGACTATGGTCAGCTGGGGACTGTTCATATGTTTCCTCTCCCAAATCAATGAAATGAGGACCCTTCATTTGCGTTTTCCTCAATTTCCCCTTAAGTCTGCTGCTTCTTCTCACACGTTGTGGTGCACTATCCTTTTGTTTTTGTTTTCCTTTCTCTGTCTTCTTGGCCATAGAGGACTGTTTTTGAAGATAAACTAGTCTTTCAGATAACACTTGATTATCTTCTTCTTCAGAAGAAGGACTTTTATGTATAGCCTCAATATTTTTTCTTTATTTTGGTGTTATTGGCTTCTTACCCTTGATTTCTTTCTTCTTCCTCTTTGACAGTCTTTCTTCCCTATCAGTTCTTTCAATTGCAGTAGTAGGAGTATTTTGGATTTCATCAATTGTTCTTTTTCTCCTACTTCTTCTTGCTGTGCTACCTTCAGGAATTTCCTGAGGTTCCTCAAAAAAAATTCTAACCAGAAATTGTTCCCATGTGTCTTTCTTTTTCTTTAACTCCTTTTCAATCAAAATTTTTATAAGGCCGTGGTGATATAGATGAGGTTCTACATCTCCTAAATGTTTCTGAACAGTCACAGACATTTTCTTCAAGCTATTTAACAGAAAATATGGGAGATTGAGAGCTTGATTATCTAGAAAATTCATCAGTAACCTGGTATGGTACATGTACATGGACCCAAAACGACCTTCACATGTAATGAATTTCTGAACAACTAGCAACAAAGTAGCCCATTCCTCTTTCAATGCATGCACAGGAATTCCTCTTTTAAAAACAGTTATGTCCATACCTTGGTTTCGTAAGATTGTTCTCCATGCTTCATCACTGATACTTTTATTCTTAAACCAATGCTCACCCTCCTGAAGAAGTTCTGTGGCTGTTGTTATAGATGCTTCATTGACCGCAAACTTAAGGTCTCCAATCTCTGCTTCCAATCCATTAAACGACCTTGCGAATGCCTTCGTCACTTCCTTATGATACCCTCTGAATTTCTGGATAAACCGTAGCCAATTTGCTTTCTTCAATACATCCCTTACTTGTGGATATCCCTCCATGAACTTTGGTCCTTCCGGTTCTGCTCTTAGCAATTTACCCATTTTTTTCTTTCTGCTCTTCAAAGACTTTCCTGCGTGGAGGATTCAAATGGAAATAGAATGGTTGAATGCACAGAAACGAGCTCAATGACTGTGGGAATATATTATAGAATGGGAATGAGCACAATGAACGGAATGGAGTGAGACTGTGGGTAGATATCCGAGAGTGGAAATGAACACAATGAACGGAATGGAGTGAGACAGAATAGAAAAGGGTTTCGTGAGCATAACAGAGGTACGACTATGCAATTGACAGAGTATAACACATTCGGCAGCGTTTTGAAATTTGGTGGCTGCGAAATAAATGTGAACACGTTTCAATCAACAGTTATGGATTTATGCGGCTGTAAGAGTCCTTGGTCAAATCAAATACGTCTCATTGCCACTGGTGGGATATTGTATCATGAGTGAAAATCGGGGGTTTAATGATGGAACCGTTTGGGAATGAATGCGAGAGGATAGTATGGAGATCGTGAAAGGTTACGGAATTATCAATAATCATTGCACATAATGGATAGAGCTTATGGTTCATAACTATATAAAAATGTGTTTTAAATGCTATTTGAAATAAATTTTATTCATACCTTTGGAATCCTTGCCTTTTCCTTTGGTCTTCAACTAATTTCTCTTCATTGGTGTCTTGAATGCTCCATGTCTTCAATTTTTGATCCTCTCACCTGCATTTTATTTCATGATTATGGAAATAACATCTGACTGTACATTCTTTTTGAAAACAGAGTAGTAGCTGCAGAATCTTCTTCTGGCTGCGGAAACTGGAGTCAGCTGCGGAAACAGATGTCAGCTGCGGAAACTGACACAGCTATTACTTGGATGAATGGAAATGAACAGATGACAAATGACCAGATGGAAATGGTCATGAAAAAGATTTTTATTAATGAAATGGAATGAAATGGATGAAATGAAGTGGAGTGGAGTGAAATGAAGTGAAATGAAATGGAATGAAATGGAATGAAGTGGAATGGAATGGAGTGAATGATCACAAAACTTGTGAAATGAAAGAGAGATTTTTTTGGAAAATATAGAGTGTCAGGTGTTCCTGATTTTCACCCTATGTTTTCTGTATAAGACTGCCAATCAGTGATTGGTTTTCAGGCTTATACAATTTTTTTATTTTTTTATTTTTTTATTTTTTTTTTAACTGAAAAGAACAAAAGCTAGGCTGGTGGAGAAGAAGAATTCTTCTGTACCAGCCTGATTGCAGGACTTTCTTGAAACATTTTGACAAAATCCTCTTTTGAGAGTGGCTTATGATAAACTTTTAATCTATGGCCATTCACAATAAGAGGAGTTTGAAACTCATCAATGGTCTTGATTCTTACCGCTCCATTGTTAAAGATATTGTCAATCTCATATGGCCCAAGCCAATGAGTCTGAAATTTTCCTTGAAAATATTTAAACTTGGAATCAAATAACAATGCCCAATCTCCTTCTTGAAACTTCTTCTCTTTGATGTACTTGTCATGCCATTTAGCTCTTTGATATTGAACTATATTAGTTCTTAGAATTTCCTCTTGTATGATTTCATCTAGCTCATTCAATTGATCCATTCTATGCTTTTGGGTTTCTGATAAGTTCATCCCCAATTGAACTGCTATCTTGAAGGTCTTGACCTGGAACTCAATGGGGAGCAAGACTTCTTTCCCATAAACAAGTTCATAGGGAGAATGTCCTGTTGTATTTCTCCATGTAGTTCTGTAGGCCCACAAGGCTTCAGGAAGCCTTTCTGCCCAATCTCTTCTATGTAGATGAACAATTTTGGTGATGATACTTTCAAGAACTTTATTTTTGGACTCCACTTGACCATTTTCTTGCGGATGGTAAGGAGTAGATCTTCTGTGCTTGATTTTGTATTCTTCCATCAACTTCTCCACCAAGTTGGATGTGAATTGGCTTCCTTGATCTGTCACAATTTCTCTTGGAACACCAAAGCGAGTAGAAATATCCTCATAAAGAAAATGAACAACTGAATTTTCAGTAGCAGATACTAATGCTTTGGCTTCTACCCATTTAGTAACATAATCAATGCAAACCAATATATACTTCTTTTGCTTAGATGGTGGATTAATAGGTCCAATGAAATCTAAAGCCCATTTTTCAAAGGGTTCAATGAGTACCTGTGTTTGCAATGGCATTTCATTTGAAAGGGTAGGCTTCCCTACTCTTTGGCAGCTGTCACACCTTTTGACATATTGTTTTGCATCTTTGAAGAGGGAAGGCCAATAATATCCTAAAGAGAGGATTTTATAGGCCGTCCTTTTGTCTGCAAAGTGTCCGCCGCATGGTTCATCATGACATACCTTAAGAATATCAGGCATTTCATCTTCCCTGACACATCTTCTGATCACAAGATCTGGCCCTGTTTTAAACAATTCGTTAGAAATCCATGAATATTTTGAACTCTCCTGAATAATTTTTCGTTTTTCTCTTGGAAATAAATGTGAAGGTAGTTTCCCTGTAACCAAGTAGTTAGCAATATCTGCATACCAAGGGGTCTTAATAGTTACTGCAAACAAATATTCATCAGGAAACTTATCTTCTACAGGAGAATCTTCTTTAGTATTCTCAATCCTAGACAAGAAATCAGCTACTGTATTCTGTTTTCCTGGTCTATCCAACACAGTAATATTGAATTCTTGCAAAAGTAAAAGCCATCTTGTCACTCTGCCATTAGTAACAGGTTTGTTCATTAAATATCTAATTGCAGAATGGTCAGTATGAATAAAAGTTTCATATCCTGTTATGTAATGTCTAAACTTATTAATTGCATGAACAACAGCTAAAAACTCTTTTTCAGTCACAGTATAGTTCAACTCTGTGGAAGTCAAATTTTTACTGGTGTAATAAATGGCATAAGGAACTAAATCTTTTTGACCCAACATAGCTCCTAGAGCTGTATCTGAAGCATCCGTAGAAATATGGAAAGGGAGTTTCCAATTTGGTCCTCTTAAGATAGGTGCTTCAGATATTCTTGTTTTCAAAGTTTCAAAAGATGATTGACAATCAGGATCCCATTTAAATTCACAGTCTTTTGTAAGCAATTTGAAGAGTGGAGATGCTATTTTAGTGAGTTTTCTATAAATCTTCTATAGTAACCAGTAAATCCTAGAAAACTTCTAACATCTCTTTGACAATTTGGAATAGGCAACTTGGAAATGACTTCAACTTTTGATCTATCAACCTTAATCCCATCTCCTGAAATATGATGCCCTAAAACAATCCCTTCAGTAAACATCATAAAGCATTTTTCATGGCTTAATGAAAGGTTTGTTTCTTTACATCTTATAAGAACTTTTTCCAAATTTTCTAATGCCTCTTCAAATGAATTACCATAAACTGTAAAATCATCCATATTAACCTCTACACAATCATGGATTAGATCAGAAAAAATTCCTAGTACTGCTCTTTGGAATGTTGCGGGTGCATTACATAACCCAAAAGGAAGCACTCGATAGGAAAAATTCCCCCATGGACAAGTAAATGTGGTCTTATCTTGATCTTCAGGTGCTACCTGAATTTGATTATAGCCACTAAAACCATCCAAAAATGAAAAGTACTTTTTGCCTGCTAATGTATCTAATACTTGATCGATAAAGGGCAAAGGAAAGTGATCCTTCAAAGTTGCTTTGTTCAATTCCCCGTAATCAATGCATACCCTCCATTTACCATTCTTTTTAGGTACTATAACCAAAGGAGAAACCCATCGGCTATCTGAAATTGGATAAATGAAGTTTACATTAAGTAGTTTTTGGAGCTCTTCTTTCACTATCTCCCTAAGATTTGGATTCATCCTTCTTTGAGGTTGTCTGATTGGTCTACTGTTTTCCTCAATATAGATGTGATGGATGCAAGTCTTAGGATCAATACCCTTCATGTCAGTATACTCCCATGCAAATGCAGCAGAATTGTTTTGCAAGATTTTGGTTAGTTCTTCTTGTTGTGATTTTTCCATATGTTTGTTGATATTCAATGTTTTTCCTGGAAAAATCTCAATAGTAGAACTACCAAAATCTTTCATAGAGTAAAGAGACATTTGTCTTGATGATAAATATTCTATGTTAGATTCCAACTGAAATTGTGTGGGGTCATATTCTGAAGATGTCTCAAAATTTTCTAATGTGTTCAGAATTTGACTATCCTCACTGATTTCAGAAATGGTAAATACAGGTTGTATAGTGTCCTCATCATCAACCCATTCATTGTCTCCTACTTCTATGATTGCTTTTGCTGGAGGATACAAATTGAATTTCTTTGTCGAATTACCATTAGAAATGTACATATCCCCAGATCTACAACTAATAAAAGCATCAGCTGTGGCTAGCCAAGGTCTTCCTAAGATAAGTGGGTGCCCTCCTAGATTACTCTTGGGAGTCAAAATCATAAAATCTACCTGATATTCCCAAGAATCTAAGGAGACTGAAATATCTTCTAATACACCATCTGGTTTAATAATTGATCGATCTGCAAGTTGCAGTAAAGTAGGTGTAAAAAGAAGGTTAAGAAGTTTTAGCTGGTCCATAGTCTGTCTACTCATAATGTTAATAGCAGCCCCTAAGTCAATCAATGTGTTTGGAATTTCTATCCCATTTATATGTGTCTTGACAATTGGACTTCCTGGATCTACATACTTCTGCATGGTAATTTTCCCCATCATAATATCTGCAATTTTTCCTACCAGGTGGATTCTTCTTGTGTCTTTTAGTTTCCTTCCTGGTCTTTTGAAACTCAACTCCTTTATTGTTTTTGCTAGAATAGGAATCTCTCGAATGGCTTGTAGCAAGGGAATCTTGATACAAACATTCTTTAATTCATCTAGAAAATCATAGTTAGGCAACAAGACTTGTTTTTCCACCCCCTTGTCAATTTGTAGTCTTTCAGGAAAAGGAGGTGTAGATGAAGATGCAGGTTGCTCAACTATAGGAGTTGTGGGTGTTAAATTTTCTTTTTCTTTTTGAATATTTGAGTTTTGAAGAGATTCTTCCTCAGAACCCTTATTGGCCTTAAGAGAGTCCTCCTCAGAGGTATCCTATTCTAGGTCATCTATAGAAGGTTTTTCTAAAACTCTACCAGATCTGAGTTGTACATCGTTGAGAGGAACAATCATATAGGTAGGAAATTGTTGTCTTTCTACCATGTAGGTGTTCTGAGGATTCTTATTATTAGGATTTGGCAATGACTGAGCTGGAAGTTGATTTGTCCTTTGTTGATATGGGAGCATGAGTTGAGGATGTGGATTTTGTTGAGAAGGTTGTTGTTGTGGAAATGGCAATGAAAGTTGTGGATTTGGGTTTGGAAGTTGTGGAGCTTGTTGATTTTGAAAAGATGGAAGATATTGATAAAATTGAGCAAATCTCCCATAAGGATTTTGCATCCCTTGTACCCATGGATGATATGAATTTTGATGTTGGGGCCAAGGTTGTTGCCAAGGATTCCAACTTGGTTGGGTTTGAAAATTCATAGGGTTGTTAAACCCTTGAGTTTGTTGTCCTTGCCAAGGTCTCCTTGCAACAAAACAGAGAGATTCTACTGAATTTGGGTCTTCTTGAAAGACAGCTTTGAGTCCAGGAATTGAAGGACAATCCTTGATCTCATGATTCTCTGAGAAAATCATACATGTTTCTACAATTTTTGCATCCAAGGGACATTCCCTTAAAGCATGTTTCTTCCTACATTTCGGACAAAAGATGGCTAAAGCATCTGTTTCTGCTTTCTGCTTGTTTTGGATTTTAAGGGTGTCTAGCTGTTCACTAAGGCTCCCTAAGATATCAGTTTTGAACTCATCAAGCATATTACCAATCTCTGCCCTACTTACTGATCCAGTTGCAGATTTGTTAGCCCTAATAAGAGAAGGATCCCTAGGCCCTTTTCCTGTTTTAGATTTACCTCTTGAGAGATGGACACATAGTTCTGTTATGTCACGAAGTGGGAGTTGAGAAATATCTCCTTTCCCCATCATGTTTAAAATATCTATCCATTCATCTCTAATGGCTTTTAATATGAGGGCTTTCAAGGTTTCATCATCTAAATTGCTCATCTTGGCTCTTTTCAAGTTGTATTGAAATCTTTCAAGTAAGTCTTCCAAATTTTCATCTTCTTTTTGCATCATTTTGAATACCTCATCCTTGTGATTGGTAGGCATACAATAGTCCAAGTATCTATCCAAAATTTTTTGTTTCATATCATTCCAAGTCCTAATAGATTGAGTGGCTAATCCCATGAACCATTTCAAAGCAGCTCCCTTCAATGTTGAAGGAAACAGTTTGAGTTTTTGAGAGTCTTCCATATAGTCATAAGTTCGGCACACAACTTCAAACTCAAACAGAAATGTTTCAGGATCCTCACTTCGCAATCCATAAAAGCTAGGGAGGACAGATGGTGAGATATTTTTCATCGTTGTATGAGTTTCCTCATCAACTATAGGGAATCCAAACAAGTTGTCTCCTTCCCTATTTCTACCATTATTTCCTTCACCATTGTTGTCTCCATTATTTCCTCCTCTTCTACCTCTACCTCTACCTCCATCTATTACTTCCTCCACCATGATAGTTTCTTTAAAGTCCTTAAAGTCCTCTAGTTTTTCTACCAAGGGAGAATGAGAGAAAGTCTCTTTGTTTTCTAAATGGGATTGAGTAGGTGGTATAGGAGAATCCTCTAATTCAGCTGTTCCTTGACTTCCAAAAATCTTAAGGCTAGGGGTAGATGGTGGTGAATCTGGTCTATGCCTTGAAGAAGATGGAGTTGTGAAAATCGAACTCTTGGCTTTAGCTATAAACCTGCCCCTAGAATCTCTTGCTCTATGCATGTCATTTTTTATTTTTTTACTTTTTTTATTATTTTTTTATTTTTTTCAAAAAGTTGGGCTAATAATCCTCTTTCTGATCCTCCAGATCACACTAGGTGCAGGAAGAGAGCATACTTAAGAAATTAATAAACCAATAACTCTCTTTTCTGATCCTCCAGATCACACTAGGTGCAAGAGGAGAGCATACTACAAGAAGTTATCAATTTTTCCCTTCTTTTATGATTTTGTGTTTTTTTTTTTTTAAATTGGCTACCTAGTTACACTTCCCCGGCAACGGCGCCAAAATGTTTGGTCAATTTAGTGTATCCTAAATTGCTGCATTTAATTTTTCAATCCGGGATTCGTAAGCTGATGAAGTGCGGCGCACTATATGTGCAAGATAACCTATTTCTTAACATTTTGTCGTTTTTGGTTTTCTAAGGTGAAATGGAAATTTTAAAATGAAAACAAGTATGGTTATATTTGTTCAAGGAAATGATATCCCCTATAATGATTTACCAACTTGAAACTTAAAAAGGAATTTGAAATTTTCAATGAAAAAACTTGAAAGGAAATGAAAATGTACTGCTGAAATGAAAAGATGCTGTAAGTCTAATAAATCAAAAACAGTGAACTAGTGAGCATAAAACTAAACTATTCTTGCTGCTGTCTAAACAAAAAGAAACTATGCTTAAAGAAATTCAAAATTGCAACAAAGTAAATCTAAATCAGATTACATCAATTTATCTTCTGATCCTTCATCATTAGTCCAGCTATGATTTTCGGAAGTAACCATAAACAACTTGAGTAACTGATATCTAACTTGCAGAAAGTAAACTAATATCAAACCATACATTCATAATTCAATCCCTCACCATCAGTCCAGCTATGGCTTTCGGAGGTAACTGAAGATGTCATGCACAATTTAACATTTCTAACTTGCAGGAAGGAAACTAATACTAAACTACACACTTCATAATACAATCCCTCACCATCAGTCCAGCTGTGGCTTTCGGAGGCAACTGAAGATGCTATGAGCAGTTTAATATATCTAATTTTGCAGAAAGGAAACTAATACTAAACTACACATTTCATAATACAATCCCTCACCATCAGTCCAGCTGTGGCTTTCGGAGGCAACCGAAGATGCTATGAGCAGTTTAATATATCTATACCTGTGAAAGAAACTAATACCAACCACACTTCATATTACATCCCCCTCCCATCACCCAAATTATATTTTCTGAGGAAAAAAATCAAGATGTCATGAGCAAGCTTTTTAATATAGGCTAAATTTAACCATCAAACAATTAAGCAACCGTAGTTAAAAACAAAGGTCAATTAAATGAAACAGAAATCAAGAAAAATACACACAAAGAAAATACAATTCCATCTCATTAGTCAAAAAGCTATGAAAATGCCCGGGCTGCCTATCTATAACCTGAAACAAGAACACTGATCAGTGATTAACAACATAAAACATGAAAGACAGAAGTGAAATGGAAAGCAGGAAAGTTTATAAACAAAAATGAAAAAAAATTAAATGTATAAACATGTGAATGGATTATGGCACAATGAGCTTTAAAGAAATGAAATAAGAACTATACACTAATGCAAAAAACCTTAGCTGAGCAGGGGCCCTCTACACCAGCCTTGGCAACGATCTTCAAGTACGAATTAAGTTGGAAAACAGAGTCTTCTTATATTAAAAATGCAGTCATAACAGTATGGTAGTATTACGGCTCAAAGGCAGCGTAATTACATTACAGAGCAGACTTAATAAAATTAACAGAGACTAATCGGGACTAACTCTATATGTGTATGCAAATGCGTTATATATAACAAAAGAAATATAATTGTCTCCTAAAGTTTATGCTGGTGTAGAACACGTAGACCATTACGTCCACGGATCTAGGATCATGGCCGTGTTGGAAAATAAATCTATGAGAAGTGGATGCTTGAATTCGACTATGGAGCCATGTACAGATGTCGACTTGTCCTCCGCAAGCTCAAAAACGGCCATATGAACCTTTACGTGACACGGAACAGAGTCCTGTCACCGTAAGACTCTATGGTTGACTTCCATGTGGACGCCTTTGACCGCGGCTTCTTTAGATGAGTTTGCTCGAACCAATAGGACACGAACCATGTCCACATCATTTCTGACTTGCCCACGTGGCTCGTTTTTCCTGTAGACACCTGTAACATAGTAGCTCACGAAACAGTCATGAAATTAGTGCGCAGAAATTGGCGGAAGGCAAGATTCCGCAAAATTGGTACGATAGAAAAAAATCTAAACTCAAATAAGAACACAAAAATATAATTAAAAACCATGTTAGATGCTCTTTTAAAAATGATATTGACAACTTGGGAGGTTCAGGTGAGTGAAAAAGGTATAGAAAAGTGTATGGAAAAGATGCAGAATTGAGACTCAACACTATGAAAAGCTCTATGGAGGTCTTAAGGACTTACCATTTGTCCAGTGCTTGTTTGAAGTCGTTGTTGTCCCTCGCGCGCTTGAAGGAGTTTTCCTCATAAACCTGCAGTCAAAAACAAGAAAAATGTTACAGAGCACCTGTATAGAAATCATCATAAACCATGCTTATCATAGTGATCAAGGAATCTATGAAATAAACCATTGATTGAAAGTTTATTGAGAAAAATGAGTATATTTGTATTAATTTCAAAAGAAGAAAATCCTTACAACCTGAGCCTTGATGTTGCACAGGACTTTTCGAGGTCCGAAGCAGGAATATCCTTTACTTTGATAAGCTCTGCACTCCTCCAACCAAGACTAATAGAGATATGTAATCTCTCCTCACAAAAGTCTTAATCAACTGAGTCTGAATCTCAACAGCACTTAACTTCAAATATTCTAAAGCTTCAACTCTCTTTGAGGCTACCCAATGCCTCTTTTTATAGTAGAATGGAGGAGGTTTTCTGTTTCAACTATGAAGGGATAGAATCCTCCTTCAAAGGGATAAGCTCCTCACATCAAGGGCTTAGCTCCATAAGGTAAGTGATACATGCACCTCATAAGAGCGGTTCTATCACCGCAAGATATTTTCTGGAAGCTTCTAGAATTCACTTTTATTGAGATTTTTGGAAATTACTTGCACCTTTTTTTATCTTACAGGGTTCCACACTTTTAACACAGATAAAGTGCGTTCAGGTACGCAGGATAGCTGAACATTGGGTGCGGGACCGCAGGCAAGATAGCGAGAAAGCGCGATACCAAAGTTTAGGAGACTTTTAGGAACTTTTCTCTGATTTTCAAGGCTTGACATGAGGAACTGATATGTTAGACTTGCAAAGGGAAAAGTATGAGTAATAATGAGCTCATACACATAGCAGAATCTCAGGATGACAATTTTTAGTGTAACAAATTGCCCTCTAAAGTGCAAAGTCTGGAATAGATGATGCTGAAGTCTGTCATATATGAAGAGTGTGGTACTTTATCATTTCAAGGATAATCCTGTGGTCACCCCAGTCGGAACCTGTAAAAACATTCAATGCAAAATATATATATATCATCATTGAGGTAGGCATTCCCATACTCAGATCAAAACTAACTACAAACTAATTCAAACTTTTCTGATACAGGAATGATTTTGAATATATCACAGTATGGACATGTGTAGACACAATATGGACGTAGCCATATGTTTGTAAATAGTCTACTGTATAAATGATAAAAAAATTCCTCGCAGCCTAGATGGTAGAAACTAGATCCAGGGTCTTGATTTCCACATCTCGAACTAGTACGATTATATCCATGTGAATAAATGTGTTGAAGTCGAACATGGTAGAAACCACTTGATTACCAGTCAGTGATGTCAACTGTTAACAAGTGTGACAGTAACCACCAGTAATGTCAATGGCTCTCAAAGTACTCAGTACAATCCATGAAATGTGAATGAATGAGCTGAAGTCGAACATGTCATGGAATCGTTCGATCGAAGGTCAATGATGCAACCTGTCGTCGAAGGCGAGAAACCTGCCATTGAGGCATGCATATTTCAAGGTACTGATGATTTCTGGATCAACTTCCTATAGAAAGTGATCTGTCATAGGCAAGCCCACAACACGAAATCATAGATCAAGTTTTGAAAATATATCGGCAAGGACTGACTCAGGGATGGTCATAAATGGATGACAGACATTTTGCAGATGAATGGTTTATTTGAACTGTCCTCTTGAACACATAACGACACTGCAGATGGCTTGGTAGCAGTTGACCCAAAGCTAATACCCAGAAACTAGATGAAGACTTTCAAATGAGGTTCGATTAACTGTTAGGCAAAGGATTTCCCAAACCAGGTGATTGAAAGTGTCGTGTTCAAGAATGGTTAACTAGATTTTCGAAAAATCAAAATACCACAAACAAGTCATTTTTCTCTCTTTTCCCCCACCATTTTTGGCAAGTACCTCTTTATTTTTGACAAGCTTGAGGAGGATAACATTTGCTTGTTTATAAGCTCATCCTTCAGATGAGTCCAACTTAGTTTAAGATTCGAACCCTAAGAAGGAGTGGTTCATTCCTGTTGAAAATTAAACAGGTCCTTTACTATTAAATTTTAACGAGTCTAGTATAGGAGAAACTCGGTGTTTTTCAATTTTAGGGAGTCAGAGGAAAAAACTTAAGAAAACTCCATGGGTGTACTTTTTCGTAAATTTAGTCTCTCGAGCCCGAAAAAGGATAAAATAAAGTAGGAGAGAACTCTATTCACCGTAATTAGTCAACGTATACCCTTTTCGTAAATAGTTCGTTTCAGTCCGTAAAATGGGTAAACTTATACTGAAGGGACGATTATTCATTTACTTTAACGAGTTCGAACAATCAAGTACTCGACAATATTTTCATATTTAGAGAGTCTGAAAAGGGCTTAAAAGAGAACTCCAATGTTTCTCTTTTTCGTAAAATTTTGAAAGAGTCTGAAAAAGTGATAAAAGTATGCTCTTTGTTGAAAAATGGTCAATTCTCCTGATAAATCCAATTTCTGCAGAAAAAATTGAAACATTACACATACCTATTTAAAATAAGTAAAAATGCTTTCAAAATACCCTTTTTAAAGTGAAAAATAAATAAATTAAAAATTCATCTATTCAAAAAAACTTATAAAAAGGACTTTTTCAACTTCATTTTTACCGTTCAAGTTTAGAGTGAAAAGTAGAAGCTTTTGGGTAAAAAGTTCCTGTGAAGATTCCGGAAGATCCGTCCAACGAAATCGAGAACCGTCAGTCCCAGGTAATCCACGACCTTTTAATCTTTCTTTTCATCTATTTACAATCCTTTTTAGGCTTTATTTTTCATTTTTTAAGGGAAAAATATGTTTTAAGAAACCGCCCGCGGGGTCCGCAAGCACAACACACAGAACCTGCGTACCCCGACCTTTTTCTATATAGAAAAAAGTTGTGGGTCTACACTTTACTTATAGAACGCGTGCGTTCCTACGCACTGTGTACGAAGAAAAAGTGCGGTCCCCGCGCAATTGAATTTCAAAATCAAATTTTTCATTTTCCGCCCAAAAATTTTCAAATTAGATTGTTCTAACTTATCTTTTTATGCATTGTAGGATTAGCAAGATGTTGATTTGGAGAGAACGTGAGCATGAGGATGTGGATGATGCCGCAATGCTCCATTTGCCCACAATGCAGGCTTTAAGAGCATGCGGTTTGTATAAATTTTGGGCCATTCAAGGCATGAGGGCACAGGTAGACCTCCTGACATGGCTGGTAAACAGGTGGAATGTGCAGGACCAGTGTTTCATTATTGGCAGCCACCGGCTCGAAATTGAGCTGGAGGATATTTATTTTCTGACTGGTTTATCCAAGAGGGGTGAACAACTTTCCTTGTTTGGGACTAGGCTAGGTGGCCAAACTGTCGCTAGTCTTCGACAAGAGTTCTGTAATGATGAAGCAGACCCCAGGGACAAATGGATTGATATAAAAACTATCATCCGTCCCAAGCTGAAAGTGATTGCATTTACTGTTACTAGACTGTGTGGGAGTGCCGCACTGCATGTGGCTACCAGTTCCCAGATGCGTTTTGTTGTAGACTATTTCCGAGGCACCATTTTCAACTAGTGCGAAGCTGTGTTGGCCAATGTAAAAGGCCAACTGACTAGAGCGAAAAATGGAAAACTAAATAACTTTGGATATGGATCCATCGTGGTCACTTTTTCTCTAGAGAGGGTACCCATGCTAGCTCCGCAAAGTATTCATGTTGATGTTGGTCGACCCCGAGAACCTAGGATGGTTCGTTGGGTTGCATTGATGGCCCGTCACAGTATTGAGGGCGCTGAGATTGTTCGATTTCCTCCTTCATATTTTCGTTGGCTGGACCGCCAACTTTTTGTCATCGAGGACTTTCCGTATGCCGGGATAGACTTCCACGGCGACTGGGAGATGACTCTCCCAGCAGGGGAACAGTGGGATCAATCAGGTAAAAACATTTTCAACGAATTCTAAATTCTAATTTTTTATTTTTTGATCGTCTAGTCAATTAATAACCAAATTTTTTTTATGAATGCAGATGTGGGCCCACAGCGACCAGCCCATCTCTAGCCTTATGACAAAAGACAACCAGTTGCAGCCGCACCAGCCCCAGTAGGCCAATCAGTGGAAATTTTGTCTGATTTATAGCGTCATCTAGAGCGTCCAACTCTAGATATTCCAGAGACAGACATAGATGAGATCCCACTTAGATTGCAGAGATACGTGATTGGTGTTCCAGGACCTTTTAGGAGGTTCCTGTGTAGGGTGGCTCGGGCATTGGTTTCTTATCGTGATCACCATCAGTGATGGGATGATCGTGTTGTATACTCATATTTTTGACTTTTTGTGTTACCATTTTGCCGATCATAAGGTGTTTCCAACCTATGATCGAAGACGATGTATATTTTTTGAAAACATTCTATGCTATGATATATCACTATTTACTGGCTATCTGTGTACATGTTATGGATGTTGTTTGTTTTACTGCTTTGATCATTTCAAATGTCGATTTATCATACTAGAAGCAACTGCGTCTGCTAACGTATTTAAATGTCTTGGAATATGTTGATATTCAATGTAATCGAATTCACGTTCCAAGAGACGAACTCTTAAAAATAACAGTAATAACATTGGATTTCTAATGGCATAAACTCGGTTCAATTGTAATACAACAAGTTCAGAATCCAACCTAACAATCAAACTCTGAATTCCAAATGATATGGATTCGGATAATAACTCAATCAATGCACTATACTCGGAAATGTTATTCATTGTTTGACCAAGGCTTACCCCATGCATGGATACTAACTCATCAGAGGGTGAATAAATAACCCAAGCTGGGAAGACATGTTCCGTGTACTACGACAAGCACCATCAGCAAAACCAATGTAGGTTTGAAGAGACGTCAACATCTGCAATATCAAGAGTAGAACTCAGATAAGCAGGAATAGTGATAAAAACACACTTCTAAATTAAGCATGCTTTTCTAATCTAAAACACACCAGCAGTAAAGAAATATAATCTAATAAAAAATCTCCATACCAAGTTAAGCATAGTATCGCTTTAGATAAAGTCTATTTCTGGGTTTATCTAAAGGGACACCGTCAAAATCTATCAGGTCATAGGCCCCTTTAGCTAGCTTTCACTTAACAATGAAAGGGCCATGCCACATGGGCACGAATTTCCCAGCTCCTAGCTTATCATTGGCTTGATCATAAACTAAGACTAGGTCTCCTTCTGAAAAATTTTGAGGGGTAACACTTATGTCGTACTAAGCTTTTATTCGTTTAACATGAGCCTCGTTTGCTATTACGGAATTTCGTCGATTCTCATCCAGCTGAGCTAAGTACAGGAAACATTTCTCCTCCTCAGACATAGCTGGGAGTAATTCTATGGCTAATTTCAGTGACGGAATTTTGCATTCAATCAGCAACACAGCTTCCAAACCGTAAACGAGTTGAAAGGGAGTGAAACCAGTTGATGTTTTTACTGAGGTTCGATATGCCCAAAGTGATGAAAATAATATGGAATGCCAATTCATTTTGTGAATACCAATAATTCTTCTAATCATGGTGACTAAAAATTTATTTATGGCTTCAACCAGACCATTGGCTTGTGGATAATACGGAGTGGAACTATCGTGACGTAGGCCAAGTTGATCTGTTAGTTTAGTGATCATGACATTGCGAAAATGACTTCCATGATCTGTAATAATGGCTTGAGGAACACCGAATCTAGAAATTATGTGATTAAATTTGAAAGTTGCAGCAGTCTTGCCATCAGCTGAAAATGTAGGCATCGCCTCGGCCCACTTAGTAAAATAATCTACATCTAAGATAATATATGCATGCCCCCCGGCCGAGTGAGGGTTACATGTAATAAAGTCAATACCCCATTTCGCGAAAGGACCAACAACAATTATGGGATGAAGAGGAGCGGGTGGCGCGCACATCTTATGATAAAAAAGTTGACAATTGTGGCATTTCCGGACTGCATAAATGCAATCTTTGAATAACGACGGCCAGAAATAACCAGCGTGCAATATCTTTTGGGCTGTGGCATACCCAGACATATGACCACCACATGCTCCAGAATGGAAATCATTTAGCACCATTTCAGCTTCTTCATGAACAAGACAGCGTCTGAAAACAGAATCCGCTCCATGATGATAGAGTGTTTCACCAATAATATTATACTGTTGGGATTGGAAGCGTATTTTCCGTCGCTGAGATTGTGAGATTTCAGGCCGAAAAGATTGGGTTTGGAGATACACAATAATATCTCCATACCATGGATCTAGAGTACTGATAAGAAACAGATATTCGTTCGCAATGGGCTCTTGTGCCACAGTTTCCGTATCAGTAGAGGTAAAATCACACATCAGTACCGCAAATACCAAATATTTCTTTGCCTTGGATTTCTCAAACTCCAAGTCAAATTCCTGCAGGATGACTATCCATTTGGAATACTTGGCCCCTAGCAATTGTTTAGTCAAAATATACATCATAGGGTTGCAATCAGAAATTACCGTGGTTTTACGTAACAAGATGTAGTGCCTAAATATTTGGACAGCTTGGACAGCTGCCAATGCCAATTTCTCCACATGTCTGTATTTGATCTCGGTTGGATGTAGATTCCGACTAAGATAGTAAATCACATGTTCAGTGTGAGGTTCATCTTCCTGAACTAACACCATCCCAATGGTGGAATGAGAAGCAGCGAGGTACAAAATGTAATCCTGGTTGTAGTTGGGAGGATGTAATAACGATGCATGGGTCAACGCGTGTTTAAGTGCATTGAAAGATCGATCAGCGATCTCGTCCCAAAAGAATGGAATGTTCTGTTTCAGCAACCAGGTAAAACCCTTTGTAAGCTCGGCATAGTTAGGAATGAACTGACGTAAAAAGTTTGCTTTCCCCTGCAAACTTTGGAGTTGGCGTAAAGTCGAAGGAGGAGGTAATTTAACAATAGCTTCGACCTTTGACGGATCGACGCGAATGCCTGATTTCGAGACAACAAAGCCCAGTAAATGACCCGACTCTACACAAAAAACACATTTATGTGGATTCAGCCTAATTTTATAATGCCGACATCTCATAAAAATAGCTCGTAAGTGTGTGAGATGGTCGGCCCTGCGTGATGAATGAGCAGGTAAATCATCGAGATACGGCTACACAATGTGCTTAATGTCATGAAACGCGTAAGACATTGCCCTTTGAAAAGTTGCTCCAGCGTTCTTCAAACCAAAGGGTAGTTTGCGATAAGCAAACGTCCCCCATGGACAAATAAAATTTGTTTTTGGCTGATCAGCAGGGAGTATGTTTATTTGATTATACCCGGAAAAGACATCCATAAAGGAAAACATTTCTCTACCGGCACAATCATCGATTATCTGATCGATATAGGGAGTTGGATAATTGTCTTTGGGACAAGCTCGATTAATATCCCTATAATCGATACATACTTGTATCGTTCCTTATTTTTTAGTCACAGGAACAATATTTGATACCCAATCTGTTAAGCGAATTGGATAAATAAAACCTACACGAAGTAATTTTTCAACTTCTGCTTTGATAGCAGCAGCTTTTCTAGGATGTATTTGATGTAAACGTTGACGAACAGGTTTGGCATCCGGATAAGTCTTGATTTCATGTATGACGATTGACGGATCAATTCCTGGCATTTCTTCATAAGACCAGGCAAACACATCACGGAATTCTTGAAATAGGGCTTTATAAGCTTTAATTTCATCTTCAGTACAGCAAGCACCTATATGAATGTTTTCAATTATTCCTGGTTTTACCGAAATGTCAATTGGAACCGTTCAAGAAATATTTTCCAAATTTAACTCAGAATCAGAATTTTGCAATGTATTCTGGGGTTCTTTGACATATTCAGCAGTAAAAATTGAAGCGAAATCATCTTCAAAATGATCTGGTTCAGGTAAAAATGAAGATCGGTGATGCAGATCTTCCCATGGTAAATAATCAACAGACAAAAATTCACGAATCTGCTCAACAGTATGAACAACATCCGGAAATTTCATTCTGGCTGAACTGGATATAGAAAGTGATTCCTCATGGATCCCATTCATTGGATCAATTCCAGTTGAAGAGGTGTCAGAAAGTGACTGTACAGCCTGGTATGCAATTTCAAATGGACTCAAAGGCATCATGCCATCAATTGAATCTAACTCGGATTCGGAAGGTACGATCCAAGGATCATCAAACATAATAGTATTTGACGAAATCATGTGAATAGTTGCAACAACAGGTGATACATTAGGAGGAGGAAAGGAAAAAGTTCCTAGTAAACCAGAATCTTTAACTAATCCTACTCCAACATCCTTATAAGGGATAGCCACTTTACCAACATGCTGGATTGTTTCTGTAGAGGCTGGGTCGGAAGAGAAATAAGTTAGCTAATCTATTGTGACGATCTTTCCTTGATATGGAAATTTTATGAGTCGAAAGACCGAAGAAACAACAACAGTCATTACATAAGACCAACTGCGACCTAGAAGAAGGTTGTAATCTAGAGGGGCATCAACCACTTCCAGATCTAGATTTATGGTTTTACCTTCGACCCCTATGGGTAAATCCTGCAAAATACCAAAAGGGTGGAAACCTCGACCATCAAAAGCCTTAAGAATCGTTGGAGATTGGTTAAGTGTAGGAGAACCAAGCGATTTCCAAAACTGAATCGACATAATACACGTTGAGGCTCCCTCATCAATCACAGTCCTATAGATTGGTCTGTTTTTTACTAACACTGGTATCTGGAAAGCCATTTGATGAGGTAGACGAGGTGTACTATTTTCTAAATCGAATATTATAAGATTAGAATCCTGAACATCTACAGCTCCTATAGCAAACAAAAGCAATTTACGCTGTGTTGGGCATGATTGCAGCACTTCCAAAGCCGACATTGCTGAAGGGGAAATAGCTAAGTCTTCAACAATGTTGTAATTCTGAGCAGCTCTCGCATGTGGATTGAAATCTGATTTACGAAGAACACCCTTAGCAGGCGGTTTGATTATTAAGTCTGGATTTTGTTTCTCGATCTGTAGCGGACCAGAAACAGGAGGAGGTGTAGTTGATGCATTTGCATTAGAAGATTCTGCTTCTTTCCCATCAACAGGATTCTTGGTACCATAATCTTGCGATCGTGTCGCAATCCTTACATGAGACATCATCAAAATAGGTTCTTCTGAAGCAGTCAAAGTAGAACCAACCATATTGCTATCTTGAGTCGGAAAAGGATCCTTCAAGACAGCAGGTTGTTGTGAACCTTTAACGAATTTTGCAACCTCTGCTCGATGTGGGCATTCCTTAGTGAAGTGATCCTCGTCAAAAATGTAACAAGGGTAACGAGGTTTGCGTTTTTCATCATTGGATTCATTTTTATCAGTTTTCTCTTTTGAATTTTTCTTGTTTTTACTCCTCCCTTTCTTTTTACCATCGGATTTAGATTTAGCCGCAGATGTTTCTACGACATGAATGTCGGCAGAAATTTCGGGGGAAGATTCTCCTTTCGGGGAATCTGGTAAAGTTATAATAGCAGAATAATTCTTTGAAGATTTCTTCTTACTTTTAGTATTGATTGTACCAATCATGCCATTAGCAACATTAGACCCTGAAGGAGCAGTAGCTATCTGACCTTGTTTTGGAAGGTCGGGGATTTTTTCGTGTAAAGTACCTAACTGCGTGTAAATGAGGTCAAGGTACTGAGCTTGAGAAATCACATTCTCTTCAGTAACAACACCAGCCTTAGCTACATCTTCAGTGATCTTGGGTAACAATGATTTAACAAACCATTCTGCCAAAATTTTATCCGGAATATAAACTTTCACCAAACGCCTTCTACGTCGCCATTCATGAATATGATCAGAAATATATGTAGACGTAGATTGCTTTAGTGAATTTAATAATTCTATGCCATTGTCGTATCTGACAGGCAACTGAAAATGAGTCAAGAAGGCAGTTTCTAACTGACTTAAATTATGAAACAAGCCTCGTGGTAACTCAATGTACCATTTGGCTGCAAGACCAATAAGAGTTCTTTGGAAAAGACGTAAGCGAATCGAATCATCAATAATTGAATTAGACACACACCAGAGGTGATAATTCATGACGTGATTTGATGGATCCTCTCCTGACTTACCTTCGAATTTCAGTATATCATTGGGCAAATTATGTGGCATTGGCAGCCAGTACGGATAATAGAAAATCGGATCATTCGTAAGGCGCGTCAAATCAGGTAAATCCAAAGTTGCAATAAATGGTAACTGACAGTTAGGGTCACGAAAACCTTGAGTAGCCAAAGCAGTTCCAGGAGGTGGATACCCAGGATAACTGGGAATCGGAGTTGCGTTAGGAATTGTATAACCTCCCGGAAAAGCAGGATTAGCCGGACCAAACTAGGGTTGTTGAGGCTGCTGATAAGTGTAGCCAGGGTACAGTTGATACTAATAATTTGGATTTTGTGAACCGGGACCGAATTGAGGATATCCCTGGTACGGTTGATACATGAATTGCGATTGACTTGTAACAACTGTACTTGTACTGGCTTGTCCTGCAGGTATCTGAACAGAAGTCTGAACGAAAGGCCCTGACTGGGGTACAGAGACTTGAGGGATTTGCACGGATGCAGGGATAGACGAACTCGGTGTTACAGATACTCTAGAAATAGGTGTTACAGGTTGGACAAACGTAGCAGCAGTTACAGCAGTTTGAGGCGGAGTATGAGGTGTACTAGGCACAGACCGCTGAATAGAACTAGGTGCAGGAGTTTGAATAGTAGGTTGGACAGGTTGTTGGGTTGGACCAGAAACCAAAGGCTATCCAGGTTGAAAAGGTAACTGCACATTAGGCTGCATAGGCTGTTGATATTGGGACGAATCCCACACCATATTCATTCTGGGGTATTGTCCCGCAGAAGGTTGGACATAAGGACCATAACCTGGTTGAACATAGGGTTGATAAGTAAGTGGTAAATTTCCGGCTCCTTGAAAAGATGACTGACCAGAAGGCTGTTGGTAACCTTGAATTGGGTACTGACCTTGAGGTTGATAACCCTGAGGCGTGTACTGAAGCTGGGGTTGATAAGGACCCTGAGGAGCATATTGAGCTTGGGGTTGACCCTGGGGTGTGTACTGTCCTGAAGGTTGATATCCTTGAGGTATGTACTGTCCTTGGGTTTGTCCCCCAAAATAATATGATTCCACAGTTTGTCCTGAGAAAAAGATACCTTGAGGTTGACCCCTAGGTGGTAACTGACTTCCTGAAGGTTTCCCCCCAGGCGGTAACTGACTACCTTGAGGTTGCCCCCTAGGCGGTAACTGATTTCCCTGAGATTGACCTCCAGGCGGTACCTGACTGCCTTGAGGTTGCGGATTTGGAGTATTACCAGACATCATAAAAATTTTCTCTACGTTCGACGTTTCAGTTTTAATTCCACTTAAACCAAATGATAACGCGCTTTCAATCGGTTGAGGAGCTGCCCCTGAGAAAGTACCAGACAGAGCCTGATATCCTGAAGGAACAGAAGGACCACCATGTAAAAATGATTCCGGTGTCTGGGAAAACATGGATGATTCTCCTGCCATAATGGATGACGGATAATAACCTCTGGGTGTTGGATGAAATGGAACTCGAGGTGGAGAAAAAGCAAGACCTGGATTCTCTAAAAAATTGTTAAGGATAAGTACCAAGCAGTAGTTCGAATAGGGCTGTAGAAAATTGATTCACGCTCCCTAAGATTTAACGACTAAGGGGAATTGGGAAGAGATAACTCTTTGTCTGGATTAGTAAGTTCTTCAATAGAAATTATTCCAGATGGAAGATCATCAGTGACAATATTTCTTACCCCAAGTGAACCAAGATCACTAGAAGTTGGTGAAATAAATCCCGAAGATGTTTCCAAAACAGAAGGTTCAGTTTCAGGTTCAGAGATTTCAGGTTCGTCAGCCCATTCACTAGTAGGAGAAATACTACCAGTAACTTCAGAAACTGAAATCGGCTCTTGAATGTGTTGTGTTATGGGTGTTTGATAATCAGGATGAACCACTATGGATGAAGTTCCAACTTCTGTTGATTTAATCCTACCGCTACTAAACGATACCGAAGTGCGAAGCCCTTCAAGCTGACTTGGTGTATATTCAGGGGTTTTCCCTTGTAGTCTTCGATATTGTCTTGGCAATTCCGCCACGATTAAATATTTAACTAATCACATGCAAACAAAGAAAATTTCAATGAAAACACCTAAGGCCTCTAAAAAACAAACAGCTGAATCACATGCTTAAAAATCTAGGAGTTCAAACCACACACAAACAGTAACTTCCCATACTAAAAACACTAGTTGGTGATGAAATCCAACTTAGCAGAAATTCAATACAGAAAGGGCAGTTGGAACAGTTACCCCGACAACCTACTTAATGAAACAGACTGGCACAAGTTTCCTCACAAAACCATCTCGTGTGAAGAAAACCCCCCAGAGAGTCCAAGTGAGTCTAGTCGACGTCTGCTCCAGGTATAGTGAGATCTTTCCTTCACCGTCACCTTAGGAAATAATCTTAAGTTTGTGGACACTAAGGTTACCAATAGTAACAAATATAACTGGGGGAACAGTCTACGATCCGATCCCACGTGCAAGGGCAGAGTAACAAAGATCAATCCCTTTGAAGGTTCCTCGACATGGTTAATCCGAGGTTTACCGACAAGTGACCCCAGGCTCCTCGACAATGGTTAATCCGAGGTTTACCATTTGTAATATGAGCAAAATCTTCTATCTTCCCCAGTGAAACAGAATTGATTGTCTCAAAGGTTCGGACATGATCTCGTGATTGACTTCTTTAAGAGAAGCTTCCCAGATTATACAAATTACGATTGGGTTTATTTCCTACCGCAAGATTTGTCTACTTGTTTGTTTTACTACCTTGGAGAGTTAATTAATCCCTACTCCAAGATACTAGCCTAAGCTATGTTGGTGATAAGAGCCCTAGAAAATAAAAATATTGCTAGATGAATTTTAATTAAGCGTTACTTTTAAGAGTTGTTTCTTAAGTCAATGGGTGCGGAAATGAAACTCTGATGGTGTGAAGACTCGACTTCCAAAACACTAAAAATGCACCTAAAAATTATAATCAGATCGTTCCCTTTCAATGAGATTCTAATTAAGGAAAAGTTGGAGAATGCAATTCTTTTAATGAACAATTCCTTCTTTAAACATTAGGAGCAATTGAAAGAAAATATTTTTTTCTTTTCAGCAATAACTCCAAATGAAACAAACTATCAAATCTCATAAGAAAATCCTTTCACTTTCAGAAACTTGAAGCTACAAAACAAGTTTTCTTCAAAAGAGATCTACAAAATTCTATGAAAAACACTCAAAACTACCAAACTAATTCTGAGATCTACAAATTTTAACAATCTAATTGAATTAAAGCTTTAAGAAAAAAAAAATTGAAGAAGGTTTTACTTAGCTATTCAGCAAACTAAGGATCTATTCGTTCATAATAACAAACAGATAAAAAACACTCAATTATGTTTTTATAAAAAAAAAAATGAAATTCAAAAACTAATAACAAAGTTTCTTGTCGAAGATTTGCAAAGAAACAGGTAACTCTATTTCTTAATAAAGGATTATTTCACAATCAGGCCAGATTCAGCAAAAGACAAAAGACCAATGTAATTTTAGGTACTTCCAACAGTCAATGCTTCGAATCGCTACAAAGACCAAGCGAAAAACAATCCAACACGCAAAACTTCTAGAAAATCATCAAAACATCATGCTGCTAAGATTCATTCACAGAAATATTTTGACAGAAACAATCATCAATCTGGGCAAACACCAAAAAATCTAAATCAAAATAAAGATAAACTAAAGGAAGAAATCCAAAGGTTTTTCAAAATTTTAACAGGGTCCGCAGGCTTGCAGAAGTAACAGGTGCGGTACCGCACTGTCTACTAAAGCAAATATGCGAAACTGCCAGCACTGTGAAAAGAAGACAAAGTGCGGTCCGGGAAAAATTAGAGAAAAACATAAAAGATCTCAAAATTTTCAAAAACAGAGAAAACCTAAGCTACCCAGGCAGATGTCTATCAATCAAAAACTAGGAAAACGTTTCCTCAAATCAAAATAAAAGAGAACCAAAACAACAAGTTCTTTCCCCAGTGGAGTCGCCAATTTGTTGGAGGATTAATCCGTCTTGCGGACAAGACCGATCTCCCTAGTACTAAAAGTATCTAGCAACAAACAGCCAAATAAACTAATCTTTCTCTAGGCATATATGATCTATGAAAAGCTCTATGGAGGTGTTAAGGACTTACCGTTTGTCCAGTGCTTGTTTGAAGTCGTTGTTGTCCCTCGCACGCTTGAAAGAGTTTTCCTCGTAAACCTGCAGTCACAAACAAGCAAAATATTACATAGCACCTGTATAGAAATCATCATAAACCATGCTTATCATAGTGATCAAGGAATCTATGAAATAAACCATTGATTGAAAGTTTATTGAGAAAAATGAGTATATTTGTATTAATTTCAAAAGAAGAAAATCCTTACAACCTGAGCCTTGATGTTGCACAGGACTTTTCGAGGTCCGAAGCAGGAATATCCTTTACTTTGATAAGCTCTGCACTCCTCCAACCAAGACTAATAGAGATATGTAATCTCTCCTCACAAAATTCTTAATCAACTGAGTCTGAATCTCAACAACACTTAACTTCAAATATTCTAAAGCTTCAACTCTCTTTGAGGCTACCCAATGCCTCTTTTTATAGTAGAATGGAGGAGGTTTTATGTTCCAACTATGAAGGGATAGAATCCTCCTTCAAAGGGATAAGCTCCTCACATCAAGGGCTTAGCTCCATAAGGTAAGGGATACATGCACCTCATAAGAGCGGTTCTATCACCGTAAGATATTTTCTGGAAGCTTCTAGAATTCACTTTTATTGAGCTTTTTGGAAATTACTTGTGCCTTTTTAATCTTACAGGGGTCCGCACTTTTAACACAGATAAAGTGCGTTCAGGTACGCAGGATAGCTGAACATTGGGTGCGGGACCACAGGCAAGATAGCAAGAAAGTGTGATACTAAAGTTTAGGAGACTTTTAGGAACTTTTCTCTGATTTTCAAGGCTTGACATGAGGAACTGATATGTTAGACTTGCAAAGGGAGAAGTATGAGTAATAATGAGCTCATACACATAGCAGAATGTCAGGATGACAATTTTCAGTGCAACACCAAGTCAACAAAGCTAGTATGGAGGAAGTGGAACATTAATTAAGATAACCTAGTGGGAATATGGATTAGTTTATATAGTTAGAATAAAGCCACCTTGAGTGTGGAAGAAGACATTGCATGAAGATCCAGTTAAGGTTGACCAAATCCAACAACGATGTTATGGAGTAGTGGCATTGATGATGTGACAGCGCATTTTTGGAGGGAGATTCATTGCATGAAGATGGAAACCCTAATGAGTGGGACCCAAGGTGAGAAGGCTCACATTGTTTATAAGGAAGAGGATGGCAGCCATATGATGTTAGCTTATGATTATGATTTTTTGAATATATGGTATATTTAGACATATAACTTTATCTTGTTGTTTAGCTGAGATTGTATGTTGTTTAGCATAGGGTGTTCCTGATCGGGAATCCCACCTCTTCCATTGAGTAGCTCTTAGAGGAGTCTTGCACCATATTGTCCACTATCTGGCTGAAGGCCAAGCTTCATCTTCCTTTGACAACACAGATCCTGTTGAGGGTTTTTCTGTTTCAGTAAGCTGCATCAAGTGGATACTAGATCTTCAGATCTAGGCCATTTCAGTGCTCATTTTCAGTGGAGGAGGTTTCTACTCCATTGGTAGATTAGTATTGAAGGCATTGAGCCTCATTTCCAAATCTTGGCATCATGCCAACTACATTTTGTCCCCTACAGTGTAGTCTAGATCCAGATCTACGTAATTTCTGAAGGAGCAGCTGCAGGGTGGTTCAGCACACCTATTGGAGAGGTGATTTTCTGAGTGTTGGGGATCTGCCCTTCACTTTGGAGATCTATTGGAGAAGGTCATGTTATTTTCCATATCATATTAGATCCACCTTTTAGATCTGAATATTTCAGTAAATCTGCAGCCTTGAATCTCAGATCTACAATTTATACTTGGTGTTTTGCTGAAAACCCGAAGGGGCTTCTATAAAGGAGCTTGTATAGTGCATGGCTCTGATATAGATCTAAATTTTTATGCACATAGCAGCTCTGGATCTGATTTACAACCTACTTCTGTTGCAGACCCAATAAAATAACGTTGTCAGGGTATTTCAGTTGTTATACATGGTTGCAGCCCCTCTTTTTGCATGATTTTTGAGCAATAATTGCATGGGAGGCTTGTTTAACTAAGATACCATGATTTGTTTCAGATCTCCTTTCTTGTTTGGCTATTATGATATATAAATGAATGGATCCATGGGCTGCATTTAACTGTTATTGCATATATTTCTAAAAAATGTGTTTTTAGTGCATGTATTGCTGCGTTTTCCCATTTGGGAATATTACAGTGGTATCGAAGCATCATCTTGGCTCAGCCTGTGAGTTTTCAGCCAATATGCTATAAGAATAAGAATAAAAGGAGAAAGATATCAGAATGATGGAAGTAATGAGTTTCATCTCATCTCTTTTCATATCTAAGAAGGACCTCACCAAGGAGGTCAAGCAGAGAAAAGTGGAGAAAAGAAGTGAAACCACATTAGGGTTTCAATATGAGGAAGGTCCCTGTACTTCCTATCAACAAAAAGAAGATCTGGTATTGCATAAAGCTCCAAATAAATATACTATGGCCTTTTCTTTTGAAGACAAGAGGCATAGAGATGGAGAACACTTAGATCATGAGATTCTAAGTGAGTATCTTGCAGAATATAAGTCTCAACCTAGAGCTTTCAAGGAGAATCTAACTCTCCCTTAGTTCATTCAGCTCAAAGAAGAAAGGTGACCTTGCAGCAATAGAAGGAAGAAGGGAAATAGATTTCTATCGTCTAACTTTGATGGGTCACCCTCATGCATAGCAAGGACTTGGGGAATGAGATTGGATGCATTTTTCCTGCTACATCCAGTAGTAGAGAAAGAATCTGTTGAGATTGCAGTGCTGCACCTTGAGGGTGAAGCAAACATTTTGTGGTTCAGCCATTTGAGTCATGCAAGAGTGACTGCAGGGGCATTGTACTGTTTAAAAAAAAATGTTTTGCAAGAAGTTTTTTCTTTCTTGTGTAAGCCAAGCAGCGATGTTACTTGTTGAGTTGTAGTGAGCCAAAACTCAACAAATGGGAAAATCCAAGAGGCTAAAGAGAAAAATGAAATGTTTGAGATATTTTAAGATCTGGAAGTGAAGAGGGAAAAAGATGCCTTTGCATTAAAATGCATAAAGAATCTGTGGATGACAACATTCTCCCTCTAATTTCAGATGCCAAGACAACCAAGGAGGTTTGGGATACCCTTGAGAGGTGTTTTGGTGTAAGGGGGGGCATTAAAATTGAAGATGAAGGTGGACCTATAGCAACAAATCTACAATGATATGAAATGACTCAGCCACAAGTGGATGATGTCTGTGAAGAAATTGCAGAAGCAGCAGAGAAGCAACACGAAGATGCTAGTGAACCCCACTGTACACAACTACAAGTGGACGAAAATTTGATGAATCCAACAACAGAGCTTGCTGATGAAGACTTGGTGATTCCATCAATAGAGATTGCTGATGAAGATTTGGTGAATCCAGCAAAACAACTTGTTGATGAAGACTTGATGGTTCCAGCAACAGAGCTTGTTGATGATGATTTGGTGATTCCAGCAACAAAGCTTGCTGAAGAGAGTAAAAATACTATGGTAAATCCAATGAATAATATTTTTGATGTAAATTTTGATAGAGAATTTTTGGCTAATGATGAATGTTTGTAGATGATGCCAAAAAAACATCATATTAGCATGATGTTATTTGGTGATATTATCCCACTTGAGTTAGTGGAAGACAACCTGATTGCAGCAACACACATTAGTGAAGAAGAGACAAAGATAAAGACAGAGACAACAACAGAGATAAAGACAGATGCAAAGAAAGAAGTTTGCAAAGGGAAAGCAGAAAGAGAGATAGAGGCAGAAGCAAAGAAGGAAGTGCAACAGGAGAAAGTTTCCATTGCAGAGAAGAAGGAACAAAACCAATGTGGTTTTGGAGATGTTTTTACACTTACCATTGATTTCCAATGTGCAGGTACACATGATGATTATGAAAAAGAGTTGAATTTTCTTGAAACATGGCTTGCAACACCATGTATAGATGAGGTCTACACAGAGGCTATAGATATGAATGTTGAAGACAACATGCAAGACGAGCACGTTAATGAAATTTTCAGGTATTGGAGTTTTGAAGAGATAAAATATTATTCTCATCTTATGTTGCAGCAGATTGATGATGAAAAACGCACTACAAAAGACAATATGTGGCAACAGCCCACATACAAGTCATTTCTTGAAGAATTCTAGGACATGCTTAGACAACCTGGAACAATAGAAGCCCTGCACCAACAAATGAAGAAACGGAGGTTTGAAGGATACAATAAAGTGAAAAAACTGAAACATTTTAGAGGCTACAGAATCTAGAAGAAGAGAAGAAGAAAACTAAATCTAGTTGAAGTCAATTTTTTAAATTGTAAGCCTCACTAAGACATAGACCAACAAGTATATTAATTAATTTTTTATGTGGTTGTAATTAAGGGGAGTGTTGGAGAATCTAATTCCAACCACCTGCTAGGTGTCGAAACCGTCCATCCAAGTGTCCCAATTCACTTTCACTTAGTCCAGTTTTAGTTGAGTCTCACAACAGTCATTTAATGTTGATGTCTCCTATGTAATCTTATTTAACTCATTCGTAATATTCAGAAGAGCAATTATCTACTCCACTACTTTTTAGTTTTCAAATCTTATCACTGAAAATGAATTTAAAGGGAATCAATGTTCTAAGTTGTGTAAACAAATTTCAATAAAAAATAGGAATCCTTTTGTTTTAAAATATAAAATAAATCACTCTCCTAATTGTTAATTTTAGGCATAATATAAGTCTAATTATTCTAATGGTTTGATGTATGAATACTATAGGTGAAAACATAAGAAATTATTATATTAATATTACTGCACGAAATCAGAGTATGTGCTCACAAAAAATATATGGAGTCTTGTGTGATTAGAGAATCACTATGGAAAATCCAGTCGTTATTACAAGAGTTATTGTGTGATTACAGGATCGCTACAAGAAATACAATAGTTATTACTAGAGTTCATGTATAATTACAGGATCACTATAGGGACTTTGGCATACAATGACAAGTATTTTTAATAATTACAGGAAAACAAAGCACATGCATTTCTCATATATATCATAAGGATTATAAACAAAAGTCACATCAACCATATCAAATCTTAATAAATCACATAATGACAACATAGGAAACACATACCAGGGGACCGTCCTGGTCTATGTTGTTATTAAAGCTATAAAACGTTATTGCAACTTATATAACAACTCGAATAAAATCCTTCTTATATTAATAGAAACGAGAAGTTCAATACAAAGGTGTATGTATGTATGTATCAGAAAGTCTCTTTCTCTCCAAATTGTATATTTTCCACATATCCACTTTTATACAAAATATCAATATTTAACCAGGCTACCCAAAAACAAGGTCAATTCAGCGTTTCATGCTAAAAATAAAGTGATACAATAAAAAAGATAATTATCTTCAATTCCATAATGCATATCCTGTTTTTTGGGTTCTGATAACTAGACCTGAACTTGTTGGAGAAAATTGTGGTAGCTCCCAAGATATTCTGCATTGCATAACACGTTGATTTGGCACACCTTACCATATGTCCTTTAACTTCTAGAACGAATAGATATGGATCAACCTCCAAGTGTCAAAATCATTCTTGTTGATGTGGATTTTTTACAAGAATTCTTATGGTTAAATTCCTGTGATGACAATATTTGATCTTTGGACTTCATAAGTAACAACAATAAATCTATTTTATAAACAACCATAGATTAAAAAGAAAAGAACAATTCTACAAACAATTCTACCTTTAAATTTATCCTTTGAACTCCATTTCTTTAACAAAATTGGTAAATGATAAAAAATGAAGGTTCAAATGAAGGGTATGATGACAAAAATGGGGTGGCCACAGATATTAAATTTTAAGCCCAACACTGGGCATGTTTTTTAGAGCAGTTGGGGATAGGTATACTTCCCCATATTTTGATGCCTTACCTTCATCAGTCCTATTCTAAGTTGGCACATCCTCAAAAGGGGGCATTTCTTCAAACATTCCTTGTCCATTTTTTTTTTTGCAGCATTTGATCAATTTTCTTGATTTCCTAGATTTTGGTTTTCCTCATTATGCTACAGTTGTGCCAACAAATTCATAGTGCCTACCATGTGGGCCTTGCACCTTATCTTTATTGTTTGAGGACAATTAATCTTTAGATATTTTTTTTAGAGAGGGAAGGTCCCTTGGACTAGCATTTAAACCAGGGGCTTTTAAAGGAATATGTTTCCAATTTTAACCCCTTCTTCTCTTGGGTTGTTGCCATTGTTCTCCTTCCTCCATTTGCTTTTGTTGCTCCTTCACCTTCAGGTTGTTCCATGTAAAATGACCATACTCATGGCATGATTTGCACTTAAAGAGAACTTGATTTTAGTCAACAGGTTCGGTAAATGACCAATTGTCCAAGGTGAGTTGCATTACCTCAAGGAAGCCTTTTTCCAAAGCACATGCAAACACGTTGTCACGTGGCTCAACTTGATCAATGTAAGAACCTAAAGCATTCATTATATTTTTGTCCAATAGTGCAAGGGAAGGTGGGGAAACTCAATGCAAACATGGATTGTCAAGGGAATATCATTTTTCAAATGTGAGTATGGATGTAATCTGTCAAGATGCAACCCTTGCGCACCCATGAAGTACTAGCCACTTTTAAAGATTAGGTCTCGATCTGCCTTTTCTTTGAACAGAAAGGTAAAAAAAAACATTTACCACAGAGAGACAAAGCAAGCTTCCCCTTGATTAGTGGTCATCAGCTCTTGTCAATCCAAGAATTCAAGGACTTGGGAGAGGGCCAAATCTCATTGAACTGCCATGTTAGGCCATGATCAATGAGATGCAAGGCCATGGTGCAGGAAGGATTTGCATTGAAGGGGACCTTTGGAATGTCATCCAGTTTTTTGAAAAATTGTTAAGGCCAAACTTTCTAAATGCACAAGCAAGCAAAGATGATCATGTTAGATACATCAATATCAAAAGTCAGAAAACGCAGAGAGATAAGCCCTTTTAAACCTAACACCATGTGAAACTTGGTAAACAATGACTAAGGTTTTAAAGACAATCTACAAAACCACCTAAAATAAATAAATAGCATATTTTAAAGCTAATTATTATCTATAGATTATAATTATAAGGTAATAATCAATATAAAAAATGTCACATTCAACTTTCAATATTTTCGATATTTCGTTGACATCTTAAAATTGATAATACCTCTATCATATTTGAAGTATCGAGCAACGTATTTGCGTTGCGTCCACTTAAGTAACATTTAGATTTGTCAAATTCAGGAAACAAATTACGTATTTGCACTCCAACGGTAGTTCATTCAAATTCCTCACATTTAAGAGGGAAAGTCATTCCATTCAGGAAAGCGATATGATGGCAACTACTACGAGGCCTTTTTACTCTTGTTATAATTATTTAAATAATTCAATGTAATTAGAAGTTGTTAATATACCGCAGTGGTTGTGGTTGGTTATGATAACAGGGTTGTCTACGGATATCATAAATTGGTTGGAATCACTATTTTTTTTTTTTGGAATTTGTTAAGAAATTTTTTAAAAAGTGAGTGTTTGAATTGGTTTTTTTTATGGTGGAAATGGATTCAGTATTATCTTTTTTTTTCAGAGGAAAAAAATACGCTGATTTATATTTGAGTATAAAACAGTACATAAACGACTATGATCCCAACTGTGAATTATCAAGAACCTATGAGGAAGCATTCAAAATCTTGAAGTTTGACAGCGTTAATTCAGATTTTCAAAATTTACTGTCAAATTTTTTATCATAATCTTGCCAAAATTTCCATTATTTTCTGAACTAATTTGTAGGTTCTTTAAACTAAGTTTTTTCATTTATTATGATTGTTCGTGCTTTATTAATAATTAATGATCTTTAATTGAGAGATAAGTTTAAGTGGTGTGTTTTGTACTATTTTCAAATTTACAATAAGGCTTGGCTTAGTATAATAAAGTTACAATATAGATTTTATTTTGGGAAGATGTTTTTGGTTAAGTGATAAATTATTAATATATTTAATTTTTAAATAGTTAGAGATATTAGTCGATTATAATATTAATTAATTTAATCTCAAATTTAATTTAAATAAAATTAATTAATTTTACAAATTTAAAAATAATATTTAATTTAAAAATATTTTGTTAAAATATTAATATAATAATTATATGATGATTTAAGATTAAAATAAATGAATTTTAAAATAATGTTTTAACTAATAATTTTAAGAGAAAGAGTGTTTTAACAAAAAAAAAAAAACACTTTATCAGTGACTATTTTATATTTCATAGTTCTTAAAATTTATTTATGGAAATTAATTATTAATTATAAAAAATTAAATATAAGTTATTTCAAAATTTTAATTTTAAGTAAATTATATATATATAACATATTTGTTTTCCTTATTAAAATTAATTGGATTAGGGAATGTGCGATGAAAATATATCATTATATCTAATTTTTAAAATTATTATAGTGAGATTAGATAGAGTATTTTATGGGATTAAAATTTTATATTATACTAAACAATTAACTTATATAAAGTTAAACATGAGTTATGAAATTGGATTTTTTTTAATAATTGGTTGGATAATAAATAATGAATGTTCAACTTGTCTTCCAACACAAGTTAATTGTAATGGATTTGAAATCATCATGATTCAAAAGAAAACTTAATAGTGGCTTGGCTAAGTTCAATAAAGATTGAGTGGAAGTTGGAAATTCATTTAAGGTTAAGATTGACAAGTGCATGGAACATTTTCAAAGCAAAGAAAACACATCATTGAACAAGGTATTCAAGCATTAGTGAATTTTGGCTAAGCGACAATACATCCAACATGGATGGATTGTGCTCAGCAATATGCAAAGGCTTGGTTCTCGAATATGAGAAGCAAGTGGCTTTCAATAAATTGTTTAGTTTCCTCTAATAAGAGGAAGCAAGTAGGCAATGGTTTGAGGAAGCAAGTAGATAGTGGGATGAGGAAATAAAATGACAAAATTTCAACGTGTCAAGCAAAGGGAGAATAGTTCTTTACTCTAAAGATACCACTCCATGTTGGTAGGGAATCATCTCTTGACAAAGGTGAGCCACTGCATAGATAAAACATGGAGGAAGGAACAATAACCTCGTTGAGCAAGAAATTGGAATTTTGGTTCAACAAGGTTTGACAAAAATTTGGTGTACCAAGGAAGTACCATTAGAGGTTTCTTCAACTGAAGGGTGAATTTGGAAACTTGAGGGGCAAAAGCCGAGGAGAAAGGAAACACCAATTAAGTTGGGAAAATACAAAAGATTGAAAACGTCCATACAAATATCAAAGGGCATTGAATTTTCAAAGTCAAATTTCCACTATTGTAAGAGAGTCCCAGAAAAATTAGTAACCAAAACTTAGGGAAAACAAAGGGAGCAAGAATCTAACAAAAAGGATCTTTGGGATTTTCACTAGCGAGAACTCTCTTGAAAATTCTAAGAAGATAAAAACATTAAGTTTTGGGAAGAACATCTTTGCATGAGATATTGACCTCCAACACTAGAAGATGAATGTTGTTTTAGCAACATAATCCAAAAATCACTTGAGTGGCTAATTAGTGAGAGATTGGATTAGTTCAATTTATTTCCATAGCAATTGTGGCTAATTAAAGAAACATTACATAGTAGCAGACATAAAGGTTAGTCATTTATGGAGAGATGTATAACCTTTAAACTTGTCATCAAGAGTAGAAAACATTGTATTTGTAGTGTTAAAAACCCAAATCACATGGATAGAGCTCAAACATACTCACACTACAACCAATCAAATATTATGTCGGTATGAGGTTCCACTCCCTTGTCAATGTCCCTATTATCGTAAGGTCTAATGTAGATCTGTCTTGACTTTGACTCTATTAAGCAGAGAGAGGGATCCAAAATAAAGAGATGCAAAATTCTAGATGTTTAAAAGATCTCGGGTTAAGATGGATCTACACTAGCACGTGCACATGCGTGTGCGTTAATACTTGATATATGATTTTTAGCAAAAAATATTTTTAAAACCTCTTCTTCCAATGGTTGATATGTTTGATTGATATAGTGTTATTTTTGTACATATAAAGATATGTAAATGATTATTATTTAGCCAACATTAAATCTATTATTACCGTCTTTATAGTTTTGTATAAAATATTATATTAAGCCAAAAAAAATGTATAAAATATTATATTAAGCCAAAATTTGTTTGTGCCAATGTTACATACAAACAAACGCTACAAATGTCACAATCTATTTAATATTGGGCTATAGAAATTGCCCTTATCTCAATGCAATCATAGTATATTGGAGTTTATATGTTTTTGTGGACCACTTCTCTCAACCAATATGAAATGAATATTAAAGATAAACATTTTATATTTTCAATATTTTCCTATTTACCACAATCAAATATAGTCAAAAAAATAAAAATAAAAAAGAATAAATAATTCTTTACCAAAATTACAATTTTGAATTTGATAAAAGCATTATTTTCATTCAAAAATAGATCCAACAACCTCAAATTCCCTTATTGTAAGAGTGTTGCACAATTTTTTTTTGACATCTACAATTCCATCAATTCGGGATCTAAGTTTGTGTCTTCTAAATTTAGGACTTGGAAATTCGACATGTTATTAAGATCAAGTAAACCACCAAAAAATTGACTAATGGATAAAAATAAATCTTTGAAAGCTCGCATGCCACTTGGTTAAACAAAAAAATTCCCACGTAGCTAGTTGTCCTTCTATCTCAAGAAGTTTACACTTTGAGGAGTACTAAACTATTATTTGATAATGCTAATATACTGTATATTCCAAAAAATACTTTCTTTAGCTACCAAAATGAATACCTTCAATGTCAAATAATCCGGGAAAGTGACCATATTTGGAAATTGTTGTCTCTAAAAGCTATCGAATATACATTTGATTTGAGCATCAATTTGAGATCTTCGACGTGCCTTTTCTATCGCGTGTTTGTGCTATAAACTATCGGCGTCCATTTTTGGAAAATAATACAGATCAGTGAAATTGGTCTTTTGGGAACCCGATTAATTGTCTTATGGATGACAATTAAAGTTTTATATCGATAAATGACTTAGCGTAGTGTAGATTATTTAAAAATATATTTTTAATTTCCGGGTAAGGGCAATGAATTATCTTCACTCCCTATCCTTTGAAAAAATATTCTCGATTGTGAGAAATTATGTATTTTAATTATTAAATTTAATTAAATTACTAAAGAAATATTTGATTTAAAAAATTTACGATCTAACAACTTTTAATTTAATATTAAAATAATTACTTTTTCTATTTAAGTAGTTCAAATTTTTAAAATATATTTGGTCCATTGTGATAAAAATTTAAAAGGTAGATTATTTTTTTGAATAGATGCTTTTTGAGATACCAAGAAACTTATGACTTATTCCATGGGACTAGGTGTTGGCTTGCACATTGTTGGCACTAGCCTAGGGGTTATAGTGGTAGCTATTCAAACTCGAGTCTTATCTAAGCAATCTAGGCTAGTGACCAATTTCTCTAAACTTAAAAGAAAACAAACCATCCATAACTTAATTGTGGATTTGAGTCATCCAAGAGTCAAGCACAAAGCCAACAATTGACTTTGTGGTTGGCACTCTAATAGCCCAAACCTAATTCAAAATAGTGCAATTTTGAGAAAAATAAAACTATAGAAAAAATTTCCATCAATTTGAATCAAATTCAAGAAGAATAGAACAATAAAGAGATGTTATTCATCTTGTATAGTATTTAAGATTTCAATTTGGACTTTGCTACGCACTTGTGTGTGCATTTTGCAAATTTCTTTGAAATAGTGCCAAACAATTAAAGTTACTATTTTTTTTTAACTATAGCAATTGGTGAGAATAATTTGGGTTAGGTTAGGGATCAAATCCACTGTCAATACAACCCAAGTGGATATCTAACAACTTGAAAGTCAAATATACCAATATGTAATCTAGAAAGGGCCAAGGCCTCTTGAAGTACATTCGAGGGAACCTTTATTGTTCAAAGAGATGTCTATCCTTTTAGCCTTATCACAATAAAACATTGTCTTATTAAAAATTTGAACCCAGACAAAGATAATTAAACTTACTTTGTCGCCTTTCAAGTTGTGTACACACAATTAAACTACCAAATTTTGAAATAGATCACATCAACCTAGAGGATAATTTTGAAAATGGAACTCTGCAGTTTTGTAGAAAATATTGAACCAATTCTCTTGTAATTAATGTTTTATTCAATATGAATACTTTAATTAATTTTAGCATTTTCTCTGCTGTTCATTTTAGTCATATAAATTGTTTTTAAGATAATGTCTAAAATTTAAGTATTAACTTGAGATGTTGCCAAAAAAATCATTTATTTTTTTGATTGGAATAAGACAACACAATTTATAATAATATCACAATTTTCCATTATTAAAATTCTAATTTTTAATAGAAAAATAAATTCAATGTCCTAAGACACTCAAATTAGACATCCTAGATAACTTAAAACTATAATTTCCCGGAATTTGGGTAAAAACAATTACAAATATTAGAATGTTGCTTACATTGAATTTCCTTAATTGACATTGACATGCATTCTAGGTGTATGAAGGTATGATTCATGGTCTCAATCTTTCTTGAGGACCTTTAGAGGTGCATTTTGATCTACTCCATTGGCCACGACCCATCCAACCATTTCCATCTAGGAATCATGTATGTGGATGCGGTGAGTTTTACACCCTCCGTTACTTTAAAGCAATTTGGATCAAATACTAATAATGAAATGCATTAATACAACTTGAATGCTATTTTTCGAAAATACGTGTAAAGAAACAATATAATCAATGCATCCTCTTTTATTCACTTAAAAATGTCTTCCACTTTTAGACACGTGTCCTATCATGTGTGATGGTATGCTTTACATATGGTAGGTATCTTAGAAATCAAATCCAGTATAGAAGCATAACGCTCTCATTATTTTTTTTAAATGACTTTTTAAACTTTCGACCAGTTTGAAACCTAATTTAATGATACAAACACACACATGGCAAAGCGTAGTTGGTAGAGGAGTTGTCTACCAAGGTGACAGTGACAATTTAGTATGGATAATTATTTTTGTCAAAATTTGGTAAGGTTTTTTTTTTTTTAAATCTAATTCTGGGAGTGTTTAAATCTTATTTTTGACAGTGGAAAGGGATTCAACGCCATCAAAAATTTCTAGGCATTCAAAATCTTGAAATTTGACAACTGTAACCCAGATTTCCTAAAAGTTCTTCTAAATTTTATAAAAATATCACCCAAATTTCCATTATTTTCCAGACGAAATTGTGTCTTCAAAGTGCAAAGTAGAATATATGTAATGCAAAGCAGTGTGGTTACATATGGACAAGTCAAAATACGTAAGTACATTTGCCTCCTTTACATCCATGCCAAATTAATGGAAAGGACAGTGGGCGAAATCAAATCAATGCAATCCTTGAAGGAACGTATCTCACCCCATCTCTATGTGATATGTGCTTTTAGATAAATATTTAATGTTATAAATACCAGTGAAAAACTTTAAAATGTGACATTGTTTTTTCTTTGTTTTAGTTGAGTTGTTAGATGTTTTGGAGGTTTTGTGGGGAGATTTTCTGGTGGAATTTATCTAGAATTATTTAGGGATTTGTTGTAGTCACAAGATTGAGTTGTGAACTCTCGGCGATTTGGGTGCCTGAGGATTTTTTCAAGGTGTAGAACATATATGTAGTCAAAAACAGATTTTAAAAAATAAAAAATCAAGATTTTACTAAAATTGTTTCACCATATTCTGGCTAAAAACTCCAAAACATCTAATAGCTAGACAATACCTTTTCATTTCCATTCTTCTATTGTAATGGGTACGTCAATCACAATGTTTACTAGAGACTCATTTACAATAAGTAAATAACAAGGTTACAATGTTTACTAGAGGCACATTAACAACCAATATAGGAAGTTTCTGAGAGAGTCATTTACAATGAATGATTATAGGTTGAATAATGCTCCATTTAACGGGGTCTTTTTTTTGTAATATTTTCTTGAAATTTGGCAAGGAATGGAAAAACCCTAGTTTAAAGTTGTTTGGTTTGTATAATTTAAGTGTTCAAAAAGTTTTCCAAAACGTTGAATTTATTTCCAGGTAGAAACCAATAAATCGCCTTGCTAGATTACTCCATTAAATAAATATTGTGTACATTCAATATGTTAAATAAATATTGTGTACATTCAATTATAATTTAATTTTTATATGTTGGCAATATAAACTGGGTTTCCCAAAATACCCAAGTGCAAACTCTTATATGCAAAGAAAAAGAGAAAACCCTAAAGGAAACAACTCTTTCCCAAAAGAGAGAGAGAAAAAAAGGAGGAGGCCTTCAAGATTATCCCCCAAGGACAAATTCCTTCACCCCAAGCATCATGTTATCACTTAGAGAAAACCCTCGTTATGGGGGGGGGGGACACTAAGGTAACCTCTAACCACTTTGGGATTGAAGCTAGCCCCTCAATCCGGAGGGTGATCTATCCTCAAACTCAACTACCCTAGGTCACAACATTAGCAGGTCTGTTAAATATCTATGACCAAGTTAATGTAAAAGTTGTTGGTGTTGGTTGGATTATGGAGAAAAGGAAACACAATTGGGCGATGGAGTAATTTTGGATTAATTTAAGATCACACTAAAATAGTCAACAAAGGCAAGGTAGCTGAGCAATTCTAAAACATTAATTTGTTGTAATGAAAAGGCAGAATATGAGAGGAACAATCCAACAAGGAGCATCAAATAGATGAATTCCAAAAAAACTTTAGAAAGAAGAATGCAAATAATTGAATCTATAAACAGAGCATTGCAATGAACGAATTTTGTTTATGTTCTTTCATTCAATCATTAGAAGATCATATGATGCCAGGATACTGGGTTAAATCAGATCCCAGCATGTACAAACTCATGTGCTTCCTTTAAAATTAAAATTCTTCTTGAAAACCACAAATATGTTCAACTCAAAAATACATATGAAGGAAAGAGAGCCATACAAATAAAATACTGATATAAAAACATAAAAAAATTCTTTGGCCAAATATTACAATGGGCGGCCTCTTGGCTCTCGGCCTTTCAAACAATTTCTCTTACTCTCTGTATTCCTCACTTCCTCACTTCCTCACTTGTCCATTATCACCCTCACAAGTCACATATTTATACATAAATATAATTTATTCCATTCCATAATTTCCTCCACACAAATCTCAACTTAAAATCTAATTTAGGTTTATCTTTTTTTGGACTCAACTAAGTCCCGTTTATGGAATTCTTAATCCCTAGATTATCTACCTAATTCAACTCCACTCATATCCTTAATTATTTAAGGAATATTTAGAATAATCCTCACATTTATATTTTCGCTCCTAATTTATTAAAAATGAGCAAATTAATTAATAAAATAATTAAAATATCTCACACCCAAAATTACATAATTGAATAATGAAAATTTAGCTTTGATGCTCCTGCATCAGACTCCCCATGTAGAGAAGTTTTCATAGACTCCTGTCTATGAGGTCCGTCGCTTTTCTATAACAATGCGACAGTCACAAGTCTTGATGACTTGCTCCCTCCAGGATTCCAGACTATGTTCTGCCACTGGTCCTTCGAAGTATCAACTTGATTTGGTAACTCATCACCCACTCTGTTGATCGGATTCCATCGGCTTCTCCAACACTCTTTTGCCAATTCCTTGGAGTAATGCCTCTTTGTTGAATTTTTTCATCTCCAACTAAGCTGAACACTCAACTTTCTGCAATGAAAAATAATCAAGAACTTCTTCTTGATTACACCCATAGTATTTGATTGTTTTAATAGCAAAAATTTTCTTGTCCAGTTCTATACCTGCATTCACCAACAAACTGTTAGTTTTAAAAAGATAAGACCTTTCGGTCTCTTTTGATGCTTCAAGCTCCAATCCCCCACCATTGAATTTCTGGACTTCAATAGATCCTGTTTTGAACTGCTAGCTGCTTCCATCTTCATCCTACTAGATCAATATCTCTGTCTCATTTATGTCTCTACGGACATAACTTTCTTGTTGCTTCTGATCTTCCATCTCAACGCCAAATAATTTCAATTTCTCTGATTTCGACATCATAACTGTTAATGTTGGTTTCTGTACTTACAGTTGCATTATTATTTGAAAAGTTACAACATTCATTCAACTCTATAAATGTTAAAAACATTTCATCTCTATCATGTATAGTAACTGTAATTTCTTTTGGATCAGGTTCTGTAAGTTTTACTTCTCCACCAGGTTCCTTAAGCCATCGTTCCAAGAACTCAATTTCCATATGAAATATTTCCAACACTTTATCACAACCATCATTCCCAGCTTCATTCTTCTTCTGGAAATCTTCTTGAGTTGTCCTGGTTTCAGCATCATCACATTGTAAACTTCTGTCAGAAAATTCACTAAACAAATACATTTGTTTACCTCCTTGGAATATCTCTTCGGCATTTCCATTTTGCTTCTACTCCATAACAACGTCAACTAGTTGTCTTACCCCAAATAAGAATTCATTTATGATTTCTTCCTGCTGCAACAAATCAGCACCTTCCTCCTCTGAAAGGCATTCTCCATCAGACTTCACCTCAAGAGTTTCATTCTTCTCTGTGATAGTTTCACCAGACTGTCTGACATCTTTCGCACATCCTGCAAACATACATAAAATGTGAGATTTAAAAATTCAAGGCTTCATAGCCTTATCTTCTTCTCTTGCCAACACATCTTCAAACCCTTCTGAACTATCCCAATAGTTCATGAGATCTTCTTCATTGATCTCTTCACCAAGAATTTCACGTTGTTCTAGGCCACAAATGGAAACATCCATTTTTAACTCAGCCTCTCTGAGTTCTTCACTCCTCAACATCTTCTCAAGCTTCCTCAGCTCTTCCGTCAACTGTATGTTTACCTGCTTTTCCCTCTTTTCGTGTAGCCTATGCCACTTTACCTTCTTCCTCATGGTCCAACCATGTGTCTGGTCGTTCACATTTCTCTGCAACAATTTCATTAAAAATTCAAGGTGAACTGTTATCTCATCCTTTTCTCGTCATCTGTCAACTGCTCACATATGCCACTTACCATGGCATTTTCCATCTTCTTCCCTCTACTGCGATCTTCATCAGATCTTCGGAAATGACTATCAATAGTCATCTTCCCCTCCTTGGTGAACTTCATTTGTTCACGTGTGGATTTAATTCAATCCTCCTTTCACCAATCCTTCACACTTGCCATTGATAAAAAATGCAAGTTTTCCTCATGCGCTTGGCTTCTCTTGGTTCTTTGTCTTGGAACCAATCTCCGGCAACCCTCTTGCTTCACTTTGCTACAAACAAAACTATAGTAACTCATGTGTTACAATGACCAATTCTTTGGGTGTCGGGCTCTGCCAATCATGCACCCCATTACATTCAAACTTTTTACTTTAGCTTATGACTCTCTGAATTCAGACTTACACCAATTCTTCATCTTGGATGAGAATACTCAACCTTAACTCAAACTATCCAAACTTAATTTGACCTTAACCTCTGTTTTGACTTCAAGGCCTGACCCAATAATTTAATAGTGGATATTTTGACTTAATTCAAGTTATACAATCCTCCAATGAACATACACCCCTAATAAATTTTAGGATGTAAAATCTTCACTCTCTCTCATTCTTATGAAAAATAATCAGTTTCCCATTATCATTTCACATGATACTGAAGTCTTTAGTGGAAATGCAATTCAGGTTTTCCAAGATTTATTTTAAGGTGAAAATAAATAAACCATTCACTTTTCAACATTCAAAAATACCCTTCTAAATTATCATACCTTGTGTTCCCGTTAAGGTTATTAATAAACCTTCTCTTTGAAATTTCAATTCTTTGGTTTCCATTCTTCTGTGCCATCTTTGTCACTGTAAACATTCGCATGCCCTTCATTCAACTTGCTCATCATCTTAATGCAACCAGTTTCCTTGTACTTTCATGCACCATACAACTGCACATTATAAATTGTAATTCACATCTCCTCACCTATGTACAGAGAACAAGTTGTTCATATTTCAACCTCTTTGATGAATGATGTACAACTCGTACATTGTGTTCATCCTGAATATCACCTCCTTAGATACAACCACATGATGGTAAAAATAAAGATTTTAAAACATCAAGCAATTATGTTTTCAATCAAAAGAATTATCCTTTTTCCAACTACAAGCTCTGGTCCAAAATGACTTAACCAAAACTATGAAGAATCCACATTATGCATAATAAATCCTCTCACATAAAATTGCATGTTTCTCTTTATATCACCCAGGATTAGCACATTTTTCCATTCATTTATACCTCCGCATTTGCAACGAGTATGGCAAGGAAATTTAATCATCTAGATTTTAAAATACCTATACTCAATGAATATTAATTCATTCAATGAGCACTTACCTTGAATCTTCTCGTGGTTGAAATGATCCACCCTTCTCTCACGTATTCTTTTAGGAATACATTCAAGCCTCCATAGATTTAATTTGAATGTGCAAGGTCCATTCTCTAACAATATCTCCCCAGCAAATAAATTTATTCTCGACAATTTTCTAACATAAATCTTTTCCCAACAAATAATGTTAGAAACTTTCAAAGTACGCACAATCTCCCCTCTTAGTTTAAGCCAAGTTCCCTTATCTCAATATTTTCAATTTCAAATTCTTGCTTTGAAAACATGAAATCTTAATGTAACCAAATATCCTTTCAAGATTACATTCTCTCAAAAAAAACATACATGAATTTTTCAAAAAACTTTACCTCGATCAATACTAGTGACCATTTCTTATGTTGGAAGGTTGTACCGTGGAAATACTGGATTCATACCTTGAATGCTTTGCTGGAACCGCACCTCTTTCACTAGCCCCACAGATGCCACTTTTAAGTGCCTTGATATGACTGGCTTCCAAAACTTTGATGTAGAAAGCAAATTTCCACTTTCACATTAGTATCGTAAAATATTCAATTTTACTAAGCCCCACGTTTAATCTTCATTACTGATGCAAATTGATTCATTCTTCGCCACTTAGTGTGCAATTACATATCTCAATCCATTAACACATAATATTGATATATTGCAGCTTTATGCAGTCTCCACATTTCAATAATAAATGGGTTCTTTTAAGGACCATTTTATGTAATAATGGATAATCCAAAATTGTCATTTGGAATCCAACCAAGCCATTTGGAATCCAACGTACTCCATGACCAAACCAAGGAAGTAAATAGATTTGTGATGATATTAAACAAATAACATACCATTAGATTGGTTGAGTCCATGGTGTCACACCCTTCATGGTAATTTACGCAAATAGAGATGAGTTTACCTATAAGATACCACTAGTTGATCGAATCCATAGCATCACACTTCCATGGAAAAAATAGAGATGGGTTTAATTCTTGCATAATTCCTCAACGCAGACAGGAATTACATGCATCAATTGATCCATACAAATCAATACAAGATTACATGCATCAACCGACCCATTGTAAAATTCTACGTAGTCTATACACAGTCTTTGCTAGCCCAAAATGAATTGATTGCTTATGAGTTTAATTCAACATGACCAATCCTTGTGTTGCAGATCTAGAGAAGTAGTTCATCGCAGTGTTTCTCTGCTTCACGATCATCCACTGGACGCCGGAAACCAATGCATCTGACTAACACGTCCTTGCAGGTGTTTAGACTGCGTTAAGTTTCGATTCTCCTTCCCTCATGGCTGTGTTAGTTGCTTGCTGCTTCCTTAATGGATCTGCTACGTTTTTCATCTGTCCTTCATACTTATAACTCCAGCCTTTGTTTATAATTCAAGAAATTTGAGATTGCTTCTGCTGCAAGTGCCTTCCCAATGTATACACATTCAACCATTCCCTGCATTCAACCATTAACATATATACATATATAATGTGCAGCTTCTAACAATAATAAAAAACACACCCCAACACACTCTTCGATTGGAGCTTCAGTGTTGTTTTGCCGTGAACGTCAGCCCAGCGTACAGTGTAACCCAGCTGCTCCAACATCCTATGCTAGATGCTACCCACAAGTTATAAAAGGCGTTTTCTTTGTAACATTTCCTGCGCCCTTTACATCAGACTTTCTCCAACGCCGACTCTATTCAATCCTCGGATATCATATACTTGATGCTGCCTTCACACAAAGCATCAAGGTTTTTAAGCACCAACAAATCCACGTTGGTTTCACCATATCATGCACTCAACTCAAAGCACACACGAAGCCACACCAGTCACGATTACAAATCCACTACAAATTCAAGATGAGCCTTATGCTCTGATACCAAAATGATACCAGGATACTGGGTTAAATCAGAGCCCAGCATGTACAAACCCATGTGCTTCCTTTAAAATTAAAATTCTTCTTGAAAACCACAAATATGTTCAGCTCAAAAATACATATGAAGGAAAGAGAGCCATACAAATAAAATATTGATATAAAAACATAAAGAAACTCTTTGGCCAAATATTACAATGGACAGCCTCGTGGCTCTCGGCCCTTCAAACCATTTCTCTTACTCTCTATATTCCTCACTTCCTCACTTCCTCGCTTGTCCCTTCTCACCCTCACAAGCCACATATTTATACATAAATATAATTTATTCCATTCCATAATTTCCTCCACACAAATCTCAACTTAAAATCTAATTTAGGTTTATCTTTTTTTGGACTCAACTAAGTCCCGTTTATGGAATTCCTAATCCCTAGATTATCTACCTAATTCAACTCCACCCATATCCTTAATTATTTAAGGAATATTTACAATAATCCTCACATTTATATTTTCTCTCCTAATTTATTAAAAATGAGCAAATTAATTAATAAAATAATTAAAATATCTCACCCCCCTAATTACATAATTGAATAATGAAAATTTAGCTTTGATGCTCCTGCATCAGACTCCCGATGTAGAGAAGTTTTCATAGACTCCTGTCTATGAGGTCCGTCACTTTTCTCTAACAATGCGATAGTCACAAGTCTTGATGACTTGCTCCCTCTAGGATTCCAGACTCTATTCTGCTGCTGGTCCTTCGAAGTAACAACTCGATTTGGTAACTCATCACCCACTCTGTCGATCGGATTCCATCGGCTTCTCCAACACTTTCTTTTTCCAATTCCTCGGAGTAATACCTCTTTGTCGAATTTTTTCATCTCCAACTGAGCTAAACACTCAAATTTCTACAATGAAAAATAATCAAGAAATTCTTCTTGATTACACCCATAGTATTTGATTGTTTTAATAGAAACAAATTTCTCTTCTAGTTCTGTACCTACATTCACCAACAAACCGTTAGTTTTTAAAAGATAAGACCTTTCGGTCTCTTTTGATGCTTCAAGCACCAATCCCCCACCATCGAATTTCTGGACTTCAGTAGATCCTATTTTGAGCTGTTGGTTGCTTCCATCTTCATCCTACTGGATCAATATTTCTGTCTCCTTTATGTCTCTATAGACATAACTTTATTGTTGCTTCTGATCTTCCATCTCAACGCCACATAATTTCTACTCGATTTCTCTGATTTCGACATCATATCTATTAATTTTGGTTTATGTACTTACAGTTACATTATTATTTGAAAATTTACAACATTCATTGAACTCTATAAATGTTAAAAACATTTCATCTCTATCATGTATATTAACTGTAATTTCTTCTGGATCAAGTTTTGTAAGTTTTACTTCTCCATCAGGTTCCTTAAGCCATCGTTCCAAGAACTCGATTTCCATATGAAATCTTTCCAGCATTTTATCACAACCATCATTCCTAGCTTCATTCTTCTTCTAGCAATATTCTTGAGTTGTCTTGGTTTCAGCATCATCACATTGTAAACTTCTGTCAGAAAATTCACTAAACAAATACATTTGTTTACCTCCTTGGAATATCTCTTCGGCATTTCCATTTTGCTTCTACTCCATAACAGCTTCAACTTGTTGTCTTACCCCAAATGAGAATTCATTTATGATTTCTTCCTGCTGCAACAAATCAGTACCTTCCTCCTTTGAAAGGCATTCTCCATTAGACTTCACCTCAAGAGTTTCATTCTTCTCTGTGACAGTTTCACCAAAATGTCCAACATCTTTCGCACATCCTGCAAACATACATAAACTGTGAGATTTAAAAATGCAAGGCTTTTGTTACACAGCAATTTGTCACCATCCCTGCCATTCCCCATCCCGCACGTTGGAGGGCTCATTCCATGACCTGTGAGTAGAGACAAGACTTGAAAATACTTTCATTGCATCCCTCTGAAGATGAGCTTTCATTTCCCTGAAGACATCTCCCTGTCAAAAACCCTAAAAATAGCTCTTTTTCCATTGGTGTGGTTCCACAGTTCAGCCCTCGCGCCAAGGGGGAAAATCCTCCAAAGAGGGCACGCCAATTGGTGCTCTGTCATAGAGCCGCACCCACGCCAACCATATTAAGAGGTGTTTTTTAAAAATAAATGGCGGAAGTTTCGTCCTAACTGATCCAGGAACTGATATCTATCTTGAGTTGGGAGGTTTGGCTACGGATTTCCATAGAGAGGAAGTGGTTTGCCACCTCTCATGGAAGCTTCCTTGATGATAGGGCAAATCCCATGATTATAGGGATCCCAACTCCTCTTCCTCCATCTATAAAAGCTTGCCCATCTCCATTGCAAGCTAGTCTTCAAGTTCCCAAGTTTCCAAGAGCTTTCACATCCTTATGCTGCAAGAGCCTTCTTGATTCCCTTAAGGCCAAATCCAAGCAAGGAGACTATTGTCAAGTATCTGGAGAGAGAGGCTTGTCCCATCCTTGACATGATTTATCGAGACATGTTTTGCTGACGACCCGCCAAAGGAGAGTGCTGCGTCGAAGCTATGGTTGTATTCTTCTTTTGACTCTTTAATGATAAGCGACTATTGGTTATGGTTCCACTCTTGTTCTTGATTATGTTCATGAGTTATTTCCTCTTCGACTGACATATAGTTGTATGTACTAGATTTTATGCTTGCGTTTGTGTTGTTTCTTGCATGTGCAGGTGTCTGATCACGGAGATCGTGATGATTGTGATCTGCCAGGGCAAAGGAACGGGAGCACCACCTCTTCTACAAACGACAGCGTTGGATTCCAGGTAAACCTTCATCGCAAGTCGGTTTATTTGCAATTAGGAACCTGCACTATAGCGTGTTTGATTGTTGCTAGACTCGATCTGGGCTAGTAGGGATCGCCTCTGTCTGCAGAGGGGATTTACCTCCACAACAGCTTCATAGCCTCATCTGCTTCTCTTGCCAACACATCTTCAGACTCTTCCGAACTATCCCAATAGTTCATGAGATCTTCCTCATTGATCTCTTCACCCATAATTTCACCCTGTTCTGGGCCACAAATAGAATCATCCATTTTTAACTCAGCCTCTCTGATTTCTTCACTCCTCAACATCTGCTCGAGCTTCCTCAGCTCTTCTATCAACTGTATGTTTACCTATTTTTCCCTCTTTGCGTGTAGCCTCTGCCACTTTACCTTCTTCCTCATGGTCCAACCATGTGTCTGGTCGTTCAAATTTCTCTGCAACAATTTCATTAACAATTCAAGGTGAACTGTTATCTCAGCCTTCTCTCGCTCATAATCTTCATCTGTCAACTACTCACATATGCCACTTACCTTGGAATTTTCCTTCTTCTTTCCTCTATTGTGGTCTTCATCAGATCTTCGAAAATGACTATCAACAATCATCTTCCCCTCCTTGGTGAAATTCATCTGTTCACGTGTGGATTTCATTCAATCCTCCTTTCACCAATCCTTCACACTTGCCATTCATAAAAAATGCAAGTTTTCCTCCTGCGCTTGGCTTCTCTTGGTTCTTTGTCTTGGAACCAATCTCTAGTAGCCCTCTTGCTTCACTTTGCTACAAACAACACTTTAGTAACTCATGTGTTACAATGACCAATTCTTTGGGTGTCGGGCTTTGCCGATCATGCACCCCATTACATTCAGACTTTTTACTTTAGCTTATGACTCTCTGTTACATAGCATTTTGTCACCATCCCTGCAATCCCTCGCCCCGCATATTGGAGGGTCTTTCCTGTGACCTGTGAGCAGTGTCATACTCTACAAACACCTTCTTTGCAGCCTGCTGCATAAGGAAATCATTTCTCTTGTTGAAAATTTCCTCAGATTTCCTATAAAAACCTATGTTTTGGCATTGGTGCAGGTAGCCAGTTCACCCCTCGTGCTAATGTGGAGGATGTACACTAGAGTTCACGCCAACTAGCGCTCTTTGTCTTTTTTGTGCCCGCGCCAGCCTTTTTGGGAATGTTTTTTAACAAATTAGAGGCGGAAGTTTCCTTCAACCACCTCAGGGATGAGTCAGAGGAAGTGGTTAATCTGATGAGCCACGGATCTCCCTCTTTAGGTAGTGGTTTTCTCCTCCCATGGAACACTCCTAGAAGATAGGTCTCCCTTCCATGATTATAGGGATCCTAACCTCTCCCTCTCCCTCTATATAAATAGGCCTTATCCCTTTATGAAATCTAGCTTAACATATAGCCAAGAAGCTGAACTTGGAGAAGAGATACTATAGCTAAGTAATCGCTATCGAGAAGGTAGAACCAAGGAGAATTCTGTAGAGAGAGCCCCATCCGAATTCCTGATGAGCTTTGTGAGACGCACTCTTCTAGAACCCTATTGGAGGAGACCGCAACGTTGAAGCTTGGTTGTACTCTTCCTTCCTTTCATTAATATACTCGACTATGGTATTGGTTCCATCTTTGTGTTGTGTTTATCGATGCACTGATTTAGTCTTCTTCGACTGATTGATAGTTACGGATGCGAAATAGTATGTTGTAGATCGTCTTTGTTTCTTGTGTATGTGCAGGTATCCGAGCGTGGGAACGAGCGGATCGTGATTTTTCAAACTAGGAGCGAGAGGCAACCACTCTTTCGACAACCATAACAGCGCAGGATATACAATAAGTTATCTATCGAATCTTTGTCCATTCGTTAACTAGGAACTCAATAGTCCTTGACTCTACCATTTTATAAATAGAAAAAGCAAAAAGATTCTGTGTCTATGCAATGCCTAATTTGTTTTAATTTTAACTCAAATAGTGAGAATAAAGCATTGGCATGTCATTGTCATACTCATAATCAAATGGGCCACATATGTGTGAAATCAAAATGACTATAAAATTATACTTATAATTTTTTTTGTTATATATATAATCAAATAAAAAAATTTCCCATTTATTTTCCTTAAAACTTTAAGAAATGAATATCATACAAATTTGATCAACTTAGTGATATGCCCGATTATATGTAAAGAGTAGGAACAATCCTTAAGGTGCTAATCAATAAGTGGGTCCACCAAAGGTACCAAAAACGTTGGTCTACCCCTTAAAATCGAAATTAACTCATTTCACACTAAGAGGATTCCTTGACTAAGTTGGAATAAAAACAAGGAAAATTTTAGGGGCTAATATTTGCTAGTGGGCTAATTTTCGATGATATTTCCAAAATAATATTTGCTAATTTCCATTTTTTCTAATAATGATTCATCTAAATTATATATTATACCTTTTTTACCTTAAAAATCACCAGAATTAGATAGAGACTATATATAAAACGATTATAAATTTGAATATTTTTACAAAGACATTAGTAAACATTTTATAGTTTAGATTTAAGGACTAGTGAGATTTTCCAAGGTTTATAAACTTTAAGATAAGTTTTTATCCTTAAAATTCTCCTTGAATCAAAATTTAGCAGACGTTTGAATCAAAAGAACATGAGAATTATCGATATTTTGGTGTAGAACTACAATTTTGGCGTAGAACTACAATTTCTGCACTCACAAAATCTCATATGCTTCAAAGCCAAGGTTATTGTTACCCTCCAAGGATAGCGAAGGCTGTCACTACCCTCCAAGGACTAGTACACTACGTTCCATTTTTATTCTTTTGCAAATAAGAAAATCAATGCCTATTGATATTGTAATCAGTGTTATTGCAATACCAATAGTGAATATGGTACCTAATCCCAATGCGTAAAACCTCTCTGATGAAAGTTGGGAGAGGATTTCTCATGCACTTCAACCTTGGAGTTATACACCTTTGTTAATATCTTCCCCAAATCTATGCACTTACCACGAAAATGATGATGTAAATAAATTCATTAGGTTTGGTTTTCTTTAGGAAACAAAATGACAAGAAGAAAAAATAGTGATCATCTAGCTAGAGAACCTCCTCAATAAGAACGAATGGTCACGATCTAGATGTTGTAAATAAGGTGTGATAAGTATTCTACCTCAACTTATGTGATATGTAGAAGAGTTGAGCCTCATCCCATTTGATAGATAGAGAAATGATGCCAAGATATGTTGAATTTAACCATATACAACAATGCACTCTGCTGTGATCAAATTTGACCTAAGATTTGAAGATCACATAGTCTGCAAATATTTCCTGGAAAAAATAAGAAAGGGTTTACAAATATTGCTATGATACTATGAAGATATTTAAAAAATTAACCCAAAAAAAAAAAAAAAAACAAAAAACAAAAACAAAAAACCTTATACAAGAGAGAATGCATAATAATCCATTCAATCTTATGTGAAAAAAAAAACAAGAGAATATTTCCTCTATATATAGCAATGAAAGAGACCCAATGTTTAGTAAAGGGATAACTATCACACTTGGGAAGATAATAGCACCTATACGAGTTTACAACTAATAGCATTTAAATGCAATGGAAAAATAATGAAATGGACATTCACACTAACAATAATTTTATGTTGAAATAGATTTATGCTTTTATGTGTCTACTTAGTTAATTTTTTAATATTACATTTTTGTAAATCACATCCATCCATTTAAACTAAAACACCTTATTTCTATCAATCAAAATACTTTTTTTTATTCAAATATAATTATGTACCTAAAGAAATACCAACATACATATTCCTTCTTAGATATAAATAAATAAGGGTAACTCTAATCATATTTTGTAATATATAAAATAAATAAGAATAAGTGTTTATGAAGTGGTATTTATTATTTATTTTTCTTTTTATTTTGCAAAAGTGACAAAGCTTATCTTGGTTTTCAATGGGAAATTGACTTGTATTTTCAAATGTTAGTTGACTCATCACTATTATTAAAAAAAAAAAGGCACAATATTTCTGCTTCTCTTGCAAGTCTTCAAGTATCTTGCGAAGCCAAATGATTTCTTTTGTGGCTTGAGCTGTTGCAACATATTCGGCTTCGGTGGTAGAATCAACAGGGACATATTGCTTACATGACCTCTAGCCAGTAGTTGTTGATCGCAATTCATCAAATAATGAGAATTAGATACATTATTCTCCTTATCACCATCAAATTCATAATCTGAATATCCAGTGAGATGGAAACATGCAACTTTGGAGTATTTGATGCCAAAATATTGAGTGCCCTTCAAGTATTTGCACTCTTTTTGTTGCATTCCAATGACCTTCACAGGGCTGATGCATGAACCTGGAAGGTATCCCTACAAAAAAAGTAATGTCAGGTCTAGTAGTGGTTAAAAAAAATAAACTTCCAACAAGTTTTCTGTACTTTGTTGGATCATCTAATGGACTTCCTTCAGCGGAAGTAAGTTTCAAATTCTGCTACGTAGGAGTAGAAACAGGGTTACAATCATGCATTCCAAACTTGTTTAATAGTTGTCCAACATACTTCTTCTCAGAAATGAAAATATGTTTGGGTTATTGAGCAATTTCAATTCCCAAATAATAATGCAACAGACCCAAATCTGTCATGTCAAATATTTTTTTCAACTCCCTTTTAACAAACTCTATATAACTATCATTGTTCCCTGTAATCATCAAATCATAAACGTAGAAAACTAGATATACAACATATTTTGCAATATTTTTGACAAATAAAGTTGCATCATCCAGGGAAAAATTTTTGTAATTCAACTTAAGGAGGTGTTTAGTTAACTTTTCATACGAAGCACGAGATGCGTGTTTCAGTCCATATAATGCTTTAACTAATTTGCATACCTTATTTTCTTTGCCTTTGACAAAAAAACCCTTAGGCTGAAATATGTAGAAATCCTCTTTCAAATCTCCATTAAAAAAGGTTGTTTTCACATTTATATGATGCATCTTCCATCCTTTTTGTGTTGCAAGAGAAAAAAAAAGTTCTAATTGTGCCCCATTTCGTTGTAGGAGAAAAATTATTTGTGTAATCAACACCTTCCTCATGAGAATAGCCTTTAGCTACAAGTTTGGCCTTATAATTGTTAAGTGAACCATCTCCTTTATACTTGAATGTATACACCCATTTAAAACCAATAGGATTGATGCCAGTAGGTGGATCCATGAACCTCCATGTTTCATTTTTAATAAGGGCATAGTATTCTTTCTTCATTGCATCCTTTCATTCATCACAATTAGTAGCTTATTAAAAAAAACTAGGTTCACTAATTGTGGAATAATGACAATCATGAGAAAAATTACCTATAAAAGAAATTTCTATCTCATAATCATCAAATTTACTAAGAAATTTACGAATACGAGTGGATCTTCTCAAATATTGTTGATATAGTTGTGAAGGTTTCTCATCCTGAAGTGAAGGTTCTTCAGGAACACTTTCTGATTCTACAAAAACAATATTATCTTCCAAATTTTCCTCAGCAAAAAAATATGGAAAACCCACAGACTGATCCAGAATGGGAATTCTCCCCTCACTATGTGGAACTATATTTTCATATTCAAAGTAAAATTTCTTGGATGCAAGTTTCTCTAAATGAGAAAGTTAGAGAAATTTGTCTATCAATAGTAGAGAAATCTGTTACAGATTTTTAAAAAATGACATCTCTGGAAATAATAGATTTTATGTTTTCTTCATCATATAATCTATATGCTTTTGAAGTACTAGATTATCCCAGAAAAATACACTTTCGACTTCTCGCATTTAATTTGTTTCTTTGATGCTTATGAATAAGTGCATAACAAATAGATCCAAAAACTTTAAAATGTTGAACTGTTGGTAACCTATTGTAACATACTTCATATGTGATTTTTTGTTGAGGACATAAGAAGGACATATAATTTTAATATATGTTGTAGAGAGTACTCCTCCTCCCCAAAACATTAATTTGACATTTTTGAAAAACATCATTAATCTAACCATGTTAAGAAAATTTCTATTCATCCTGTATGCAACCCATTTTGTTGTGGATTATATGGAATAATAGTTTGGTGTTTCATGTCATTATCTGTTAAATATTGTTCAAAATATTTTGAAGTATATTCACCTTCATTATCAGTCCTTAAGATACCAATATTCTGTTGATTTTCATTCGTAACCATAGCATGAAATGTTTTGAACATATCAAAAATTTGTGACTTTTCCTTCAAAAGATAAACCCAACACATCCTCAAATAGTCATCAATAAAGGTGAGTATATATTTATTTCCATTTGCAGTTGGTACAAACATAGGTCCACATAAATTGGAATTTATGGGACCTACTTTTCTGGAAGATCTAGAAATAGAATTATGAAATGGTTGTTTACTGTGTTTCCCTAAGATGAAATCATCACATGGTGTGAGATTTCTTGGAATAGTGGGAAGACCTTTAATTCCTTGTTCTTTCATAATTCTAATGTTGTTCTAGTTGATGTGATCAAATATAACATGCCATAATAAACTTGAAGACAAAATATTATCTCGCTGCACTAACAGAGATGAACTTGTAGCAGTCTGTGTAACAGATGAATTACTATTAAATTTCAACAATGTACCTTCTTCAACACAAGACATAATTACTGAATTATCACTTGATCTATGATTTCAATTATGCCATAAAAATATGGATTAAATGTCCTTGTTGTCTGATATGAATGAGTGAAATTAAGTTCCTCTGAAATTAGGGAATATAAAGAACATCCTTCAATATATAAATGATGCTAAATGTGGAATTTTTAATCTAATTGATCCAATTCCGAATCTTTTAACTTCAGACTTATCAACAAAATAAACAACACCATCAACATTATCACTGAAACTTTCAAAAATATCTTTTTGGAATGTCATATGACAAGTTGCACCTTAATCTAAAATCCAACTTTCCTCCCATGAAGAAAATGCAGTATTAAAAACATTGTCAATATTAAAATTATAGTGAGCAACTATATAATGTGTAGATTCATTTACTTTATTTTTATCAGAAGATAATTGCTCTGTCTTGTCATTAACTAAACTATGACCAATTTTTCCACACCTATAACTTATGATATTTGATTTAGACTGATTTTTTTTTTTTTGTGTCTGGTCATTTTGATATCTATCACCCTGATTGATGTTATTGTTACCCTCATGCCTCTAAAATTCCTTCTACCTGGGCCTTTGGGATTATTACCACCTCTGATAGACTCATTTTGTGATTTATGTTCTTTTTGTGCATGGCACAAGGTTTCTGTATGAGCATAAGAAACATACTATTTCTTCCCAAAAGCCTTTTATCTTTCTGCAAATTTATTCACTAATTTATCAAAAGTAATTTCCTTTAATTGTCCACTAGCTTGGAGAGATTCCAAGTACTGAGAGTATGCAAGGTGTAGGGCCTCGATGTCGGAATTTTTTTTAAAATCTACTTTAACACATGTGGCTTCTATATCATGGAAAATATCATTTATTTCAGAAGCCAATTTCATTGGGTCATTGTCTTTCATTTCCAAATTAAATAACTTCAATAACAACTGAATAATCTCCAATTCTGAATGTGAATCATAGAGTTCCCTTAAAATTTCTAATGTTGCATATGTTGTCTTACAGGAATGAATGTAGCTACTTACCTCTTCAGAAACTGATGTTTTAATCATAACATAGGCTTTATTGTTCTTGACTTCCCAGATGGCATGATGTTTGTCATCATTTGGAGGTTTCGATGCAATTTATTTATCTTCCATGTCTTTCTTTCCTTGACAAACATATTACCACAAATCATTAAAGATGAATGCACTCCCAAGTTTTCTTATCCATTCTCGGTAATTTCTTTCCCAGAATGGACAACTCCAACCAGATAAATTATGTATGTAATGTTTAAATGAAAAGAAAAATATTTTAACTAATTTAGATGAAATGTAAAATATATGTGATTGTCTAAAAAAAAATGGAAATACGCGTGGCACAACTTTCACAACATTTTAAAAAAGAAAACCAATGTTAAAAAACTTCGTCAGTTAATGTTATACCATACATGAATTGACGGAAAAATAATCGTTAAAAATGTTATACGAAAGATGACAGACGTGAAAATTTCTAAGACAATCGTCGCAGATCAACGATGACATGAAAAAATTCTACGACTATCAACGTTGGTGGGTACATCATATGACAGTTCAATCAATGTATGGTGGGGACAACACGCCAGTCCAATCAACGATGTGTGAACAGATCGACGGTGCATAGAGGCACTGATGCAGGAGCATCAAGGGCGTTTTTTTATTTTGTAAATATGTTAAAAGGGGGTGTGATAATTTTTAATATTTTATTAATTAATTTGAAGAAAATAGGAGAAGGTGAGGATTTTTGTAAATATATTTTTATTTAATAAAAGGATATGAGGGAATTTAATTAATTGAAGGATTTTAGGGATAAATATCTATCATTTAGGGATGTTGAGAGATTTAGGGGTTTGTTGAGGAATTGAAGGGATTGAGCATTTAATTAAATGATTTTTTAAATTGTATAAATAGGAGGGGGTTTTGAGTGGAAAACACATTGAGATAGTGTGAGTAGAGAGTGAGGGGTTTTTCTGATTGGATGCCTTCGGGCAGTTTGTAAAGGACCATCAGTGTCGAATATCAGGTCAAAGAAAATAGTTGTAAGTGATCTCCTTTTGTTTGTATGAAAACAATGTTTCAGATTCATATATATATCGTTGATTAGATAGGTAAATTAATGGAGTGGAGCGACATGTGATTCTTATCGTTCCTTGAGTTCATTGGTTTTATTGATTTGAGATTCGGTTGAATCTGAGTGAATAGTTTATTCAAAAGCAATGAATAATTACATTACATGTTTGATTCGGGTGTTTTTTATTAATCTGCATCAAATAGATTGAAGTGGCAATATAAAATCTCTGTGGATCGATCTCAAGGAGAAGAAACTTCTGTATAAGAAAATGGTCAATTACTGGAGGGCGCTATTGTATTTGCCGAGAGTTCGGTTTGAATGTTTGTTTTACTGTCTCTACAAATGCAGCACGCTATCATTAAAAGGAATGATCTTCACTGATTTGAAATGAACGCATGAAGCGTTGGTTACTTTAATTAAAACATAACGTAAATGCAGATTGGAGTGGCTTTGAGCTTGTTAACACCATACAGGCAGCGTATTGGTAAATCGATAGAGTTTTGAATTGGGCGCAAGTTTAATTTCGTTCCATTAGCAATTTATGCAACGAAAACAAAATTATGGTTTAATCCATTTGCTGTAGAAATTTTATGTTGAGTCGAATAGTTTTCTGTGGAAATTGATTGGTGAACCGAATACATGGAGGCGCAGAACTGTGGTTCAACTTTGTTTGGAAACCAATTTAAATACAGTTTTTAAATTGTTGAAAAGTCTTGTGGGCGCAGCAGTTTGTCAAAGGCAGCACCATTCTGCGTTGGAAGACTTCATTTCGTGGTATGGCGCAGTTACATTTCAGGTCAATTTCGTTTGGCGAAGGCGCCATCTCTGTAAACAACGAATTATACACAGAAGGCGATGAAAAGGTATGTTAATTCCACAGACAGATTGTTATTAAGTTCTGGTCAAATAAATTGGAGTACTGGCATGTTGAATAAGTGGCAGTATAACAGAACATGCAAATTCAAATCGTGTGGAGTTGCAATGTTATTCAATGTTATTGCTTGCAATGGGAAAAGGCGTATATATATTTGAATTTGTGTTGAATGAGAAAACACTTTAAAGTTAATGCCGTGACATATTTCTGAGTGTATTCACCGAAATGGGAATGTTGTTAATCCAGTGATCAGCCAGTAATGAGTGTGGATTGATGTCATTTGCACAAAGAATGGATGGTATTATATTTGCTTATTGTTTGGACTGAGTAGATTATTAAAAAGAAACAAGAGCACATTTGCTTTGTTGACTTATAAGTCAGATGAATTTGTGGTGGTTTTAATGAAATTGAGGGCTAATGAAGTATGGAATAAGAATTGGGAGCGTGGTTAAAGAGGCAAACAAGTCAAGTTTTGCTTAAATTGTGTTGTAGGGGTATTACACACACTGGCGCATTTTGTTTTATGACTTTTAAAATCCCTATGTAATGAGGATGTGGAATGATATTTATTGTATGATGAAAGTTTGGGACTATGATGATGTTGCATTTGTATATAATAGAGATTATAGTTCCTGGGTATTGCAGGCTGGCCTAGCCTGCATCAATTTTGGTATCAGAGCCTGGCTCTGTATGAAAGTTCTTGAGAAGTAACTGTCAGTTATGCATTCGAACAGAATAGAGTTCTGTTTTGATTGGTAAAATTTGATATGAGTTGTATAAGTGATTGACAAGTTGCAGACGATAAGTGCAGGGATAAATTATAACAACGTTTATGAAGTAGCAGATGTGCATACAGGCAAAGGAGATCAGATTCTAATCTGACAGTCAAGCAACCAGAATGCAGCTGAATGAATGAAGAATCGTGCAGGTATTGTGTTGTTTAATTTTGAATTGAGTTTCACTGACAAGAAATGGATTGAGGATTGATGGTTGCAGCAATGAAGTATCTCAGCAACGGAGATCAAGGAAGCTGTTACTGATTTCTGAGTGGAAGAAACTCAGCAAGGAAGGAATTGTTGCTGACAGCTAAAGTTTGCAGATAAAGCCGGAAGATTGGAAGAAAGGATCAGATTCTAAAATCTGATTGACAGTGAATTTGTGCAGAGGAAGCATAAAGATTTGTTGGAACAGATTTGCAGGAATGATGAGATTGAAGTGCAGGTGAATGGAAGGACAAGATCAGACGAGATCTTGGAGGTAAGATGATATGGTTTTATTTGGATTTGAAGAATAGAATATTGTAGTCTTTGCATTGAAGTATTATTGCAACTCCCAAAAGGCAATGTGATTAGAATTGCTAACAGATAAAGGAAGCTGGTGAAAGTTTCTAAGTGAAAACATAGATGTGGCAGAACCTTGAGAAATTCCAATAGATATTGGATAAGGAGGACAATTGTGAACAGGTAGATGAGTTGAAGCCCAGGAAGAGCAAAGAGAAGTGCTCAAAGGAGGTTCCGTAGATAGAGAACCAATTGCTTGCCAAAAGACTGAGTGAGGAGAGCTTGGTGAGGTAAGTGGCGGCAGGACAGGACTTGCTGCTGAAGAGGCTTTAGTGCAACTCATAGTAAAGTGAGTGAGGAACTCATAGAAATGGAAAGGATGATGACTAGTGACAGTCGTAACAGAGGTTCTGAAATAAACCACAGCAGAAGACAAAAGGAAAAGGATGCCAAGGCAATTGGCATACAGAGACAGTTAAGCAAAGAGGAATATGAGAGGGAGAAGGCTGAGATAGCAGTTCAGCTTGAGGTGTTAATGGAGATGTTGCAAAGAAATGAGGAAGACCAGAAGCATGGTTATGTTATGAGAAAGAAGCTGAAGTGGCAGAGGCTACAAGAGAAGTGGAATCATCAGGTAAATATGCAGTTGATAAAGGAACTAAGGGAACTTGAACAGGTTATTGATGCCAGACAGAGGATAGAGAAGCTCGAAACAGTTGAGCTACTGCAAAATGAAGATGCTGAAGAAGATGTTGAAGTTTCGATATGTTACCCAGAGAGTGGACCACTACTTTTTGAAAGTGATGAAGAGTTAGAGGAGTTGAATCATATGAATGATTCAAAGCAGCCGGAAGATTTGATGACTGAAGCATCAAACAAGACCGTAAGGTCTTGTGATTTTAAAACTAATGATTTGTGTGTGATTGCAGGTTTGGAAGAAGATAGACAGTCTTTTAAAGTTGTCAAAGATGTGAAAGAGTACCTTCCAGAAGATGAAAGTTTTGAAGCAGAGGCTGGGAAAGAATCAGTTCACTACAGTGGACAAATGTTGGAAGACATCATTGAAATAGCTGATGAGAAGTGGAGACTAGCTGACAGTCTCAAGAGTTCTTTGAGTTTGGATCAGCATACTGATATGCTGACAGAAGAAGAGAAATCAACGCAACATACTGAAGTGTTGCTAAAGGGAAAAGAGGTACAGAGGCCTTATTTTTTTTATTATAATGATTGTCTTATGATTGAAGATGTTGTTGCAGACGCTAGAACATATTTGGCACAGGTGGATAGTCAAATGAAAGAAGAAGAGGAAGAACATCTACTGAAGGATGTTAAGGAGAGATTGCTGAAGAAGGATGACAAAGCAGTTGTCATAAATGATAATCAGGAAGAAGTTGCAGATGACGAGCAAAGGAATGTTGCAGAGGGAAAGGAAGATTGGGAGGCCGCAACATTTATAGTAGCAGCAGCAGAAAAGGTGATCAAAACAAGTGAAGAACAAGCAAGAATTCAGCAATCAAGAGATGGAAACAACCAGCAGACAGAGGATATACTGGACAGAGAAATTGAGTTGATAAGGAGGTTAATGATAAAAACATCCCAGAGAAAGACAGCCGAAAGAAAGAAAAGGAGCGACAACAAGAGAATGACAACGGAAGATTGCAAGAGCAGAGCAAGTGGAGCATTACAACACAAAATATGGAAACCTGGAAGACAACAGCAGATGACAACAGTAGTAAAGCAATCGACAAGCACGGAAAGATTACAAAATAAAATTTGGGATCCAGGAGGAAATATCCAGACTTATGACCAGGTGGTCATGAATTTTCTTACATGGGGAGTCTGATGCAGGAGCATCAAGGGCGTTTTTTTTATTTTGTAAATATGTTAAAAGGGGGTGTGATAATTTGTAATATTTTATTAATTAATTTGAATAAAATAGGAGAAGGTGAGGATTTTTGTAAATATCTTTTTATTTAATAAAAGGATATGAGGGAATTTAATTAATTGAAGGATTTTAGGGATAAAGATCTATCATTTAGGGATGTTGAGAGATTTAGGGGTTTGTTGAGGAATTGAAGGGATTGAGCATTTAATTTAATGATTTTTTTTAAATTGTATAAATAGGAGGGGGTTTTGAGAGAAAAAGACATTGAGTGAGTGTGAGTAGAGAGTGAGGGGTTTTTCTGATTGGATGCCTTCGGGCAGTTTGTAAAGGACCATCAGTGTCGAATATCAGGTCAAAGAAAATGGTTGTAAGTGATCTCCTTTTGTTTGTATGAAAACAATGTTTCAGATTTATATATATATCGTTGATTGAATGAGTAAGTCGTAGAATTGGAACTGACTTGTGATTGTTCCTTGAGTTCACTAGTTTTTATTGATTTGAGATTCAGTTGAATCCTGAGTGAATGGTTTATTCCAAAAGCAATGAATAATTACATTACATGTTTGATTCCGGTGTTTATTTATTAATATGCATCAAATAGATTGAAGTGGCAATATAAAATCTCTGTGGATCGATCTCAAGGAGAAGAAACTTCTGTATAAGAAAACGGTCAATTACTGGAGGGCGCTATTGTATTTGACGAGAGTTCGGTTTGAATGTTTGTTTTACTGTCTCTACAAATGCAGCGCGCTGTCATTAAAAGGAATGATCTTCACTGATTTGAAATGAACGCATGAAGCGCTGGTTACTTTAATTAAAACATAACGTAACTACAGATTGGAGTGGCTTTGAGCTTGTTAACACCATACAGGCAGCGTATTGGTAAATCGATAGGGTTTTGAATTGGGCGCAATTTTAATTTCGTTCCATTAGAAATTTATGCAGCGAAAACAAAATTCTGGTTTAATTCATTTGCTGTAGAAATTTTATGTTGAGTCGAATAGTTTTCTGTGGAAATTGATTGGTGAAGCGAATACATGGAGGCGCAGAACTGTTCAACTCTGTTTGGAAACCAATTTAAATACAGTTTTTAAATTGTTGAAAAGTCTTGTGGGCGCAGCAGTTTGTCAAAGGCGGATCTGTACCATTCTCGTTGGAACACTAAAGACATTTGGCGGAAATTCCGACACTTGGTTCCGACGCTTTTGACCAAATGTCGGAAATTTTCCCAAATTTTTTCCATCCCGCCCGGAACCGTCGCTATAGCGACATCTATAGAATACTGTCGCAATACCGACGTTTAAAATATGTCGCAATTGCGACGTTTGAAGGAAGACGTCGCAATTGCGACACTATCATGTGCAAAAGAGCATATAACATGGTTTTTAATTATATTTTTGTGTTTGCTATTTGATCTATATTTTGTTCATTCAGCTGCGGAATCTTGCCACTTTCCGCATCTGCTGCAACTTTCCGCAGCTATTTTGTGAAACTCTATGCTACAGGTGTCTACAAGGGAAACGAGCCACATGGGCAGGTCAGGAATGACGTGGACATGGTTCGTGTCCTATTGGTTCAAGAAAACTCATCCAAAGAAGCCGCGGTCAAAAGCGTCCACATGGAAGTCAACCATGGAGTTTCATGTCGGCCGGACTCTGTTTCGTGTCACATGAAGACCCATACGGCCATTTCTAAGCCTGCGGAGGTTAAATCGACATCTGTACAGGGTTCTAGAGTCGAATTCAAGCATCCACCTTTCGTAGATTTACTTTCCAACACGGCCATGCTCCTATATCCGTGGACGTAGTGGTCTACGTGCTCTCCACTAGCATGAACTTTAGGAAACAGTTATAGTTTGTTGTTATATATATTGCATTTGCATACGCATATGAAGTTAGTCGATATTAGTGAATGTAGTCTCTGTTATCTTTTGATTAGTCTGCTCTGTAGTGATTACGCTGCACTTGTGCCGTAACATTACCATTCTGTAATGACTGCTTTTTAATATGAGAAGACTCTATTTTTCAACTTAATTCGTATTTGAGGACCGTTGCCAAGGCTGTGTAGAGGGCCCCTGCTCAGCTAAGGTTTTGTGTATTAGTGTATATTTCTCATTTCGTTTCTTTAAAATAATTGTATCATAATCCATTCATATGTTCATACTTTGCAGTTGTTTCATTTCTGTTTATACACTTCCATAATTTCCATTTCATTTCTGTCTTTCATGCTTTATGATTGTTAATCACTGATCAGTGTTTATGTTTTTCAGGTTTTAGATGGGTAGCCCAGGAATTTTTATAGCTTTTTGACTAATGACATGAAACTAACATTGTTCTGCTGCTAGTTTGCTTTCCATAGCTTTTGTTTAATTTCAGTCTTGCTTTGTTCATTTCAGTTTTGTTTTTCTGCTTCAGTAGTTAAAATTTAGACATACTAATCTGCTCATAGCATCTTCAGTTGCCTCCGAAAGCCACAGCTGGACTGATGGTGAGGGATTGCATTATGAAATGTGTAGTTTTAGTGTTATTTTTTCTAGCAAATTTAGATATATTAAGCCGCCATAGCATCTTCGGGCCATTTCAGTTACAAAATTTTAACGATGGTGAGGGACTGCATTATGGAATGTGTAGTTTAGTATTAGTTTCTTTTCTGCAAATTTAGATATATTAAATCATGCATGACATCTTCGGTTGCCTCCAAAAGCCACAGCTGGACTGATGGTGAGGGATTGAATCATGAGTGTATGGTTTAGTATTAGTTTATTTTCTGCAAATTAAATATCAGTTACACAATTTGTTTATGATTACTTCCGAAAATCATAGCTGGACTAATGATGAAGGGTCAGAAGATAAATTGATGTAATCTGATTTAGATTTATTTTGTTGCAATTTGAATTTCCTTAAGCATAGTTCTTTTGTGTTTAGTTGGCAGCAAGAATAGTTTGGTTTTCATGCTCACTAGTTTACTGTTTTGATTTATTAGATTAGCAGCACCTTTTCATTTCAGCAGTACATTTTCATTTTCTTTCAAGTCTGGTCATTGTAAATTTCAATTTTCTTTTTAAAGTTTCAAGTTGGTAAATCATTATAGGGGATATCACTTCCTTGAACAAACATAACCAAACTTGTTTTCATCTTAGAATTTCCATTTCACTTTAGAAAAACCAAAAACGACAAAAAGTTAAGAAATAGGTTATCTTGCACATATAGTGCGCCGCACTTCATCAGCTTACGATTCCCGGATTGACAAATTAAATGCAACAATTTAGGACACACTAAATTGACCAAACATTTTGGCGCCGTTGCCGGGGAAGTGTAACTAGGTAGCCAATTTCTTAAAAAAAAAAACACACAAAATCATAAAAGAAGGGAAAACTTGATAACTTCTTGAAGTATGCTCTCCTCTTGCACCTAGTGTGATCTGGAGGATCAGAAAAGAGAGTTATTGGTTCAGTAATTTCTTAAGTATGCTCTCTTCTTGCACCTAGTGTGACCTGGAAGATCAGAAAGAGAATTATTAGCCCAACTTTAAAAAAATAAATAAATAAATAAAATGACATGCATAGAACAAGAGATTCTAGGGGAAGGTTTATAGCTAAAGCCAAGAGTTCGATTTTCACAACTCCATCTTCTTCAAGGCATAGACAAGATTCACCACCATCTACCCCTAGCCTTAAGATTTTTGGAAGTCAAGGAACAACTGAATTAGAGGATTCTCCTATACCACCTACTAAAACCCACTTAGAAAACAAAGAGACTCTCTCTCATCCTCCCTTGGTAGAAGAACTAGAGGACTATAAGGACTCTAAAGAAACTATCATGGTAGAGGAAGTAATAAATAGAGGTGGAGGTAGAAGAGGAGGAAACAATGGAGATAACAATGGTGAAGGAAATAATGATAGAAATAGGGATTTGTTGGGATTCCCTATAGTTGATGAGGAAACTCATGCAACAATAAAAAATATCTCACCATCTGTTCTCCCTAACTTTTATGGATTGCGAAGTGAGGATCCTAAAACATTTCTGTTTGAGTTTGAAGTTGTGTGCCGAACTTATGACTATATGGAAGATTCTCAAAAACTCAAACTGTTTCCTTCAACATTGAAGGGATCTGCTTTGAAATGGTTCATGGGATTAGCCACTCAATCTATCAGGACTTGGAATGATATTAAACAAACATTTTTGGATAGATACTTGGACTATTGTATGCCCACCAATCACAAGGATGAGGTATTCAAAATGATGCAAAAAGAAGATGAAAATTTGGAAGACTTAATTGAAAGATTTCAATACAACTTGAAAAGAGCAAAGATGAGCAACTTAGATAATGAAACCTTGAAAGCCCTACTATTAAAAGCCATTAGAGATGAATGGATAGACATTTTAAACATGATGGGGAAAGGAGACATTTCTCAACTTCCATTTCGTGATATAACAGAACTATGTATCCATCTCTCAAGGGGAAAATCTAAAACAGGAAAAGGGCCTAGGGATCCTTCTCTTATTAGGGCTAACAAATCTGCAACTGGATCAGTAAGTAGGGCAGAGATTGGTAATATTCTTGATGAATTCAAAACTGATATCTTAGGGAGCCTTAGTGAACAACTAGACACCCTTAAAATCCAAAACAAGCAGAAAGCAGAAACATATGCTTTAGCCATCTTTTGTCCGAAATGTAGGAAGAAACATGCTTTAAGGGAATGTCCCTTGGATGCAAAATTTGTAGAAACATGTATGATTTGCTCAGAGAATCATGAGATTAAGGATTGTCCTTCAATTCCCGGACTCAAAGTTGTTTTTCAAGAAGACTCAAATTCAGTAGAATCTCTCTGTTTTGTTGCAAGAAGACCTTGGCAGGGACAACAAACTCAAGGGTTTAACAACCCTATGAATCTTCAAACCCCACCAAATTGGAATCCTTGGCAACAACCTTGGCCCCAACATCAAAATCCATATCAACCATGGGTACAAGGGATGCAAAATCCTTATGGGAGATTTGTTCAATTTTATCAATATCCTCCATCTTTTCAAAATCAACAAGCTCCACAACTTCCAAACCCAAATCCACAACTTTCATTGCCATTTCCACAACAACAACCTTCTCAACAAAATACAAATCCTCAACTCATGCTTCCATACCAACAGAAGACAAATCAACTTCCAGCTCAGCCATTTCCAAATCCTAACAATAAGAATCCTCAAACTACTTATATGGTAGAAGGACAACAATTTCCTACCTACATGATTGTTCCTCTCAACGATGTACAACTCAGATCTGGTAGAGTTTTAGAAAAACCTTCTATATATATTCAAGAGCAAGATACCTCTGAGGAGGACTCTCTTCAAGTCAATAAGGGTTCTGAGGAAGAATCTCTTCAAAATTCAAGCATGCAAAAAGAAAAAGAAAAGTTAACACCCACAACTCCTATAGTTGAGCAACCAACATCTTCATCTACACCTCCTTTTCCAGAAAGACTACAAATTGACAAGGGGGTGGAAAAACAAATCTTGTTGCCTAACTATGACTTTCTAGATGAATTGAAGAATGTTTGTATCAAGATTCCATTGCTACAAGCCATTCGAGAAATTCCTATTCTAGCAAAAACCATAAAGGAGTTGAGTTTCAAAAGACCAGAAAGGAAGCTAAAGGACACAAGAAGAATCCACCTGGTAGGAAAGATTGCAGACATTATGATGGGAAAAATTACCATGCAGAAGTATGTAGATCCAGGAAGTCCAATTGTCAAGACACATATAAATGGGATGGAAATTCCAAACACATTGATTGACTTAGGGGCTGCTATCAACATTATGAGTAGACAGACTATGGAACAGTTAAAACTTCCTAACCTTCTTTTTACACCTACTTTACTGCAACTTGCAGATCGATCGGTTATTAAACCAGATGGTGTATTAGAAGATATTTCAGTCTCCTTAGATTCTTGGGAATATCCAGTAGACTTTATGATTTCGACTCCCAAAAGTAATCTAGGAGGACATCCAATTATCTTAGGAAGACCTTGGCTGGCCACAGCTGATGCTTTTATTAGTTGTAGATCTGGAGACATGTACATTTCTAATGGTAATTTGACAAAGAAATTCAATTTGTATCCTCCAGCAAGAGCAATTACAGAAATAGGAGACAATGAATGGGTCGATGATGAGAACACTATACAACCTGTCTTTACCATTTCTGAAATTAGTGAGGATAGTCAAATTCTGAATACATTAGAAAATTTTGAGATAACTTCATAATATGACCCCACACAATTTCAGTTGGAATCTGACATAGAATATTTATCATCAAGACAAATGTCTCTCTACTCTATGGAAGAGTTTGGTAATTCTGCTTTTGAGATTTTTCCAGAAAAGACATTGAATATCAACAAACATCTGGAGAAGTCACAACAAGAAGAACTAACCAGAATCTTGCAAAAACATTCTATTGCATTTGCATGGGAGTATACTGACATGAAGGGTATTGATCCTAAGACTTGCATCCATCATATCTATATTGAGGAAAACAGTAGACCAATCAGACAACCTCAAAGAAGGATGAATCCAAATCTTATGGAGATAGTGAAAGAAGAGCTCCAAAACTTCTCAATGTAAACTTCATTTATCCAATTTCAGATAGCCGATGGGTTTCTCCTTTGGTTATAGTACCTAAAAAGAATGGTAAATGGAGGGTATGCATCGATTACAGGGAATTTAACAAAGAAACTTTAAAGGATCACTTTCCTTTGCCTTTTATTGATCAGGTATTAGATACATTAGCAGGTAAAAAGTACTTTTCATTTTTGGATGGTTTTAGTGGCTATAATCAAATTCAGGTAGCACCTGAAGATCAAGATAAGACCGCATTTACTTGTCCATGGGGAACTTTTGCCTACCGAGTGCTTCCTTTTGGGTTATGTAATGCACCTGCAACATTCCAAAGAGCAGTACTAGGAATTTTTCTGATCTAATCCATGATTGTGTAGAGGTTTATATGGATGATTTTACATTTTATGGTAATTCATTTGAAGAGGCATTAGAAAATTTGGAAAAAGTCCTTATAAGATGTAAAGAAACAAACCTTTCATTAAGCCATGAAAATGCTTTATGATGTTTACTGAAGGTATTGTTTTGGGCCATCATATTTCAGGAGATGGGATTAAGGTTGATAGATCAAAAGTTGAAGTCATCTCCAAGTTGCCTATTCCAAATTGTCAAAGAGATGTTAGAAGTTTTCTAGGATTTACTGGTTACTATAGAAGATTTATAGAAAACTTCACTCAAATAGCATCTCCACTCTTCAAGTTGCTTACAAAAGACTGTGAATTTAAATGGGATCCTGATTGTCAATCAGCTTTTGAAACTTTGAAAACAAGAATATCTGAAGCACCTATTTTGAGAGGACCAAATTGGAAACTTCCTTTCCATATTTCTACGGATGCTTCAGATACAACTCTTGGAGCTATGTTGGGTCAAAAAGATTTAATTCCTTATGCCATTTATTACACCAGTAAAAATTTGACTCCCACAGAGTTGAACTATACTGTGACTGAAAAAGAGTTTTTAGCTGTTGTTCATGCAATTAATAAGTTTAGACATTACATAACAGGCTATGAAACTTTTATTCATACTGACCATTCTGCAATTAGATATTTAATGAACAAACCTGTTACTAATGGCAGAGTGACAAGATGGCTTTTACTATTGCAAGAATTCAATATTACTGTGTTGGATAGACCAGGAAAACAGAATACAGTAGCTGATTTCTTGTCTAGAATTCAAAATACTAAAGAATATTCTCCTGTAGAAGATAAGTTTCCTGATGAATATTTGTTTGCAGTAACTATTAAGACCCCTTGGTATGCAGATATTGCTAACTATTTGGTTACAGAGAAACTACCTTCACATTTATTTCCAAGAGAAAAACGAAAAATTATTCAGGAGAGTTCAAGATATTCATGGATTTCTAACGAATTGTTTAAAACAGGGCCAGATCTTGTGATCAGAAGATGTGTCAAGGAAGATGAAATGCCTGATATTCTTAAGGCATGTCATGATGAACCATGCGGCGGACACTTTGCAGACAAAAGGACAGCCTATAAAATCCTCTCTTTAGGATATTATTGGCCTTCCTCTTCAAAGATGCAAAACAATATGTCAAAAGGTGTGACAGCTGCCAAAGAGTAGGGAAACCTACCCTTTCAAATGAAATGCCATTGCAAACACAGGTACTCATTGAACCCTTTGAAAAATGGGCTTTAGATTTCATTGGACCTATTAATCCACCATCTAATCAAAAGAATTATATATTGGTTTGTACTGATTATGTTACTAAATGGGTAGAAGCTAAATCATTAGTATATGCTACTGAAAATTTAGTTGTTCATTTTTTTTATGAGGATATTTTTACTCGCTTTGGTGTTCCAAGAGAAATTGTGACAGATCAAGGAAGCCAATTCACATCCAACTTGGTGGAGAAATTGATGGAAGAATACAAAATCAAGCACAGAAGATCTACTCCTTACCATCCACAAGCAAATGGTCAAGTGGAGTCTACAAACAAAGTTCTTGAAAGCATCATCACCAAAACTGTTCATCTACATAGAAGAGATTGGGCAGAAAGGCTTCCTGAAGCCTTGTGGGCCTACAGAACTACATGGAGAAATACAACAGGACATTCTCCCAATGAACTTGTTTATGGGAAAGAAGTCTTGCTCCCCATTGAGTTCCAAGTCAAGACCTTCAAGATAGCAGTTCAGTTGGGGATGGACTTATCAGAAGCCCAAAAGCATAGAATGGAGCAGTTGAATGAGCTAGATGAGATCAGACAAGAAGCAATTCTAAGAACCGATCTAGTTCAATATCAAAGAACTAAATGGCATGACAAATATATCAAAGAGAAGAAGTTTCAAGAAGGAGATTGGGCATTGTTATTTGACTCCAAGTTTAAAGATTTTCAAGGGAAATTTCAGACTCATTGGCTTGGGCCATATGAGATTGACAAGATCTTTAGCAATGGAGCCGTAAGAATCAAGACCATTGATGAGTTTCAAACTCCTCTTATTGTGAATGGCCATAGATTGAAAGTTTATCATAAGCCACTCTCTAAAGAGGATTTTGTCAAGTTGTTTCAAGAAAGTTCTGCAATCAGGCTGGTACAGAAGAATTCTTCTTCTCCACTAGCCTAGCTTTTGTTTTTCAGTTAAAAAAAAAAAAAAAAAAAAAAAAAAATTGGTATAAGCCTGAAAACCAATCATTGATTGGCAGTCTTATACAGAAAATATAGGGTGAAAATCAGGGACACCTGACACTCTATATTTTCCAAAAAAAAATCTCTCTTTTATTTCACAAGCTTTGTCACCACCCATTCCACTTCATTCCACTTCATTCCATTTCATTTCATTTCATTCCACTTCATTCACTTCATTTCATTCCATTCCATCAATAAAAAATCTTTTTCATGACCATTTCCATCTGGTCATTTTTCATTTGTTCATTTCCATTCATCAAAGTAATAGCTGTGTCAGTTTCCGCAGCTGACATCTGTTTCCGCAGCTGACTCCAGTTTCCGCAGCCAGAAGCAGATTCCGCAGCTACTACTCTGTTTTCAAAGAGAATGTACAGTCAGATGTTATTTCCATAATTATGAAATAAAATGCAGGTGAGAGGATCAAAAATGAATACATGGAGCATTCAAGACACCAATGGAGATCAATCAGTTGAAGACCAAGGGCAAAAGGCAAAGATTCCAAAGGTATGAATAAAATTTATTTCAAATAGTATTGAAAAACACATTTTTATATAGTTTTGAACCATGAGCTCTATCCATTACGCGCAATGATTATATTTACAGTTCCGTAACCTTTCACGATCTCCATATTATCCTCTTGCATTTATTCACAAACGGTTTCATCATTAAACCCCGATTTTCACTCATGATCCAATATCCCACCAGTGATAATGAAGCGTATTTGATTTGACCAAGGACTCTTACAAGCCGCATCAAGTCACAACCGTTGATTGAAACGTGTTCACATTTATTTCGTAGCCACCAAAATTCAAAATGCGGCTGAATGTGTTATATTCTATCAATCTACTCAGTCCTATCTTTGTTATGTTTTCAAAACCCCACTCTGTTCTGTTTTACTCCGTTTCGTTCCTTTTGCTCATTCTCACTCCCGTATATCTACCCACAGTCTCACTCCATTCCGTTTATGGTGCTCATTCTCATTTTATGATACATCCCCACAGCCATTGTGCTCGTTCCTGAGCATTCAACCATTCTACTTCCATTTGAAACCCTCACGAAGGCAAATTTGTGAAAAACAGAGAAGTGAAATGGGTAAATTGCTAAGGGCAGAGCCGGAAGGACCAAAGTTTATAGAGGGATATCCGCAAGCAAAGGAGATATTGAAGAAAGCAAAATGGCTGCGTTTTATTCAGAAATTCAGAGGTTACCACAAAGAAGTTACGAAAGCATTTGCAAGGTCATTTGATGGCTCGGAAGCAGAAATTGGAGACCTCAAGTTTTCGGTCAATGAAGCATCAATAGCAATAGCCACGGAACTTCTTCAGGAGGGAGAGCGTTGGTTCAAAAATAAAAGCATCAGTGATGAGGCATGGAGAACAATCTTACGAAACCAAGGTATGGACATAACTGTTTTTAAGAGAGGAATTCATGTGCATGCATTGAAGGAAGAATGGGCCACTTTACTGCTAATTGTTCAGAAATTCATTACATGTGAAGGTCGTTTTGGGTCCATGTACATGTACCATACCAGGCTATTAATGAATTTTCTAGAAAACCAAACTCTCAATCTCCCATATTTTCTATTCAATAGCTTGAAGAAAATGGCTGTGACTGTTCAAAAACACTTAGGAGATGTAGAGCCTCATCTATATCACCACGACCTTATAAAAATTCTGATTGAAAAGGAGCTAAAGGAAAGAAAAGACACATGGGAACAATTTCTAGTTAGAAATTTCTTTGAGGAACCTCAGGAAATTCCCGAAGGTAGTTCAATAAGAAGGAGTAGAAGAAAAAGAATAAATGTTGAAACCCAAATTACTCCTACTCAGGAAATTCCCGCAGCTAGCACAGCAAGAAGAAGTAGGAGGAAAAGAACAATTGAGGAAATCCAAAACACTCCTACTACTACTATGGAAAGAACTGATAGGGAAGAGAGACTGGTAAAAAGGAAGAAGAAGGAAATCAAAGGTAAGAAGCCAATAATACCAAAAGGGAAAGAAATTATTGAGGCTGTACATAAAACTCCTTCTTCTGAAGAAGAAGATCATCAAATACTATCTGAAAGATTAGTCTATCTTCAAAAACAGTCATCTATATCCAAGAAGGCAGAGAAAGGAAAACAAAAACAAAAGGATAGTGTACCACAGCGTGTGAGGAGAAGCAGCAGACTAAAGGGAAAATTGAGAAAAACGCAAATTAAAGGTCCTCATTTCATTGATTTGGGTGAGGAGACATCTGAACAGTCCCCAACTGACCATAGTCCATCTCAGTCAGTTAGTGAACCTGGTTCATTCCATTCCCAATCAGACAATGAGCATACTCCATCTTATTCTCAACAAAATATTGATGTAAGCCCTCCTCGGCCAGATTTTGAACATAACTCTCCTTCACAGCATTTTGGGGACAGCCCAATAAAAATGACACCTGAAATAGACCCCAAGCAGCAGGAGGTATATGACTATATAGAATCTTTGGAAAAGGCAGCCACAGGTCCAAGTACTTCTTCTATTCAGCCTCATACATTGCAGGATGATTTAGTTCAATCATTAAAACAGGAAATTTTTGAGTTGGAGCTTTTAAATAGGCACATCAAAAATGAAAATGAAACATTGAAAGAACAAGGCAAGCTGGACAAGATCATCCATGATAATACTATGTTACATTTGGGAATATGGCAAAAGAAGAATAAGAAATTGAAAAGGAAATGCCAGAAATTGAGCAGAGCACTTGTAAATATCAAATTTAGATGCTTAATGAAGAAACCTAGAATGATGGCAGTACCAAGGAAGAAGAGAAGAGGATTGGATGTGCTGGCTGAAGTGTCAAGGCACATGAACTGAACAAAGAGTATCAAAATTTTGGTTGCATGAGGACATGCAACATCTTCATAGTGGGGGTATGTTGAGTCCCAAATTTGCATCTTTTCCATACACTTTTCCATACCTTTTTCACTCACCTAAACCTCCCAAATTGTCAATATCATGTGAAAAAGAGCATCTAACATGGTTTTTAATTATATTTTTGTGTTTGTTATTTGATCTAGATTTTGTTCATTCAGCTGCGGAATCTTGCCACTTTCCGCAGCTGCTGCAACTTTCCGCAGCTATTTTGTGAAACTCTATGCTACAAGTGTCTACAAGGGAAACGAGCCACATGGGCAGGTCAGGAATGACGTGGACATGGTTCGTGTCCTATTGGTTCAAGCAAACTCATCCAAAGAAGCCGCGGTCAAAGGCGTCCACATGGAAGTCAACCATGGAGTTTCATGTCGGCCGGACTCTGTTTCGTGTCACATGAAGACCCATACGACCGTTTCTAAGCCTGCAGAGGTTAAATCGACATCTGTACAGGGTTCTAGAGTCAAATTCAAGCATCCACCTCTCGTAGATTTACTTTCCAACACGGCCATGCTCCTATATCCGTGGACGTAGTGGTCTACGTGCTCTCCACTAGCATGAACTTTAGGAAACAGTTATAGTTTGTTGTTATATATATTGCGTTTGCATACGCATATGAGTTAGTCGATATTAGTGAATGTAGTCTCTGTTATCTTTCGATTAGTCTGCTCTGTAGTGATTACGTTGCACTTGTGCCGTAACATTACCATTCTGTAATGACTGCTTTTTAATATGAGAAGACTCTGTTTTTCAACTTAATTCGTATTTGAGGACCGTTGCCAAGGCTGTGTAGAGGGCCCCTGCTCAGCTAAGGTTTTGTGTATTAATGTATATTTCTCATTTCGTTTCTTTAGAAATCATTGTATCATAATCCATTCATATGTTCATACTTTGCAGTTGTTTCATTTCTGTTTATAAACTTCTATAATTTCCATTTCATTTCTGTTTTTCATGTTTTATGATTGTTAACCACTGATTAGTGTTTATGTTTTTCAGGTTTTAGATAGGCAGCCCGGGCATTTTCATAGCTTTTTGACTAATGACATGGAACTAACATTGTTCTGCTGCTAATTTGCTTTTCATAGCTTTTGTGGGCCCCTCCTCAGCTAAGGTTTTGTGTATTAGTGTATATTTCTCATTTCGTTTCTTTAGAAATCATTGTATCATAATCCATTCATATGTTCATACTTTGCAGTTGTTTCATTTCTTTTTATACACTTCCATAATTTCCATTTCATTTCTGTCTTTCATGCTTTATGATTGTTAATCACTGATCAGTGTTTATGTTTCAGGTTTTAGATAGGCAGCCCGGGCATTTTCATAGCTTTTTGATTAATGACATGGAACTAACATTGTTCTGCTGCTAATTTGCTTTTCATAGCTTTTGTTTAATTTCAGTATTGCTTTGTTCATTTCAGTTTTGTTTATTTGCTTCAGTAGTTAAAATTTAGATATACTAATCTTCTCATAGCATCTTCAGTTGCCTCCGAAAGCCACAGCTGGACTGATGGTGAGGGATTGCATTATGAAATGTGTAGTTTAGTATTAGTTTCTTTTCTGCAAATTTAGATATACTAATATGCTCATAGCATCTTCAGTTGCCTCCGAAAGCCACAGCTGGACTGATGGTGAGGGATTGCATTATGAAATGTGTAGTTTAGTATTAGTTTCTTTTCTGCAAATTTAGATATATTAAATCATGCATAACATCTTCGGTTGCCTCCGAAAGCCACAGCTGGACTGATGGTGAGGGATTGAATCATGAGTGTATGGTTTAGTATTAGTTTACTTTCTGCAAATTAAATATCAGTTACTCAAATTGTTTATGATTACTTCCGAAAATCATAGCTGGACTAATGATGAAGGGTGAGAAGATAAATTGATGTAATCTGATTTAGATTTATTTTGTTGCAATTTTGAATTTCCTTAAGCATAGTTCTTTTGTGTTTAGTTGGCAGCAAGAATAGTTTGGTTTTCATGCTCACTAGTTTACTGTTTTGATTTATTAGATTAGCAACACCTTTCCATTTCAGCAGTACATTTTCATTTTCTTTCAAGTCTTGTCATTGTAAATTTCAATTTGCTTTTTAAAGTTTCAAGTTGGTAAATCATTATAGGGGATATCACTTCCTTGAACAAACATAACCGAACTTGTTTTCATCTTAGAATTTCCATTTCACTTTAGAAAAACCAAAAACAACAAAAAGTTAAGAAATAGGTTATCTTGCACATATAGTGCGCCGCACTTCATCAGCTTACGATTCCCGGATTGACAAATTAAATGCAGCAATTTAGGACACACTAAATTGACCAAACAATCCTCGCAGTCAGAAGTTGTCATGCATGCCAGATTTTTTATCTTAAAATCCACAAACTGCCAGCACCAATGCATCCTATTTTCTCTGCTGGACCATTTACGAAATGCGGTATTTCTTCATGACCTGTAATCCTCCTTCGTCCAGGGGGCATGGTTATATTATTGTCACAGTCGACTATTTTACCAAATGGGCCAAAGCGATGCCTACATTCAATAACACAGGACAAAAAACTGCATTTTTTTTCTTCAACCATGTTATTGCACGGTTTGGGGTCCCACAAGCTATAGTTACGGACCATGGGAATCATTTTCACAACCATATGATGTCTGAATTGATTGCCAAGTTAGGATTGTCACATGATAATTCTACTCATTATCCACAGTCAAATGGACAAGTTAAGGCTATTAACAAAATTCTTAAACGAATGCTTCAATGAATGATAGGAGTTTGTAAAAGGAATTGGCACTTGATCTTGTACTCCGCTTTGTGGGCGTATCGAACCTCGATGAGAAACACATCCATATTTATTCCTTTTCAATTGGTGTATGGTTTGGAAGCTATCTTACCAATCCAATGTGAAATATCATTATTAAAATTTGTGATAGACTTGTTACTGTTGGGCCGTTAATATGCCATTATTATTATCACTTGTGAACGCTTATTCCACCCATTTCTACCATTCTTCATCACGTCATTTATTATAATTTATTATTTAAATCCATTTTATGATGATTTATGCTTCTATGAATGAATGTTATTTATTCTCCTTTATTTCTAATAAATTGATGATTATGAATTATTTTATCAATCATAGTTTTAATAAGTTGGTTATAACATTATTCACCATTTTTAGCCTCCAAGGTAATTTCCAGATTGAAGATTTGATCATTAAAAGTGCCAACTCAGAAATGCGCTGGAATAAGGACTGACAGTTTTGCGGTTGAGATTCTGAGCAAATGAAGAGGAATCTGGAAAATCTGGAACATGGGTTTTATCCAGAACGGACCCAATTAACTTTAAGAAAGAACGGTTTGCCCAAATTCGGCTTGTACTAAGAGAAACGCAGGGTTCTTTGAGCACGATTTTCTCAGATTTGTTGTTGCGGCCGTCCTCCAAATCTCAGCTGCAAAGCCAAATTCGCCTTGTTCTTGTTGATCAAATGGTTAGAAGCAAACCAATTTTGTAATAGAATCATGTTGTAATTATCTCTATTGTAACCACTCTATGCTCTCTTTGTATTTAAATCAGAACAGAGATCAGAGAGGGAGAAGGACTTTGAGGATGATTCGGGATGGATTCGAATGATGGAATTGAGGATTCAGACTTAGAGATTCAAGAATGAAGATGGATTATTCATGATAGGATATGGATTGTTGCATTGCCATTGTAATCTTCAAAGCTTTTGCTGTTGTAATGATTTCACAATTTGAGGATGAATAAATAAAAGGGTTGTTGTTCATTCACCTGATCTGAAGTAGCCCAGCAGCATCCGCTGGCGGCTAAGGGCCCAGCCTCTGGTGGAGTAAGTTGTTGTTGTATCATATCTTTCCAATTTCCGCCGTGTGATGGTTTGATTTAGTTCCTATTTCTTTGAATCGTAATGCTTTACAGTTTCATGTTCTTTACTTCGCTGTTTAGTTTGGTTGATTAATTGCAAGAGTTTGCTTTTAAAGAGCTTTTCTAGTTTACTTTCAATGGCAGCTTTCCATTTCCTGTTATTTGCATTATCTTTGCTTTGGTGTGAAGAACGATCTGAAACTGTAGTGGGCATTGGCATTTGCTGTCTAGTCCCCAGATTAATGATCTGTTCCTTGGTTACTTTTGGTTACATCGGTTTCCAAAGGGATGAGTTATTGTTACTGGACCCTTGACTGATACATTGCTTATTTTTCCGAATGCATGATTTAAGTCTTAAAGTGCTTTGTTGTAAGTAGATTTTATTCCCAGCTTTCATTTACTTTTGGATTTTAAGCACTATACTGCAAAACATTACTCTTGAATAAATAGCTGCCTCAGACTGAGTACACTCTTGAAACAAAAAGTCGTCCCTGGGTTGACAATTAATGTGAGGTAATTAGGAGTTACAAAGACACCTTTTTATCGCTCCACATTTTGGCGCCGTTGCCGGGGAGAGTGTAGCCATTTCTAAAGAGTAGTGTGAATCTGATGAGTAACTGCTAGGGAAGAGTTGGATCTTAAAAACGGAAGGTAAGAACCTACGTGCGGAGTATGTAAAAGCCCTGCTCCACTGTCCGCTTTCCTAACAGATTTGTTGTTGCTTTGTTGGGTAGAAATAGATGTTTGAATTTTTGTGTGAATGATTAGGAAAAAAATAGAAATTTTGAAAAATGGATCACATGATCTCATGCAAGTGGTGATGTAAGCACCACCCATTTCACTAACCGATTGACAGGAACATTTTAAGAAGGAGCCTCGAAGAAACACATGAAAAACATCTTATATTATGGTAAGAAATGGCTCACGTTTCTACTTTTGAATTTCCTATCAAAGATCTAGGAGGAGTGATACAAATGCACATAATTCCCCCATCTTTACCAAATTTTCATGGTTTAGCAAATCAAGATTCAGATACATTCTTATTTGAGTTCGAAATACTTTGTAGAGGATATGATTATTGTACTAATGATCAAAGATTGAAAGTGTTTCCTCTTACTCTAAAAGGAGCAGCTCTCCGATGGTTCATGAGCCTAGGTGGGAATTGCATCCAATCATGGGAGGACATGAAGAACATATTCTTGAAGAAGTACCAAGACTATTGCAAATCCGATGAAGATATTTTCGGTATGATACAAGGGGAAGATGAAAGTTTGGAGGACTATGTAGATCGATTTCATTATAACCTTCAAAAATCAAAGCATAAGCATTTGGAAAAAGAGATCTTAAAAACACTCATTCTTAAAGGAATCAAAGATGAATTTTTAGAACTCTTAAATCTGATAGGAAAAGGTGATGTTTTTCAGTTATCATATGATGATGTTTGTGAGTTGTGCATAAGGTATTCAGGAGGAATCTCCAAGGCTGGTAAGAATTCTAGAGATGTTTGTTCTTTCTTTTCCAAATCTGCTACAAGAATAGGAGACATAAGAGCTGAAATCAATGATTTATTTGAAAATTTTAAAGTTGATTTTATTAGCTCTCTAAGCTCAAAATTGGACGTTTTGCAGGTTCATAAAAATGAAGAATATGATGAAGTGTTTTTCCCTCATGACCAAAAGGAGCAGCCCATAGATGGTTACTCTTCCTTATCTAGGATGGAAGTATCATATCAAAGAGGTGAGGAAGCTGCAACAAGGTCAAAACCATGGAAATCATGGCCTACAGGTATGGTTCAAAACACTTCTACTCCATTCTCTTACTTGCATAATCCATTATGGAATACTCATGTTCTAGGGCAGCCATGTCAATTTCAATATAACCACCAATCTTATCTACAAGTTTGGCATGGTTCACCTTATGATTGCATGACTACTCTCCCTCATCTGGTAGCACAAGCACATTCTCCATATTCTCCACCAGCTCTTTCACAACATCCTGCTTGCATATCAAATTTATCCACTCAACCCAACCAACCACATCATCACAATGCTCCATTCCATACACAATTTCCTACTCAACTAATTCCACACCCTCACCACAATAAACTAGTACAACATACTTACAGTGTTGAACTGCCAAATTTACCCACCCTTCCCACCCATTCTATCTCACGTGCGCCATTAGAGAAAACTTACAATGAGATTCAGAATGTTTCAAATTCAAAAATTGTAGAAGTTATGGAAGAAAATGAGCTTACTTCTAGTTTGCATCCACAAACCATTTTAAAAGCTCAAGAACCTCATGGTATGATGGGAAATCAAGAAAGTAATGGATATATTGAAGATTGGTTTCACTCCATCACGTGTTTGCATCATCACTCCATACTTCAACAATTTTTGACAACATCTTTTCAAGGGAAGTTGGCTTCTCATACCCTAATTTTTATCAACATGCATTTTTCAAATTTGGGTATGTATATATTGGAAACCTTATTTCTAAAATGGTTCCACTGGAAATACTCTTATACATAAACATATTCGATTCTCAAAGAAGAGTAGGATAGTGGAGAAAATAAAATAAAATAAAATAAGGACATAAATAAATGCATTTTGTTTTTTTGTAAAAATAGTTGTTTTTTTTGTTGCAACACGCTATCGAAATCAACATCGGTGATAAATATTTCAATTTATTTGTGTATGTAGATGAATTATATTGCAAATAAAAATTCTATAAACACTTATATTCATTTTTATCACCAATTTGAAAAAATGCTTGAATATCATTTTTTTTGGCTTGCGGGCTTGATGAATTTTCTGGAAAAACAGTCGGGACAGTCATGTTTTGAGGGACCAAAAATGAATATTTTTAAAACCTGTTTCTACCCTAGGTAGCCCTTGATGTCTACTTTCTAACTCAATTTGAATCAGTCAATTTGGATTTGAAACGAAAAAGTTAGAACCAAAACATTGACCGGATGTCTAGCGGACAGCTCAGGAACAGAGTTGGGACAGTCAGTTTTTGGAGGCCTAAATGACCATATTTTTAAAACCTGTTTCTCTGGTAGATTCCCCTATGAATATAGTTTCCAATGCAATTTGAATCACTCATTTTTGATATCGTATGGGGAAGTTATGATCAAAATACTGACTGCCTATCGTAAATCAGCACCCTTAAACCTTTGTTTCTCTGGATGTTCCTTACAGTGTTTGACCTATCAATTCTTATTTTCTTCAAAAATTGTTTCTATTGGAGATAAATAAATGAATCTACTTTCATTTCCAATTTGAATCATTTGAATCCGACATCAAACGAAGAATCTATGCTTGAAATATCAATCGTTGGTCTAGATTGGGTAATTGAAAATGACTATGTTATGCAGGTTGTTCTAACTAAAATTGACATATCATATCATTGAATTTCTAAAACCTGTTGCTATTGGAGATAAAAATTTGAATTAGCTCTCATTTGGCTTTGGAATCACTCAATTTCGATGAAAAACAAAGAAGTTGTGATTAAAACACTGCAGGTTAGCATGATTGGCCACTGCTCTCCCGCAAGTGACAGATAAATTTTACTTTGTTATTTTCTCAATGGATTTGTTCTACAGAGTAACTACTTGTTGTTTTTTGCATAATTCTTGGATTAGGGGAGCCCGATCACCTCTCTTTCTCCATGATTTAATGTTTTATTACAGGTAGATACTCGTTTTTTGCAGGTCCTAGGAGAAAAAGAAGGTCAATTTATGGACGAGTGATTCTTGAAACAAATTTTAATAAAACAAAGGAATTTCATCCAACTCATTACCCAACGGATTCATAATAGAACAAATGAAGAATTGATTTCAATTTGAAGATTCATGTCTTATCCCTGCTGCCAAAACATTTTTCAAAGAGACCATTTTTTTGACATAACATCATAGTTGTTGTAACTTAATTTAGTTATTTACATATTGTTTTTAAATAAAATGTTGTTTCTTTTCTAATTTCTCTTATATTTTGTGTTTCAGGTGTTGCTTCATTCAAAGTGTAACTCATCCTTAGCATCAATGCTGTGAACAACGAATTTGTTTTTTTTATGTTTGCATTTTATGATCGACATTTGCATTTTCGCACTTTTTTTTGTGTGCATTTCCTTTGAGGAACACCACTTTTTGAGTGTTTTTGCTGTTCATTCAGAAGAGCAACACTTTGGGATTATTTTTGAGAGCAACCTTTTCTTCCTCTTGTGGGACTATTCCTAGTTCATCTCAACCACATTTTACTGATTCCCATTCATGGCATGAAGTACACTATTTTTACGAGGACAAGAATTATGGATTCTATTGAAGCGAGTTAATATCCTTCACGTTATGATCTTTAACAGGACAGCTCCTTGATGATAGATTATTTTTAAAAAGGGACACAATTATTTATATACTACTTTACTGCATTGTTTTCTGTTGAACATGATATTGATTGATCATCTTAATACCATGCTGGTACCACCCTTCTGGATTATAATCTTCTCTGTCTGTAATAAATGAGATTATGGGTATATTTTTCTATTGACATGTTCAACTTCTTCCACCATCCCTGCTCTTAAGGAGTACTGAGCCTCCCTCTTTTTATCATAAAAATGTGTAATAATAACAAAATTTTGTTCACGGATGGAGGATAGGGGGTCTCATTACGAGCCAGCCTACCATGTTCATAAGGTTGTAAGAAAGTGACATTCCCATTATGGCCACCACACCAGGGTTATGATCCATTGAATAGTCAAATTATCCTTGGAACAGGAGGTCTCATCACGAGCCGGCCTGATCACTTTTTCTACATCCCAATGAATGGCAGTGTGGTTATCTGGTTACCACGCCAGCACACTGGTCTCTTCTGTAAGAACAACACTGAAACTCTCTAGTTATAAATTGAGGATTCTGGCTCATATGGGTTAAAAAGCAACCCTGCCGAGGCTATGGACGCCTGCTAGCAGCAGCGGCTCTGCTTATGGTATTGAAGTTATATCTTATCGTCAATTATTATTATAATACCTTTTTCTTATTTTTTTTTCTTTTTATCAGAGAAGTTATTTCCTTAACTTTTTCCCTGTTTTGAACCTTTATGCATGAGAAATTGTTTTATGATCAATCACATCATTTTCAGCTATCATACTATCAGTAAAGCATCTTTTTGGCACATTGTTGTTCTTTTTCTCTTTTTCATAACTTATCATCAATCCAAAGCATCTTATCTTTTATTCATAACTATCTTTACACACTCTGCTCTCATTATAACCATAACTCCCGCTATCCTATCATTGATATGTGTACTCTGCTTCATTCGCTGCTATATTGTTCATTCCCTTGCCTTGCCATCAGCACAACACCTCTCATATGCTTTATGGTCATGGAATTCCTTTTCCAATTGGAGGGGGGAATGTATGCATTATGGGATTGCATGCGATATGATTACTGCACTCTGCCATCACTTGTTGATTTGCCAAAATATTAGTATTGCATGTATACATAAGTTTTACTGATTGAAATTTTTGCATGCATCTTATCTATTGCTTACACTATGGATTCAAGAACATTGTATGCCAAATAGTGCTTTGTTTGCAGGAAAACAACAAGTATGGGCAGAATTCTATTCATAGCATGACCACACTATTGCACTTAACAGAAGAGGCTCGCGCACATGAACAATTCTTCAGACATGATGTGCTTACCTGGATTCTACCTTTTGCATCACTTTCAGCACCAACTCTGCCTACATCAGCTTCAACACCTGCCATTCCATATATGTCATTCCACATTTTTGGAGGTAAAACTTGAGGTAAAATAGCATAATTTTATGATTTATTACGAATTTAGGAGAATTTCATGAAAATCCATTTTGAGCATTATTTATCATCCTTCATTCCACATCTTTACCACTTTCCCTTTTTCAGCAGCATATCATTTTCAAGTATGGGGGAGCGTTCCTTTCATTCATTTATTTCTTATGACCATGTTATTCATATTCTTTATCATCCATTGCTATTCTTATTCATTCTCAACACCTCCCTTATTCCATGTTGTTTTACACCAAGCATAGAATTCAACAGCTGGTAGCAACCACCCTTATTTGTTTTCTAGCATCGCATGAGGGCATGCTAATTTTTCAGAGAGGGGGAGGAATTGCTACGCATGATGGATGTTTTCTATTTTCTTTCTCATTTAAGGCACACAATTTCAGTGTAGAAATTGATTTCCATAATATTTTTAAAACCATGAACTCAATTCTTGTGATTTCTGGAAAACACAGACGTATCATTAATACAAACCCAGATAATTTCAAGATAAATTGGTTCATAAAATTTCGGAAATCATGCACTCTCACCTACAGCGATTTTGTTTATATCTCATGGTCCATGCATCAAAACAGTCTGATTTTTGGATCATAAAGGCATTCATATATTATAAATTTACTTGCCAAATTTCAACAAAAGTTGGTTTGTAGTTTTTGAGAAAATGGTTAATGAAGTTTGCTGTTACTTATATCATATTTTGTTGCAACTTCATATATACATATAGTTGAATGTCAATATAAAAATTGTTATGCCTTCATCAAAATTACTAAAAGTGAATATTCATTAATTAAGGAAGAATTCATTTGTTCTATCCATTTCATGAGCTGAGATGAACATATTTTTTATTACTTGGTTAACACATGGGTTTTTGTCTTTGGGTTGCATGAGGACATGCAATATATTCAGGTTTTCGTTGCATGAGGACATGCAACATATTGAGTGTGGGGGTATGTTGGGCCGTTAATATGCCATTATTATTATCACTTGTGAACGCTTATTCCACTCATTTCTACCATTCTTCATCACGTCATTTATTATAATTTATTATTTAAATCCATTTTATGATGATTTATGCTTCTATGAATGAATGTTATTTATTCTCCTTTATTTCTAATAAATTGATGATTATGAATTATTTTCTCAATGATAGTTTTAATAAGTTGGTTATAACATTATTCACCATTTTTAGCCTCCAAGGTAATTTCCAGATTGAAGATTTGATCATTAAAAGTGCCAACTCAGAAATGCGCTGGAATAAGGAGTGAAAGTTTTGTGGTTGAGATTCTGAGCAAATGAAGACGAATCTGGAAAATCTGGAACATGGGTTTTGTCCAGAACGGACCCAATTAACTTTATTAAAGAACGGTTTGCCCAAATTCGGCTTGTACTAAGAGAAATGCAGGGTTCTTTGAGCACGATTTTCTCAGATTTGTTGTTGCGGCCGTCCTCCAAATCTCAGCTGCAAAGCCAAATTCGCCTTGTTCTTGTTGATCAAATGGTTAGAAGAAAACCAATTTTGTAATAGAATCATGTTGTAATTATCTCTATTGTAACCACTCTCTGCTCTCTTTGTATTTAAATCAGAACAGAGATCAGAGAGGGAGAGGGATTTTGAGGATGATTCGGGATGGATTCGAATGATGGAATTGAGGATTCAGACTTAGAGATTCAAGAATGAAGATGGATTATTCATGATAGGATAGGGATTGTTGCATTGCCATTGTAATCTTCAAAGCTTTTGCTATTGTAATGATTTCACAATTTGAGGATGAATAAATAAAAGGGTTGTTGTTCATTCACCTGATCTGAAGTAGCCCAGCAGCATCCGCTGGTGGCTAAGGGCCCAGCCTCTGGTGGAGTATGTTGCTGTTGTATCATATCTTTCCAATTTCCACCGTGTGATGGTTTGACTTAGTTCCTATTTCTTTGAATCGTAATGCTTTACAGTTTCATGTTCTTTACTTCGCTGTTTAGTTTGGTTGATTAATTGCAAGAGTTTGCTTTTAAAGAGCTTTCCTAGTTTACTTTCAATGGCAGCTTTCCATTTCCTGTTATTTGCATTATCTTTGCTTTGGTGTGAAGAATGATCTGAAACTGTAGTGGGCATTGGCATTTGCTGTCTAGTCCCCAGATTAATGATATGTTCCTTGGTTACTTTTGGTTACATCAGTTTCCAAAGGGATGAGTTATTGTTACTGGACCCTTGACTGATACATTGCTTATTTTTCCGAATGCATGATTTAAGTCTTAAAATGCTTTGTTGTAAGTAGATTTTATTTCCAGCTTTCATTTACTTTTGGATTTTAAGCACTATACTGCAAAACATTACTCTTGAGTAAATAGCTACCTCAGACTGAGTACACTCTTGAAACAAAAAGTCGTCCCTGGGTTGACAATTAATGTGAGGTAATTAGGAGTTACAAAGACACCTTTTTATCGCTCCACAGTTACCTAACACATCAGAAGAAGAAGCACATCTCTTTAACCTCATCCATATAGATGAAATGGTCATGAAGCCAAATTGGCCAATGAAGCACATAAGAGACATATAAAGGCACAATAAGACAAAAATTTCCAGCCTCACATCTACTTAGAGGGTGACTTGGTTCTTCTTTATGATCAAGAAGCTGATGTAATAGGTATAGGGAAATTTGAACCATTATGGAATGGCCCCTATATTATCAAAAGAGTTCTTGCTAAGGGTGCCTACGAGTTAGTTGATTATGATGGAATTTCATTGGCACAACCTAGAAATGGGTTGTATTTGAAACATTACTATGCTTAATCATGAGTGTAGTAATTTTTTGTATTATATCGTTTATATGCTATTGATTTGCATTCACTATCTTAATTTGTTTTTAGATTTTTCTTGACATTAGTAATCCGCTTTACATTTCATCGCAGATGGCTGAATCTTCGGAGCCATTTTTTGGATATGCTGATGGTGCTAGTCATAGTACGCAGAATATATCCTCTATTGCGTGGGCCATTTTCGCTCCGAACGACGAGTTAGTGAGTTTTCAAGGGATTTGTATTGGTAGATCGACAAACAATATCGTTGAGTATAGCGCGTTGATCGAAATTCTCTCTAATGGCATTTCATTTGGTATTAACAAGATAATCATAAGGTTAGACTCACAACTTATGGTATTACAACTTACTAGTATTTATATTATTAGAAATCCAACACTTCTTAGATTGTTCCTAAGAGTTTGACTTTTGGAGAGACATTTTGATTTCATTCAATATCAACATATTTCCAGAAATTTGAATACTTTAACTAATTCATTAGCTAATCAAGTTTTATATAGACATTTGCGACATAGGTAAAGAAAACATTCACATCATTGAATAAGATTGTACATTAAACACAGGAAAAACTATGAAATCATATAGATAGATAGTTATCGGTTTTACAAAATTTGTGCCCAAGACACATTGGTCATCTAACCTCAAAATGTATGAAAAAATTCACAAGTAAACTAGTGGTGCTCATGGTAACATGCTATAGATCTAGCAATCCTACGAAGAAACTGCATCCAACGATTAGCAACCCCAATAATGTGTCGTTGCAGTCGCATGGGAAGCTCTTCGATCTGGAAATCCAAAATCTCGAAGGTAAACCCTTCTATGTGCTGTTGAAGCTCAGCCAGAGTCTCAGCCATATCAAGGTCCTGAAGGACTTCTCCCTCGATAACCCTCTTTGTTGGTGCATCTGCTTCGCACACTGGTTCCTCTACTGGTTGAACACGACTAATATCTACATTACATCAAACATTTAGTTTAGTCTTGGAAAGAAATAAAAACACAAAAAAATTGTATAAACCTTAGAAAAATAAAAAAATATAGTCAAATCATTCTTACCTATTGCACCCCACTAAGTGCCTTCTCGTAATACTAGATCTGGATCTCCTCGGAAGTCGACGCCTGCATATGCGTACTCATCGATGGTGATGATTTGTCGCCGGAACCAGGCAAAGAATGAAATAGAGAACACAATAGTCGATTGGCCTGCATTCTGACCCATGAGTTCTACCCATATCTATGTTCAAGGATCTCTAGGACTAGATATAGCCAATGTTACATGTTGTGGTTGCATCAGTCGAATCCATTCCAAAGCGAAGGAGATAAGGATTGAACCATAACTGAAATTTTTCTTCCTTCCTCCCTTTTCTTTATTCAGTTGTTCCTTTATCTGATATAGAACAACTTTAAACCAGTTGAAGACTATTAGCTCTAAGCACTCTAGCGCATACTGCATATACGATCTATTCGCTACATGTAGTGTAATGGTGCTAGCAAGTTTAGCGATCGTGAAAAGGATGGTTCTGAAAGGAAAATACTTGACATCTCAAATGTTTATTTTTCCATATTTGCTAGGTTCTACCCCTGGATAGAAATACTGCATAACGTAATCAGGGATAATTTTAAGGATGGAAAATTATTTTGAAGTTTAAAAAATTTGCGAATCTCACTAGTCCCTAATATGCAAACTATAAAATGTTTATTGATGTATTTGTAAAATTATTCAAATTTATAATGATATTATGTATATTTTCTATATAATGTTGGCGATTTTTAATGTAAAATATTTTTATATTGTAAAATTTGGGCGAATCATTTTTATAAAAAAATGGAAATTGGTGATTCTTTTTTTTGGAAAAGCCATGGAAAATTAGCCCACCCACAAATATTATCCCCTAAAATTTTCCATGAAAATAATCCCTCACTGTCTGTCCTCCAACGGTATACCCTATGAGAGAAATGGGAAAACATCTCTTCGAAAAAACTGTGAGAAAATACACGTCCTCAACTATTATGGGAACCATTTTGTTCTTAATGTGAAGTGCCTCTATTACTAGATCCCATGCTCGAACTAAGAACTCCAAGAGTTCTATTTCTTGCCTCATTCTTGACAATTTGAAGTACTTAAGAAGTCCACAATATCTTAGGGCTCTTACAGTACCCAGATCATTCAAGGCAACTATATCTTGTTCTTCATGTTCTCTTTCCCTCCATGTAATCGTCATTATAATTCGATGGAAACCTGAAATACAACCATAAGATCCATTAGATTCCATTCATCACAAATAACTAGGAAAATTTTGGACACAACATGAAAACCAAAAACTTGAACTGCACCCAACGCACTCCCTGGGCTGAGATAGTGAGTTGTACATGCAAGTACCCTTCACTGTACCTGCTATCTAATGTAGGTTTCAACATTTAGCGGTGCATTGCCCTCATTTTGGGCAGATTTTTCCGTAGGGACCTCAAAACCATAAAAATTTGCAAATAATGGAACTGGGATGAATACTAAAAGGAAGAGGAGGTTCATGACACTGACCTGGATCAAACGGAGACAAAATCCATCCACAGAAACGACCGTAATCAACGACTAAATTTCAGGGGAAAAATCGGGTTCAGAGCTCCAAAATGCAAATGGTAACTATGGAATTGTAAAAATGAATAGTGAAACTACTTTTTATAGTCATTTAATTGTTTGCAAGTTAAATTAATTGCTATGACTATAGTTTTATTATTTTTTTATCATAAAATGGGTATTTTTAATCCATTTGATGTTGTTCTGAACATGAATTACAACTAATGAATAGATTAGTTGTGCAGATTCATTCAAAGAATGACTTGATCACAAAGCATACTTTTTCTCCTTATTTTTTGAGCTTTGTTAAAAATGAAAAAGGATTTGAAGCGCACTTTTATCTCTTTTTTGAGCTTCGATAACAGCAAAAAAGGAAACCCTGGAGTCTTCTTTCAGCTCTTTTCAGACACTGATAATGTGAAAAGATTGCCGAGCACTTGTCTTTTCGAGCTCGTTAAAGTAAATAAATCGATATCTGCTCAGTATAAGTTGAACCCTTTTTTGGACTGAGATAGATTATTTACGAAAAAGGAATACCTTGGTTAAACATGACCAAAGAGGTTCTCTGAGATATTATTTTACACTTTTTCGGATCTGAGTGACAAATTTACGAAAAAGTACTTTTGGTGTTCTCTTTCGTCCTCTTTTTCAAACTCTCTAAATATGAAAAAGGACTGGGCTATCACTGTCGTTAAGCTCTTTAAAACATAAAATAGTGATGGGATTGTCGATCATGGCAAGAATCGAGTTTCATTCATCGCTAGACTCGTTAAATTATTAAATAGGGATACATTATTCGGCCGAAGGGTTGAATTATAGATCAAGAAAATGTTATCCTCCTCAATCTTGTTAAAAAATAAAGAGGTATTGGTCGACAAATGACCAAGGAAAATTTGGGAAAAGTAAGCAAAGTTTCTTTTTGGTAGCAAGTCGCTCTTGAACATGACACTTCTTTCACTCCATGTCCGTGACTGTTTGGGTTGGGTAATCATCTTGATGGTTCATTCACACCTATGGTTCATCATACCTTCACTTTGGTTTTAGTTCAATGCTGCCAACTCATCACAGTGTCACCGATATATTCAAGAGAAGTCATCGAGTGATTAAAAACTCATCCATCTGCAATACTCATAAACCTTCATTTTCATGACCCTCATCCCTGAAAATTGATATATCAAGTCATACCCTTGTCTCTGAAATCAGTAACTCCAGTTTTGCAATAAGGTGACTTCCTGTCAACAAAAAATCAATATCTAGGAAGTTCACTTAGAAACATCAGATTCCAGTACCATGAGGCTTGTTACAACATCGAAAAGTTCCTTGCTTCTGGACATTTGACCGAAAGATTTTGTTTGGCGTTCGACATCAAATCATCTATTCACACCTTATGAAATGTCCTGTAGTACCTCGAGGGCCATTGAAATTAATGGTGGTTCTCTTGCATTTGTTAACATCACACATCATTGGCTAGTAATCAAACGATGTATTTCCATGTTCGACTACAAATCATATATTCACATGGCTAGACTTGTACCCGAATGATAAAGTGAACGAGATAAGAAGTCCTCAGATCTAGTTTCATCCATCTAGGTTGTGATTTCAATATTGTTGTACACATCATGTGTACGGTGACTTTACATAAATATTTTCATCCAAACATGGGCCTATATCTGTAGGCATGTATGCATCTGGGCAACATTTCAATGTAGATGACTTTCTGAATTATGTACATGTTATTAGATTTTTTTATATGCTGAACATGGGAATGCCTACCCTCAGCAATTATGATCAAAAGAGGATATATAATGATGTAATGTATTGTAATATTGATGCAAGTGACCACTCCGCTTCGTTTCCAAACTCATCATAGTGTAAAGCTGCTGCTAGAGAGGTTTATATTGTGATAAGGCTTGGGAACGTTGTTGGAAGGTCACTTCAAATTAGTCACTAGGTTGTAACCTCTCCTTCTATCATAAATAAAGAGTATTGTTTATTTTTCCCTATACACATCTGTATTGGCTTTGATTTTCCATATTGCAAGATCTTGGTTGATGTATATGGTTTATGCTTTACTGATTTAGCTAACTAGCTTGAATATATATCTATATTATTGCATCTTCTACTGTTTCAGTGTTCTTTCTTGCAGGAAGCATTCAACTCACAAATCACTTGAATTTGAAGCTGCAATGGATCCGACAAGACTCATTTGGAAGCGACTGAACAATTAAGCCTCCAATATTCTCTGTGTATCTATTCAGAGTTAGGAGAAATAGTCGTATAGACTTTCACCTATTGTTCTAGACTAGCACCTATCTAGGGATGGGAGATTTATCCGTAATTCACAATTCTGACCCAACACTTAACCTTAACCTTAATATTAACCTTAACCTTAACCTTTACCTAACCTTAGCCTTAACCTAACCCTAACCTTACCCTAACCATTACCCTAACTTTAGCATTAACCTAACCTTAACCTTAACCTAACCATAACCATAACCTTAACCTAACCTTAACCTTAACCTTACCCTTAACCTTACCTTAACTATAACCTAACCCTAACCTTGACCAAACCCTTAACCTTAACCTTAACCTTAAATTTACCCTTAACCTAACCTTAACCTTAACCTTACCCTTAACCTTAACCCTAACCTTAACCTTAACCTAAACTTAACCTTGAATTTACACTTAACCATAACCTTAACCTTAACCTGAATAAATCCTTAACCCTAACCATAACCTTAACCTTAACCTACTTAACCTTCACCTTAACTATAACCTAACCCTAAGTTTAAGTTTAAGTTTAAGGTTAAGGTTAGGTTAAGGTTAAGGTTAAGGTTAACGGTTTGGGAAGGTTAAGGTTAAGGGTAAGATAAGGTTAAGGTTAAGATTAAGGTTAGGTTAAGGTCAAGGTCAAGGTTAAGCTTAAGGTTAAGGTCAAGGTTAAGGGTAAACTTAAGGTCAAGGTTAGGGTTAGGTTATAGTTAAGGTTAAGGTTAGGTTAAGGGTAAAGTCAAGGTTAAGGTTAAGGTTAAGGTTAAGGGTAAGGCTAAGGTTAAGGGTTACGCCTTGAATTTACATTTAAATTAACCTTAACCTTCACTATAACATAACCCTAACCTTGACCAAACCCTTAACCTAACCTTAACCTTAACCTTAACCTTCCCATAACCATAAACATAACCTTAACCTTAACCTTAACCTTAACCTAATCTTAACCTTGACTTTAAGGGTAAGGTTTGGTTAAGGTTAGGGTTAGGTTATAGTTACGGTTAAGGTTAAGGTTAGGTTAAGGTTAAGGTTAAGTTTAAGGTCAAAGTTAAGATTAATGTTAAGGGTTTGATTAAGGTTAAGGTTAAGGTTAAGGTTAAGGGTAAATTTATGGTTAAGTTTAAGGGGTTAAGGTTAGCTTAAGGTAAAGTCAAGGCTAAGGTTAAGGTTATAGTTAATTTAAGGTTAAGGTTAAGGTTAAGGTTAAGGGTAAAGATAAGGTTATGGTTAAGGTTAAGTTAAGGGTAAAGTCAAGGTTAAGGTTAGGATAAGGTTAAGGTTAAGGTTATTGTTAAGGTCAAGTTAAGATAAGGTTAAGGGTAAGGTTAAGGTTAAGGTTAGGTTAAGGTTAAGGTTAAGGTAATGTTAAGTGTAAAGTTAAGGTTATCGTTAGGTTAAGGTTAAGATAAGTTTAAGGGTAAGGTTAAGGTAAAGGTCAAGGTTAAGGTTAAGGTTAAGGTAAAGTGTAAGGTCAAGGTTAAGGTTAAGGTTATGGTTATGGGAAGGTTAAGTTTAAGGTTATGGTTAGGGGAAGGTTAAGGTTAAGGTTAAGGTTAAGGTTAGGGTTAAGGTTAGGGTTAAGGTTAGGGGAAGGTTAAGGTTAAGGTTAAGGTTAAGTTAAGGTAAGGTTAAGGTTTAGTCAAGAATAGGGTTAGATTATGGTTAATGTTCAGGTTAGGTTAAGGGAAAAGTCAAGGTTAAGGTTATGGTTATGTGAAGGTTAAGATTAAGGTTAAGGGGTTAAGCTTAGGTTAAGGGTAAAGTCAAGGTAAAGGTTAAGGTGAAGGTTAAGGTTGAGGTTAATGTTATGGTTATGGGAAGTTTAAGGTTAAGCTTAAGGTTAAGGTTAGGCTAAGGTTAAGGCTAAGGTTAAGGTTAAGGTTAAGGGTTTGGTCAAGGTTAGGGTTAGAATATAGTTAAGGTCAAGGTTAGGTTAGGTTACAGTTAAAGTTAAGGTCAACGTCAAGGTTAAAGTTAAGGTTAAGGTCAAGGTCAAGGTCAAGGTTAATGTTATGTTAAGGGTAAGGTTAAGGTTATGGTTAGGTTATAGTTAAGGTTATGGTTGGGGTAAGGTTAGGGTTAGGTTATAACTAAGGTTAGGGTTAGGTTAAGGTTAAGGTTAATGTTATGGTTATAGGAAGGTTAAGGTTAACGTTAAGTTTAGGTTAAGGTTAAGTTTCAGGTTAAGGTTAAAGTTAAGGTTAAGGTTAAAATTTTGGTCAAGGTTAAGGGTTTGGTTAAGGTTAAGGTTAAGGTTAAGGTTAGGTTAAAGGTTCAAACCCTTAACCTTAACCTTACTAAACCTGTAACCTTAACCTTAATTATAACCTAACCCTAACCTTGACCAAACCCTTAACCTTAACCTTAACCTCACTAAACCCATAACCTTAACCTTGGCCTTAACTATAACCTAACTCTAACCTTGACCAAAACCTTAATATTAACCTTAACCTTAAGCTTAACCTTCCCCTAACCTTAACCCCAACCTTAAACTTAACCTTAACCCTTAACCTTAACCTTACACCCTTAACCTTAACCTTAACCATAACGCTAACCTTGACCAAATTCTTAACCTTAACCTGAACCTTTTCCCTAACCTTGACCAAATTGTTAACCTGAACCTTAACCTGAACCTTTACCCTAACCTTAACCCTAACCTTAACCTTAACTATAACCTAAAACTAACCTTGATGAAACCTTAACCTTAACTTTACCCTTAACCTAAGCTTAACCTTAACTATAACCTAACCCTAACCTTGAACAAACCCTTAACCTTAACCTTAACCTGACTAAACCCGTAACTTTAACCTTAACCTTACCTTAACCTTAACCTTGCCTTAACCTAAATTTAAGATTAACCTTCCCCTAACCTTGACCCTAACCTTACCATAAATTTACCCCTAACCCTAACCTTGAGCAAACCCTTAACCTTAACCTTAACCTCACCCTTATCCTTCACCTTATCCTTCACCTTAACCTGACTAAACCCATAACCCTTAACCTTAACCTTTCCCTTAACCTTCACCTTAACCTTAACCTTGACTTTACCCTTAACCTAACCTTAACCTTAGATATAACCTAACCCTAACCTTGAACTTAACTTTACCCTTAACCTTGGCCTTAACATTAACCTTAATCTTTACCTTAACCTAAGCTTAACCTTAAACTTAACCTTAACCTTATCTTACCCTTAACCTAACCTTAACCTTAACCATAACCTAACCCTCACCTTAACCTAACCTTAACCTTAACCTTAACCTTAACCTTAACCTAACCTTAACCTTCCCCTAACCTTAACCCTAAGCTTAACCCTGACCTTAACCTTAACTTCACCCTTAACCTAACCTTAACCTTAAAATTAACCTTAACTTAGCCTAACCTTAACCTTAACCTTAACCAAACCTTTAACCTTGACTTTAACCTTAACCATAACGTTAACCTTAACCTAAATAAACCCGTAACCTTAACCTTAACCTTAACCTAAGGTTAAGATTATCATTAAGGTTAAGGTTAAGGACAATTTAAGGTTAAGGGTAAGGTTAAGGTTAAGGTTACGGGTTTAGTCAGGTTAAGGTTAAGGTCAAGGTTAAGGTTAGGTTAAGGGTAAAGTTATGGTTAAGGTGAAGGTTAATGGTAAGGTTAAGGTTAATTTTATGGGTTTAATGAGGTTCATGTAGGGTTAGGTTATAGTTAAGGTTAAGGTTAGGTTAAGGGTAAACTTAAGGTTAAGGTTAGGTTAAGCTTAAGATAAGGTTAAGGGTAAGGTTAAGATTAAGGTTAAAGGTTAAGGTTAAGATGAGGTTAAGGGTAAAGTTAAGGTTAAGGTTAAGGTTAAGGTTAGGGGAAGGTTAAGGTTAAAGTTAGGTTAAGGTTAAGGTTACAGGTTTATTCATGTTAAGGTTAAGGTTAAGGGTTTGGTCAAGGTTATGGTTAGGTGTTATGGGTTTAGTCAAGTTAAGGTTAAAGTTAAGGGTTTGGTCAAGGTTAGGGTTAGGCTATAACCTTGCCCTTAACCCTCACCTTGACCTTAACTATTTTTATCACTTGATTTGAACCTCAGGCTGAAAAAAGGAAAATTAGGGTAACCTCAAACCACGCTCAGCCTTGCAGCTAGCCCTACAAGGTCAGGAGAGGGCTGTCTCCATAAAATGGATATTCAATGAAGTGTATTTACAAACTGATTTTAGGCTAGGTATAATAATGGGAAATTTTTTTAATGAATTTCAGGGTTGTATGGAATAGATGGGACAGTTTGAAGCTGGGGAATTAAACCAGAGATATTGGGTATTTCATGGGGCAATGTAGGCAGGAAATTTAACAATTAAGTTTAAATAATGATGGGATGGTAAGACTGGCGAGAAGATGAAAAGGGCATAAGAGATGGATCCTTTTCAAATAGAAGAAAACATAGAACATTGAATGATTTCCCAAGGCATAGCATTAATAATCGATTATACCTATCTATCTTGAAATCATTCAACCATAAATGTTTATGAATTAATGGTGAACATAACACATTTACAGATGAAAACAAAGGAGAGAACAAATGCTAAATTTCATACCACATGGATCCCACAAATCAGAGCTGCATATCTTTATTAATTCCCTGTCAAACTGTTACAAGGGAGTGCAGAGCGTCCTCGAATTTTTTTTCCACACTTAATTCCCTTACTTACTGCCTGCCTACAAATGAATGAAAATTACATTAAATAGACCGGAATTTTGAGGGAAATAGGTCCATAGAAAGAGGAGTTGTTTCTCCAGCTCATGAACTAAAATATGATCATAGGAAAGAGACCAACAGTTTTCCCCTAAAAAGAAGGAGCAACAATACATTTTTGACCATCTGGAGATTTTCTGTTACATTTGCTTTAAACAAAGAAGAAGACAAACTGTAATGATCTTTTCGTTTCATAATTAGCTTCTCATATTTGACTGTTTCCTTTCTTTGTCTTTATCCTTTGAAGAAAATTCCTTTGAAATTATAAAAATAAAATTATTCCCTTTAGTGAAGGAAAGACTCATTTTGAGTGGAAAGAGTGAAGGGAAAGGAGGTGGGCCCGAATCACAATCACAAATTGGAGCAAGAGAGGGACGAGAGAAGGTCATAATAAAAATTGCGATGCGATGGGGAATAGGGTTTAATCGCAATCGCAAATCGGGGATGGAAGGGAAGCAGGAGCAAAGTATTATATGGGAACAAAATGTGCGATGCAATGGAATTACTTTGAAAAAATTTAAAATCGAATTATACCGTTTAACAAAGGGAAAAGTGCTATTAATCAGAGCGGTGTGGAAAGGTCTTAAGGTGGGGCCCGTTAACAATCACAATCAGAAGATCGTGGAAGAGGGAAAGCGGGTTCAAGTGCTTGGGAAAAAAATCTGCGATTGCGATGATGCAATGGGTTATGGGTCATCTGATCGGATGGGTAGATCGACGGTGCAAATGCAATCGGGGGAGCAGAGTTAATCGTAATCGAAATAATCATGAAGGGTCAATAGATCGATCGGGATGTGTGATTACAATGATGCGATCACATATGGGCCATCGGATTTTTAAGGAGATCAACGGTTGGGATGTAATCGGGTGGGGTCAATCAGGAGTTATGCATTTTAATGTTGCGATCGGATCGAAAGCAGGGTTATGCGATTCGATCAAAAATATTCAATCAAAAGTATTACAATGAGCGGCCCATGAACTTTATGATGTGATCAATTGCATCAGAGGTTTTACAGTCGGGAAGGGTCGATCGAAAGAGGGGATTTATATAAAAAACTTTAAAATTTTATTATGAAGTTTAAGGGAAAATGAGGAAAAAGGGTTTATTTAATCTCATTAGAGTTTATGGGTTAAAAAGGCCTTTGAAATGTGATTTATGAAATCGGATAGGGGGAAAGGGGTTTTATAAAGAAAAACTTCAAACTTTTTATGAAATAAAGTGTAAGAAAAAAATGGGAAAAGGGGAAGGGTTAGGCTATAAGGGAGCTTCTTTCACTTAGGCATAATTTTTTATTCATTTGTCAGTTTTGAGAGTATAATATACCGTTTGGAAAGCTATTTTTGAGCTCTTTCTGATGGACATACCTAGAACATGATTTGACACTGAAAATGTTGTGGAAAATTTCTCTGAAGGGCAGGGTGGTGACTTTGTGGAGATAGCAGTTTCTGAAGTGCGACTTATTACATATGAAGACATAAAATTACATAAAAGATGGTAATGAAAGAAAATTACCATGTTTTCACCTCAAAACATGGTTTTGAGGTGAAAATTACATCAAGATGAATAAAACTCTTTGATCTTCCTAGGTGTTGTGACTTTGAGTTTATTAGACCTCCTCATGACTTTGCTGATATTTATTGACACTTGACTCATATATTTGACCATGATGAGACCTTAGAACCTAATGGAACCAACCGTATGAACTAATGACATGAATTAGAAAGTGAAATTGAATCATGAATAAAGACCATAGAGATGAGAATCAGCAAGTTTCACATGAGGGAAAACTGATGAAAAACCACTACCATCAATGAGTCCATGACCTAATGGAATGGTGAAAATTTATGGTATGGGACTCCTAATATGCAAATGAAAAAGAGCAATTTTGATCACTGATGGCAGTATGACTAGACTGACACTAACATTGGCTCCAAAGGGGATGGTAGCTCCTTGGAGGTGCCAAGAACACCGTAGAACAAGTAGCCTTATCCATTGGGCATGGAGCCAAAAAATAATGAAAACTGACACAATGAAGATTGACTCTAACTCAAGACTAAGACTAAAAACTAAAACAAAACCAAACTTTACACATATCATTTAAGTTTTATAGCCTTCACCTCGGGCCCCAAACTTTAACGACTGTGTACTTGAAATCTAACCAAAAATAACATGGTATATGAAATGATTGTGACATAGTTTCTGATCCATTATCTTCAACAGTGGTAGTGCTTCAAAAGCCTACCATTCACTGATCCTCCCGGGAAATCTTGGCCATCCATCTCTGAAAGCAAGAAAGCATTTTGTCCCCTGAATGCTGAAATATTGTATGGTCCTTTCCACAGGTTGTCGAACTTACCATGCTTCACTTTGTCTTCATTTCTAGCATCCCATCTCAACACCATGTCATCTAACTGAAACTTCTTTGCTTTGGTATTACGGTCATATATCCTCTTTATTTTCTCCTGCAACTGAATAGCATTTTGAGACACTTCCTCTCTTTTCCACTGAAGGTGGATCATCTAATTGATCCTTCGCTGATTATCATCTTCTTCACTACCAACTTCTTGCAATAATATCGTGATCGGAACTGTAAGAAATGTAGGAAAGATAGCATCAGTACCATAAATTATTTCAAACGGTGACATACCTATGGATTTCTTACTGCTAACTTTGTCTGCCCACAATGCGTTGATGAGCTTTCGATGCCAGTTCCTTTTGTTTGCCTCCAGTATTTTCTTGATTATATTTATTAGAGACTTGTTTGACGATTCTACCAGGCCATTTCCTTGTGGGTATTATTCTTTTGAATGGCCCAACACAATATTGTATTTGTTGCAGAACTCCACCATATTCTTAGACTTGAATGCTGCTGCGTTATCTCTTATAATTTTGTGAGGGCAACCAAAATGAGATAAGATATTTGACTCTAAAAATTGATAACAGATGCTTAGCTTGGTACTCTCCTTTTATCTATTTTATTATCAACTTTGAATCTCCATAGAGATAAATCCTCTTTTCATTTAGCTTCTTCAAAATTTTCAAACCTGCAATCAAAGCTTCATACTCTGCTTCATTGTTAGAGCAGTCAAAAGCCAATTTGTAAGCACATACTCTAACATTGCTAGGAACTTTTTCAGGCTAGAAAATAGGGCTCCAAATCCATATTCCTATACTAGCACCGCCCTTGCCAACAACTCCATCAAATTCCATACTCCATAGGCCTTCTTATTCTTCTTGTAGATGCTGAAATTTTTCTTCTTTCTCTACTTTATCTTGACTAGTTTCTGCATCTTTCTGTTGTTCACTGTCCTTTGGCTGCTGGTAGGTAGGAAGCTTAGGAATGCTTGCTGCTTTATCTGTCTTCTATTTAAGGATTTCCCTAATTTTTTTTGAAATTTCAGGTATCTCATCTACTTCTACCAACTGAACGTTTTCATCATTCAAAACACCATCTGAATATAATACAAATTAATCTAAATCTGTGTGGACTGCATTAATGGGATGATTTACTGGCTTCTCTTTGCTAGTGATCATGTATTTCATCTTCTTCTCCCTATATAGTTTTCTCAACTGACCAAACATGGGGATGGTGGCATAAGAGAATTCAAGTTATAAGGTTACTTTAAGTTTTGCACCCCAAGACCTGGATAGAAGCATCCCAAACCGTTGTGGAACATTGACAACAACTACATCCATTAAAACATTCTTGGCTGGGATTTGATGTAAAGATACTACCAAGTCTTTGATAAGACCAATACAATGGACCATACCTGAGTCAAAGGAATACAAATCATGGTATTCGTAAGTAATATCAAGTCCTAACTTCTCCATGATGGCTTTGGGCATCAAATTATGTGAGGCTTCGGAGTCCAACATAACATTATGTAAGATGAACTCATGCAATCTAAGACTTAGGTAAAAGGGAGGGACTTAACTTTCTTTAGATTGATCTTCTGTGGCTGGACCAAAAATGAGTTCAGGGTAATCATCTTCAACATTTACCATATCTGAAACAGAGTCTATTTGAAACATTATAGACACTTGATGTTTGTAAGTGCTATTTTTCACCAACTCAGTCAAGGGCATGGACACTTTCAGCTTAGAAATTTCATTTTCTAAATTAAAAGAAGGAACTTTTTCTATCTCTTTGATGGGAGGATCTTCCTCTCTACTTGCTCCTTTGCTGCGCTATGTTGGTTCTTCTCATTTGGAATATTAGTTGATGAAGATGCCTTGCTTGGATAAGGATCCGTAGGATCTTTTCCTTTTTTATGAGTATTTGAAGAATCGTTTATCGATTGGAGCTCTTTTCTCTTCTGAAAGGGATTGATCAGGACATCTCTGTTCCTCAAATAATATTTCTTTTTTTGGGCTGATAAAGCATTCATGTACCCTCTTTGGTAATCATCAGACTCTTGTTAGAAAATTAATTATTACATAGCAATGAAACACATAAAATATGCAGAAAATACAAGCACACAAAACACATAAAACCAGAGAGACACAGATATACGTGGTTCACCCAGTTTGGGCTACGTCCACCCTAAACATCCAGTCCTTCCTTTATATTATCCAACAAAAATTGAAGAGACAAAACCTACAGCAGATCGGTTGTAATATCCTCTGTTCTCTCTCACAGTCTCCCTCTCTGTTTCTCGCTCCGAGAATACACTCATAATACACAGCCGCAATACAATGCCCTCATATATACAAGAGGGTTTCCTTCTAGGGAAAAAAAACCCTAATCTAAACATAACTTCTACCATCAGATCATTTGCCTAATGAACGGCCCAGATTGACTAGAAATTACTATACTTTTACAAGGCAATTTTACATCTGTTTTTAGCTTCGGGGGGTTCCGAAAAGCGCTGCCGCCCCCCCCTGGACCCCCCACGGTAGCGATTAAATTTCGGGCAGCGTTGCCGCCCTTGTTTAAGGTACAGGGGTCCAATGCTGTGATACAAAGTAAACAAGATAATCAGGCTCCACACCCAACAACTCTTCTTCTAACACTGCATTATTGGCGAAAATTAAATCTTCATCTTTTTGAACGTCTGCAATTGCTATATATTCTTCATCTTCTGTAAGAAATATGGGCACACCATTAGTCGTAAATATATGGTTGGATTCAACCACAGGATCATCATCATCATCTGTCTCTATTCCTTGAACATAATTCTGCTATAATGGAGTTCTGATCTGCTGCTGCAGTGCTGATTGGTCTCACGCTCTCTGTTCTCTTTATTTAATTATGAATTGTGACTGATGTCCTCTGAAATTTGGATTCCTTATTTGTGCTTCAGGCCTATCTGAAATTGTTAGCCAATCAACCATATTTTCCACGGTCTGGATCAAAGTGTCCATCTTACTATCTGAAGGAGAGGCTTCTTCTTTCACAGTGACTCTCTTTTCAGCTCTAGTCCGTGCTCTTTTGGCTAGCAAATTCGCTTCTACACTTACAACTATCTTCTGCATGTCTTCAAGTGAGGTAGGATCTCTTTCTCGCAGCTGATATGCCATATTAACATCGAAACCATCTAGAAACTTGTGCAAGGCTAATCCCATAGGAGGTTTCAGGTTAGCTAGAATAGCATTATATACAACATTAAATCTGAGACAATAATCCTCTACAGTTTCACCCACATTTCTTTTAATATTTTCATATTCAGACAAAATTTGGAGTGGCTTTTTCTTTACCTCCCACCGGTCTAAGAACTGTGTATGTAACTCCTTCAAAGTGTGGATAGAGCCTGATGGTAAGGCTCTGAACCACTTCCTAACTTCACCTCCAAAGCTTTGGACAAAAAGCCTTGTGGTTACATTCTCTGCCTCTACTTCATGAAGATAAAAAAATTCATTCATCTTATCAACATGATATTGGGCTGTGATGCTTTGAGTGGCATCAAAAATAGGAATTTTACTTTGATAATCAGCAGACATATCATTCAAATTCTGAGGTAAAACTAGGGGTGCATACTAGGCATCCATGACTTGAGGGGGATTTACAATAGCGTTTGTGCTACTAGGATGCAAGGGAGGTGTTGATGGAGGAGATGAAAGCTGAGAATTAACTGCTAAAGCTGATGGGAATGCTAATGACTTAGGAGGAGGAAATGGTTTTCCTGATGACTCTGAAGGCTCAGGGATATTGGTTACAATGATAGAAGACTGAGGGGAATTAAAAATATAATCATGAATTGATGTATTTTCCCTCTGAACTTCGATATCTACAAGAAATTATGGATCTAAAATTGTGTCATCAAGTGCGATTTAGAAATTAATTCTAAACAAAGAAATCTCAAAACACTCATCAAACTAAAGATCTTCTACAAACAACCACTCACTGGATCAAGTATGGGATCTGAAAATTGGTCTAGGAATTAGTGATCCTTCTTGTCTTCTGACTATTCTTTGAATGAGATTAGGATTTTCAAACACAGGGGGAGGATTTGGATCAGGGTTGGCCCTTGTGTACCTTCTTGAAGCCAGTTTGGTCAAATTTCTACTTTACAAAATTTTATTTCAGTCTAGCAAGCTCTGAACATCATCATCCAGGGTCCAAAAATTTACGAGGAAAATATTACTTCGGTGATCAATATTTTGTGTTAAATTTTCCCCCAGTAGAGTCTCCAGAAATTTTATCACCTGATTTGAACCTCAGGCTGAAAAAAGGCAAATCACGGTAACCTCAAACCACGCTCAGCCTTGTAGCTAGCCCTATAAGGTCAGGAGAGGGCTCTCTCTGTAAAAAGGATACTCAATGAAGTCTATTTAAAAACTGATTTTAGGCTAGGTATAATAATGGGAAATGTTTTTAATGAATTTCAGGGTTGTATGGAATAGATGGGATAGTTTGAAGCTGGGGAATTAAACCAGAGATACAGGGTATTTCATGGGGCAAGGTAGGAAGGAAATTTAACAATTAAGTTTAAATAATGATGAGATGGTAAGACTGGCGAGGAGCTGAAAAGGGCATAAGAGATGGATCCTTTTCAAACAGAAGAAAACATAGAACATTGAATGATTTCCCAAGGCAGAGCATTAATAATGGATTCTACCTATCTATCTTGAAAGCATTCAACCATAAATGTTTATGAATGAATGTTGAAAATAACACATTTACAGATAAAAACAAAGGAGAGAAAAAATTCTAAATTTGATACCACATGGATTACACAAATCAGAGCTCATATCTTTATTAATTCCCTGTCGAACTGTTACAAGGGAGCGCAGAGCATCCTCGAATGTTTTTTCCACACTTAATTATCTTAATTACTGCTTGCTTACAAATGAATGAAAATTACATTAAATAGACCAGAATTCTAAGCGAAATAGGTCCACAGAAAGAGGAGCTATTTCACCAGCTGATGAACTAAAATCCGATCATAGGAAAGAGACCAACAAGTTTCCCCTGAAAAGAAGGAGCAACAATACATTTTCGACCATCTGGAGATTCGTTGTTACATTTGCTTTAAATAGAGAAGAAGACAAACTGTAATGATATTTTCATTTCATAATTAGCTTCTCGGCTTTGACTATTTCATTTCTTTGTCTTTATCCTTTGAAGAAAACCAACTTTGAAGAAAATGCCTTTGAAATTATAAAAATAAAATTATGCCCTTTAGTGAAGGAAAGACTCATTTTGAGTGGAAGGAGCGAAGGGAAAGGAGGTGGGCCTGAATCACAATCACAAATTGAAGTGGGAGAGGGACAGGAGCAGGTCATAATAAAAATTTCGATGCAATGGGGAATAGGGTTTAATTACAATCGCAAATCGGGGATGGAAGGGAAGCGGGAGTAAAGTATTATATGGGAATAAAATGTGCGATGCGATGGAATTACTTTGAAAAACTTTAAAACCGATTTATAGCGTTTAACAAAGGGAAAAGCGCTTTTACTTGGAGCGGTGCAGAAAGGTCTTAAGGTGGGGCCCGTCAACAATCGCAATCGGAAGATCGGGGAAGAGGGAATGCGGGTTCAAGTGCTTGGTAAAAAAATATGTGATTGTGATGATGCGATGGGTTGTGGGCCATCTGATCAGATGGGCAGATCGATGGTGCAAATGCAATCGGGGGAGTGGAGTTAATCTCAATCGGAATAATCAGGAGGGGTCAATCAGAGGGGATCGATCGGGATGTGCGATTGTGATGATGTGATTGCATATGGGCCATCAGATCTTTAAGGGGATCAATGGTTGGGATGTAATCACTTGGGGTCAATCGGGAGTTATGCATTTTAATGTTTTGATCCGATCGGAAGCGGGGTTATGTGATCGGATCAGAAATATTCAATCGAAAGTATTACAATGAGCGGCCCATGAAATTTGCGATGCGATCAATCGCATCAGAGGTTTTACAATCGGGAAGGGTCGATCGGAAGAGAGGATTTATATAGAAAACTTTAAAATTTTATTATGAAGTTTAAGGGAAAATGAGGAAAAAGGGTTTATTTAATCGCATCAGATTTTATGGGTTAAAAAGGCCTTTGCAATGTGATTTATGCAATTGTATCGGGGAAAGGGGGTTTTATAAAGAAAAACTTCAAACTTTTTATGAAATAAAGTGTAAGAAGAAAATGGGAAAAGGGGAAAGGTTAGGCTATAGGGGAGCTTCTTTCACTTAGGCATAATTTTCGATTCATTAGTCAGTTTTGAGAGTATAATATACCGTTCAGAAATCTCTTTCCGATCTCTTTCTGATGGACATACTTAGAACATGTTTTGACACTGAAAATGTTATGGAAAACTTCTCTGAAGGGCAGGGTGGTGACTTTGTGGAGATAGAAGTTTCTGAAGTGCGGCTTATTACATATGAAGACATAAAATTACATAAAAGATGGTAATGAAAGCAAAGTAACATGTTTTCACCTCAAAACATGGTTTTGAGGTGAAAATTACATCAAGCTAAATAAAACATTTCTTTGATCTTCCCAGGTGTTGTGACTTTGAGTTTATTAGACCTCCTTGTGACTTTGCTGATATTTATTGACACTTGACTCATATATTTGACCATGATGAGACCTTAGAACCTAATGGAACCAACCCTATGACCTAATGACATGAATTAGAAAGTTAAAGTGAATCATGACTAAAGACCATAGAGAGGAGAATCGGCAAGTTTCACATAAGGGAAAACTGATGAAAAACCACTACCATCAATGAATCCATGACCTAATGGAATGGTGAAAATTTATTGTATGGGACTCCTAATATGCAAATGCAAAAGAGAAATTTTGATCACTGATGGCAGTATGACTAGACTGACACTAAAAAATATAACCTAACCCTAACCTTGACCAAAACCTTAACATTAACCTTAACCTTCCTTAACCTTAACTATTATCTAACCCTAACAATAACCTTACCCTTAACTTTACCTATAACCTATACCTAACCTTGACCTTAACTATAACCTTAACCCTAACCTTAACCTTAACCTTACCCTAATCTTAACCTTAACCTAACCTTAACCTTGACTTTACCCTTAAACTAACCTTAATCTTAACCTTAACCTAACCTTAAACTTACCTTAACCTAACTTAACCTTAACATTGACCTTGACCTTGAACTTAACTTTAAATTTACCCTTAACCTAACCTTAACCTTAACTATAACCTAACCCTAACCTTGACCTTAACTTTACTCTTAACCTTGACCTTAACCTTAACCTGACTAAACCCGTAACCTTAACCTTAACCTTAACCTTTACCCTTAAGGTTAGGTTAAGGGTAAATTCAAGGTTAAGGTTATGGTTATGGGAATGTTAAGGTTAAGGTTAAAGTTAAAGTCAAGGTTAAGCCTTAACCTTAACCTTAACCTGATTAAACCCAAACCTTAACCTTATCCTTAACTTTACCCTTAACCTAATCTTAACCTTAACCTTGACCTTAACCTTAACCTTACCCTTAGCCTTCACCTTAACCTCAACCATAACCTTAAATATAACCTAACCTAACCCTAAGTTTAAGGTTACAGGTTTAGTAAGGTTAGAGTTAAGGTTAAGGTTAAGGTTAAGGTTAAACCTAACCTTGACTTTACCCTTAACCTTGACATTACCCCTAACCTTCTCTTAAATTTAACCTAACATTAACCTTTACCTTGACCTTAACCTTAACCACAACCTTAAACTTAACCTTAACTGTAACATTAACCTAAACCTTCACCTTAACATTAACCTTAACCCTAACTTAACCTAACCAGAACCTTAATCTTAACCTTAACTTAACCTTATCTTACCCTTGACCTTAACATTAACCTAAACCCATAACCTAACCTAACCTTATCCTTAACCTTCCCATAACCATAACCTTAACCTTGAAGGTTAGGTTAAGGTAAGGTTAAGGTTAAGGTTGAAGTTAGGTAAAGGTTAATGTTAAGGGTAGGCTATAGTTAAGGTTAATGTTAAGACCAGTAACCTTAACCTTCACCCTTAACCTTAACTTTAACCTTAACCTTAACCTGATTAAACCCGTAACCTTAAACTTAACCTTAACCTTAACCTTGACCTTAAATATAGCCTAACCTAGCCTTAACCCTAACCTTGACCTTAACGTTAACATAACCCTAACCTTAACCTTAACCTTAACCCTAACCTTAACCTTAAACTTGACCTTAACCTTAACCTTGACTTTAAACTTAACCTAACCTTAACCTTAACCTTAACCTCAACCTTATCTTAAGCTTATCCTAACATTAACCTTAACTTGACTAACCTTAACCTAACTAAACCCTTAAGGTTAGGGTAAAGTTAAAGTTAAGGTTAAGGTTAGGTTAAGGGTAAGGTTAAGGGTAATCTTAACCTTAACCTTCCCATGACCATAACCTTAACCTAACCTTAACCTTACCCTTAACCTTAACTATAACCTAACCCTAACCTTAACCTTAACTATAACCTAACCCTAACCTTAACCTCAACCTTAACCTAACATTAACCTTATCTTAAACTTAACTATAACCTAACCCTAACCTTGACCAAAGGGTAAGGATAGGGTAAGGTTAAGGTTAAGGTTAGGGTTAGGTTATAGTTAAGGGTAAGGATAGGGTAAGTTTAAGGTTAAGATCAAGGTCAACGTCAAGGTTAAGGTTAAGTTAGGTTAAGGTAAGGTTAAGGTTAATATTAGGTTAAGGGTAAGGTTAAGGTTAGGTTAAGGTCGGGGTTAAGGTTAGGTTAAGGGTAAAGTTGTTACACTGAAAAATTGTCATCCTGACATTCTGCTATGTGTATGAGCTCATTATTACTCATACTTCCTCCTTTGCAAGTTTAACATATCAGTTCCTCATGTCAAGCCTTGAAAATCAGAGAAAAGTTCATAAAAATCTCCTTAACTTTGGTGTCGTACTTTCTCTCTATATTGCCTGCTGTCCAACACCTAATGTTCAAGTCTCCTGTGTACCTGAATGCACTTTCTCTGTGTTATGGGTGCGGACCCCTGTAAAGATCAAAAAGGTGCAAGTAAATTAAAAAAATCTCGATTACAGTAAATTCTAGAAGCCTCTAGAAAGAATCTTGCGGTGGCAAAACCGCTCTTTTGAGGTTCATGTATCCCTTACCTTATGGAGCTAACCCCTTGATGTGAGGAGCTTATCCATTTGAAGGAGGATTCTATCCCTTCATAGTTGGAACTGAAAACCTCCTCTTTTCCACTATAAAAAGAGGCATTGGGTAGCCTCAAGGGGAGTTCAAGCTTTAGAATATTTGAGGTTAAGTGCTGTTGAGATTCAGACTCATTTAAGTAAGATTTTTGTGAGGAGAGATCACATACCTCTATTTTTCTTGGTTGGAGGAGTGTGGAGCTTATCAAAGTAGAGGAGACTCCTGCTTGGGTCCCCGGGAAGGCCTGTTCAACATCAAGGCTAAAGTTGTAAGGTTTTCCTTCTTTTGAAATTAATACAAATATACTCATTTTTCTCAATAAGCTGTTAGTTAATGGTTTATTTTATAGATTACTTGATCACTATGATAAGCATGATTTATGATGATTTCTATACAGGTGTTATTTAATATTTTTCTTGTTTGTGACTGTAGGTTTACGGAGATAATTCCTTCAAGTGCACGAGGGACAACAACGACTTCAAACAAGCGCTGGACATACGGTAAGTCTTTTACACCTCTATAGAGTTTTTTGTAAATCATATATGCTTAGAGAAAGATTAGTTTATTTGGCTGTTTGTTGCTAGATAATTTTAGTACTAGGGAGATCGGTCTTGTCCACAAGACGGATTAATCCACGGAACAAATTGGCAACTCCGCTGGGGAAGAACTTGTTGTTTTCTGGTTCTCTTTTATTTTGATTTGAGGAAAAGTTTTTCCTGGTTTTTGATTGATATATATCTGCCTGGGTAGCTTAGGTTTTCCCTGTTTTTGAAAATTTTGAAATCTTTTATGTTTTTCTCTAGTTTTTCTGGGGACCACACTTTGTCTTTTTTGCATAGTGTGGGCAGTTTCACACTTTCCTTAAGTAAATAGTGAAGGACTGCACCTGTTACTTCTGGAAGCCTGCGGACCCTATTAAAATTTTGAAAAAATCAAAATTTCTTTTTTTAGTTTATCTATATTTTGATTTAGATTTTTTGGTTTCTGCCCAGATTGATCATTGTTTATGTCAAAAGATTTTTGTGAATGAATTCCAGCAGTATTGGTGTTTTGATGATTTTCTAGAATTTTTGTGTTTTGGATTGCTTTTCACTTGGTCTTTGTAGTGATTCAAAGCATTGGCAGTTTGAAGTACCTTAGATTACATTGGTATTTTTGTCTTTTTGCTGAATCTGACCTGATTGTGAAATCATCCTTTATTAAGAAATAGATCTACTTGTTTCTTTGCAAATATTCGAAAAAAATTTTGTTATAGGGTTTTGAATTTCATTTTTTATAAAAAAACATATTTGAGTGTTTTTGATATGTTTTTTATTCTGGATGAATAGATCCTTAGTTTGCTGAAAAAATAAGTAAAACATTCTTCAAAAAATCTTAAAGCTTTTATTCAATTAGATTTTTAAAGTTTCTAGATCTCTAAATTAGTTTTGTAGTTTTGAGTGCTTTTAAAAATTTGTAGATTTCTTTTGAAGAAAAATTGTTTTTATAGTTTCAAGTTTTTGAAAGTGAAAGGATTTTTTTGTGAGCTTTGATAATTTGTCTCATTTTGAGTTATTGTTGAAAAGACAAAAATATTTTCTTCCAATTGTTTAAAGAAAGAATTGTTTATTAAAAGAATTACATTCTCGAACTCTTTCTTTAGCTAGAATTTCATTGAAAGAAAATGAATTGATTATCATTTTTAGGTACATTTTTTAGTGTTTTCAGAAGTCGAGTCTTCACACCATTAAAGTTTCATTTCTGCACCCATTGACTTAAGGAATAGCTCATAGAAGAAAAGATTAATTAAAATTCATCTAGTAATATTTTTATTTCTAGGGCTCTTATCACCGACATAGCTTAGGCTAATATCTTGGAGTAGGGAGTAATTAACTCTCCAAGATAGTAAAAATAAACAAGTAGATAAATCTTCTTCTTTTTTCCACAGAAAAAAACGAACTTTCTATTAAATAGATAGTTTCAGAACATATGCCAAGCATTTCGAAAACAGAGCCATTCCCTTTTGAAAAAGGAAATGGAAGCAAAGCTACTTATACACCTGTGCAGATGTTAGCAGACCTAAAAACGAAAATATAGCTAGAGCAAACACCAGTGCTTCTCTTTTAGCTCATCATCACCCGGTAAAAAGAAATGAGAGTAGAAAGAGAGGAAGCAAAAAAGCCGTAGCTCCACTTTCACCAAAAAGGAGCTGGAAGTAGAAACTATCCCAGCCCCATAAGTATATCAATAAGAGAACAAAAAAGGAGCCCAGAACCTCCTTACATAAGGAAAACAGTTCTGGACTCAATATAGTAGTAGTTTTTCAAGTTTTTTTTTTTTTAAAGTCTTAAATATACATAACAGAAATAAAAACAACATAAATTACACGAAAGAAGGTTGTTCACGAGCTTGAACAGTCCCATTCACCACTTCAGCTACTGCCCAGGACCCCAAAGCAAGTTTAGCACCTTCTTTAGATAATCAATCTGCTTCCTGGTTCCTTTCCCTGTAAATGTGAACAACAGATATCTCAGAGAAAAATGTTTTAATACGACGAATATCCTTAAGCAAAGGTAGTAAAATAAAATTCCTGCACTGCTGTGTCCCATTGAACTAGTTTACTACATTTCTAGAATCACCAAAAATCTGAATCTGTCTCATATGTTTAGAGATAAGCCAGCAGAGAAGCAAATGGAGAGATTTAAGTTTAGCAAAATTATTGGACCCTTGCCCGAGGCCTACTGAAGCATGGAGAGAGTTTCCAAGAGTGAGATGAATGACCAGACCAGAACCACATAGATCATTTCCACCAGAAGCCCCATCAAAATAAGCCCATGGAATTGACTCATTAATAACCTCAAGCTGAATATTGCGAGAAGAACCTGTAACAGCAGGAGTAGGAATACTATCAAAAATTGCAACTCCCTCTGCTATGAGCCTAGCTAAGGGGAAGGGGTGCTCATTGAAGATCACCTTGTTGCGCACAATCCAGGTTCCCCAGGCTATAAGAAGAGGAAAGGCCCTGCATTTATCATCGGAAGCCTGATGCCACCATGAATTCCATGCCTGAGGAAGGTCCTCTTCGTGCCATCTCAAGGGAATATTAGTCAGACGCAAAGATTCTGCCCAAAGGCTGGAGTTAAAGGGACAGAAGAGGAAAAGGTGTTGTAGAGTTTCTTCATCGGACTTGCAAAGAGAGCACCAACTTAGCCCCTGTTTACCTCTTTTTTGCAGAAAGTCCCATGTTGGTACCTTGTTGTGGAGGATGCACCAGAAAAAAAGTCGAGTCTTTGCTAGGCTCTTTAGTTTCCAGAGTGATTTGGACCACTAGCTAGGGCCCCCCCAACCTTCTTGCGACATAAGCCATTTATACCCAAACTTGGGGGAGTAGATGCCAGTCTGCGCATTTACCTAGCGCAGTTTATCAGCAGAATCCGAAATTTGAACAGAAGAATGCAGAAGATCAGCAACATATCGATTCCATTCATCCATCCACCTGTTATCTAGATGCAGATCTGTGCCGAAGAGCCAGCCTTGTTTAACGAGGGCGGTAGTCCTAGGATCCACCACCTGATTGAAAGAATAAAACCTTCTGAATTAATATGATTAAACAAATCCAGAGACAGAGAGAAATTAGGTGAGAAACCAACCCAAGGATCACATCCCACCCTAACTTGGGTGCCATCACCAACCTGCCAGGCCAGACCTCTCTCAATTAACTGAACGGAAGCCACAATTTATTTCCAAACAATAGAGGCATTTTTGGAAGATTTGACTGGGGACCGAACCCAATCCAGGACAGAGCCTTGACTAATATATTTGCGTTTAATAACCAAAACCCAGAGGGAATCAGTTGAAATCAAACGCCACGCTAATTTGAAAGCCAAGGATTTTGCAAAAGAAAACAGGTTTTTTATTCCCCAGCCTCCCCACTCCTTTGGTTTTGAAATTTTATCCCAAGCCACCCATGGGCTAACCATGTCCTGTTTTGATCCAGACCAAAGGAAAGTTCTGCATAGTTTATCAATGGAGGACAGAATGCCTTTAGGAACCCATGCCAGACTGGCCCAATAAACTAGAATAGCCATCAAAACAGACTTAATTAGGACCAGGTGACCTGCCCTTGATAGCCACCTGAAGCTCCAGTGAGTTAGCCTTTTTTCAATCTTAGCGAGAAGCCATTTCCAGTCCCGAATTCTGTAGGTGTCAGGTTTAAGCAAGAACCCCAAATATTTGAAATTATCCTACAAGGAGTGGACTTCAAAGTTCAGCAGCCTTCTAACTCTGCTAATCTCATCAACAGAGAGGCATGAAGGAGTAATAGTCAACTTGTGAATGTTTATTTGAAGCCCAGTTGCTTTAAGAAAAAGATCCAACAGAAGCTTTAAGGCATGACAGTCTTCTAAACTCCCATTAAGAAATAACAGAATATCGTCCACAAAAAGTAGATGCGTGATCCAGAGATTTGGGGCCACTTCAATCCCTTTTATTTTGCCCAGTCTTTTATCCTTATGGATCAAGAGGCTTAAACCTTCAACTGCCAGCAGGAAGAGCAGGGGCGATAGAGGGCAGCCCTGCCTGAGGCCTCGTTCTATAGTAAAAAAAGAGGTAGCAGCACCATTAATCAGAAGAGAAATATCTGAAGAAGAAACACAACTCATGATCCATCTGACAAAGTCAAATCTAAAACCAAGATGAGTAAGTAAAAGCCTCAAATACAACCAACTGAACCTATCATAAGCTTTAGAAAAATCCAATTTAACAATAAGCCCTTTCCCGCCACTCTTCTTTAGACTATGCAGGGATTCTTGAGCAACACCTATAACTTCATGGATTTGTCAACCACTAAGAAAACCAAACTGTTCCTGAGAAAGATGAGTGGAGAGAAAAGGTTTGAGCCTCGAAGCAATAACTTTTGCTATGACTTTATAAACACAAGTGCGAAGGGAAATTGGCCGGAAATCAGCAAAGGAAGAGGGGAGATCAGACTTGGGAATCAAAGCAAGAAAAGTGGAATTGAAGGGGGAAAAAACTTGACCCGTAGCTCTAGATTCCTCTACAACAGCAACGAGATCATCGCCAAGCTTCTCGAAAAAATGCAGGAAGAATTCAACAGTCTAACCGTCCGGGCCAGGACTTTTGTCATTTTGCATACCTTTAAGAATGTCCTCAACCTCTTGTTTGGAAACCAGTGCCATGGTTGCCTCATTTTCTTCCTCCTCAACGAACATGGGAAACAACTGCGCCACTCTGATAACTTCTACAATGGACACTTCAGCCGGAGCTTTAAATAGATCTTTGAAGTAAGTGGTACCCAAAGAAGCAAGATCCTCAAAGGAGGAAACCACTTCACCATTTCCTTTAGGAAATTCCCAGATGGTGTTTGCCATATTTCGACCTTTGGCATAGTTTTGGAAAAACTTGGTGTTTTCATCACCGACTTGGAGCCACAGTGCCCTGCTTTTCAACCGCCAAATTTCCTCTCTTAGCTGGAGAATTTTTCTTCTGGAGGCCTCCAATTCCTTAATTCTATTCCTCGCATCTATGGAGACATATCCTCCTCCTTCTGGGTCTTCCAAGAGAGCTATTTCAAAGTTGACCTTTTTAAGCTCCTCCTCCTCCTTCTCCTTCAATTTAGCCGCCCAAACCTTAGAGGCTACTTTCATTCTCTTCAAATTCTTCCAAAAGAAAGCACTCCTAGAAGAATCAGGCCTGAATGGATCAATCTCCCAAGATGAAGAAAAAATTTCCTGATACGAGTCATCTTTGAGCCAAGCAGGATTAAAGTGGAAGGGAAACCCAGGTTTACTTCCTGCACCTTTAACTTCAAGAAGGATGGAAAAATGATCTGAAACACCACCTTCACCAATCCAATGATGATAGTCCAAGAGAATTTCAAGAAGAGGCTTACTTAGAAGAAACCGATCCAGCTTCTTCCCCACCCAATCCTGACCAACCCTTCTGTTCCTCCACGTGGGTTTCAACTTCAGAAGGGGCAGGTCCACTAGATGAGCAAGAGCAAGGTGTTTATTGAAAAAATCTGATAAAGGGTCTGCTCTGGCCGAGGCACCCCAAGATTCTACTTCCCCCAACGAGAAGTTCAGGTCGCCTCCAATAATTAAGAAAGGGTGGCCTATCCAGGAGGAGCGAAAAACAGAAGACCATAACCGCTCCCTTTCCACGCAAGGCCCATATATATTTAGGGAGAGCAAGGAGAGGTTGAGCTCACTGGAAAAAAGTTCCAAAGCTAACACACTCGAAGATCCCCAGGAAGAAACATACTTCATTTTTTTAGGATTGAAACCAGAGACCACACCCCCAGATCTCCCGACAGCATCAAGAGCAAAAAAGGACCAACCAGGCAACAACTTAGATAAAACAAGGACAACCTCCTCCCCTTTGCCCAGAGTTTCTTGGAGCAGAATAATATCAGGATGGTAAGCACGCACCAGCTCTTTGAAGGCTAGCTTTTTAGGCTGGCTAGCTAAGCCTCTACAGTTAAAGGATAGAATTATCATGGCACATCTCCGGGGGGTGGCCGCTCTGCTCTAAGCACCCTGGAGAGAGACATCTGCTTACCATCGGCTATATCGACTACAACTTTCGACTGAGCTAGGAAGAGGTTAGATTTACAACCTCTAGTCTTTTTGGCCCCAATTTCAATAGGATTAGAAGCAAGGCCACCCACTACAAACCTCGAACTTTGCTTGTCATCCCGAGGTCTAAGATTGTAAGGGATGGGATCAGAAACAAAAGGCCGAGGGATCAAAAACAAGTAGATAAATCTTGTGGTAGGAAATAAATCCAATTGTAATTTGTACAATTTGGGAAGCTTCTCTTAAAGAAGTAAATCATGAGATCATGTTCGAACCTTTGAGACAATCAATTCTGTTTCATTGGGGAAGATAGAAGATTTTGCGCGCATTACAAATAGTAAACCTCGGATTAACCATTTTCGAGGATCCTGGGGTCACTTGTCAATAAACCTTGGATTGACCATGTCGAGGAAATTTCAAGGGGATTGAGCTTTGTTACTCTGCCCTTGCGCGTGGGATCATATCGTAGACTGTTCCCCCAGTTGTATTTGTTACTGTTGGTAACCTTATTGTCCATAAGCTTAAGATTATTTCCTAAGGTGACGGTGAAGGAAAGATCTCACTGTACCTGGAGTAGATATCGACTAGACTCACTTGGACTCTCTGGGGGGTTCTCTTCACACGAGATGGTTTTGTGAAGAAACTTGTGCCAGTATGTTTCATTAAGAAGGTTTTCGGGGTAACTGTTCCAACCGCCCTTTCTATATTAAATTTCTACTAAGTTGGATTTCATCACCAAGTAGTGTTTTTAGTACGGGAAGTTACTGTTTGTGTGTGGTTTGAACTCTTCGATTTTTTAAGCGTGTGATTCAGTTGTTTGTTTCTTTAGATAATTTAGGTGTTTTCATTGAGATTTTATTTATTTACGTGTGATTAGTTAATATTTAATCATGGCGAAATCGCTGAGACAATCCCGGAGACTATAAGGGAAACCCCATGAATATACACCAAGTTAGCTTGAAGGGCTTCTTGCTCTAGTGTCATCTAGTAGCAGTAGAATTAGATCAACAGAAATTGGAACTTCATCTATAGTTGTTCATCCTGATCATCAAATACCCACAACAGAACACATTCAAGAACCGATTTCAGTTTCTGAAGTTACTGGTAGTATTTCTCCTTCTAGTGAACTACCTGATGAACCTGAAATCTCTAAACCTGAAACTGAACCTTATTTTTTGGAAACATCCTCAGGATTTATTACACCAACTTCTAGCGATCTTGGTTCACCTAAGGTAAGAAATATTTTACTGAAGATCTTCCATCCGACCTTATTTCTATTGAAGAACTTACTAGTCCAGACGAAGAGTTATCTCTTCCCGAAACCCCTCAGTTTTTAAATCTTAGGGAGCGTGAATCTATTTTCTACAACCCTATTCAAACTGACGCTTGGCATCTATCCTTGACAATTTTTTTAGAGAATCTAGGTCTTGATTTTTCTCCACCTTGAATTCCATTTCATCCTACACCCAGAGGTTATTATCCGTCATCCATTATGGTAGGAGAGTCATCCATGTTTTTCCAGACACCGGAAGCATTTTTACACGGTGGTCCTTCTGTTCCTCTAGGATATCAGGCTCTGTCTGGTACTTTCTCAGGAGCAGCTCCTCAACCAATTTAACACGTATTATCATCTGGTCTTAATGGAGTTAAAACTGAAATGTCGAACGTAGAGAAAAGCTTTATGATTTTTGGTAATATTCTGAATCCTCAACCTCAAGGTAGTCAGTTACCGCTTGGAGGGCAATTTCAGGGAAATCAGTTACCGCCTAGGGGGCAACCTCAAGGTAGTCAGTTACCGCCTGGGGGGAAACCTTCAAGAAGTTAGTTACCACCTGGGGGGAAACCTCAAGGTAGCTTTTTCCTAGGACAAATTGTAGAATCATATTATTTTGGAGGACAACCCCAAGGAAAGTACATACCTCAAGCATATCAACCTTCAGGAAAGTACATGCTCCAAGGTCAACCTCAAACTCAATATGCTCCTCAGGGTCCTTATCAACCCTAGCTTTAGTACGCACCTCAGGGTTATCAACCTCAAGGTCAGTACCCAATTCAAGGTTTCCAACAGCCTTTTGGTCAATAATCTATACAAGGAGCCGGAAATTTACCACTTACTTATCAACCCTACGTTCAACTAGGCTATGGTCCTTACGTTCAACCTTCTACGGGACAATACCACAGAATGAACATGGTGTGGGATCCATCCCAATATCAATAGCCTATGTAGCCTAATGTGTAGTTACCTTTTCAAGCTGGATAGCCTTTGGTTTCTGGTCCAACCCAGCAACCTGTCGAGTCAACTATTCAAACTCCTGCATCTAGTTCTGTTTAGCAGTCTGGGCCTAGTACACCTAAGACTCTGCCTCAAACTACTGCAACTGCTGCAACATCTGTTCAACCTATAACACTTGTTTCTGGAGTATCTGTATCTCTTATTTCTTCTATCCCTGCATCCGTGAAAATCCCTCAAGTCTCTATACCTTAGTCAGGATCTTCAATTCAGAATTCAGTTCAGATGCCTGCAGGACATGCCGGTACAAGTACAGTTGTCACAAGTCAACCGCAATTCATGTATCAACCGTACCTGGGACAGCCTCAATTCGGTCCCATTTCACAAAATAAAAATTATCAGTATCAACCATACCCTAGCTATACTTATCAACAGCCTCAACAAACCTAGTTTGGTTCGGTTAACCCTGGTTACCCGGGAGGTTACACAATTCCTAATGAAAATCCGATTCCCAGTTATCCTAGGTATCTGACTCCTGGAACTGCTTTGGCTACTCAAGGTTTTCACAACCCTAACCATTAGTTACCATTTATTGTAACTTTGGATTTACCTGATTTGACATGCCTTACGAATGATCCAATTTTCTATTATCTGTATTGGCCACCAATGCCGCATAAGTTTCCCAGTGATATACTGAAATTAGAAGGTAAGTCAGGAGAGGATCCATCAAATCACATTATGACTTATCATCTCTGGTGTGCATCTAATTCAATAATCGATGATTCAATTCACTTACGTCTTTTCCAAAGAACTCTTATTGGTCTTGCTGCCAAATGGTACATTGAGTTACCACAAGGCTCTTTTAATAATTTCAGTCAGTTAGCAACTGCCTTCTTGATTCATTTTCAGTTTTCTATCAAATACGAAAATGGCATGGAACTATTAACTTCACTAAAACAATCCACGTCCACATATATTTTAGATCATATTCATGAATGTCGACGAAGAAGGCGTTTGGTGAAAGTTTACATTCCGGATCAAATTTTGGTGGAATGGTTTGTTAAATCATTGTTACCCAGAATCACTGAAGACATAGCTAAGGTTGGCGTTGTTACTGAAGAGCAAGTGATTTCTCAATCTCAGTACCTTGACCTCGTTTATACACAGTCAGGTACTTTACATGAAAAAATCCCCGATCTTCCAAAACAAGGTCAAATAGCTGTAGCTCCTTCAGGGTCTCATGCCACTGACGGTATGATTGGTACAGTCAATACTAAAAGCAAGAAGAAATCTTTAAATAATTCTTCTCCTATCATAACTTTACCTGATTCCCCAAAAGGAGAATCTTCCCCCAAAGTTTCTGCTGACATTCATGTCGTAGAGACATCTACGACCAAATCTAAATACGACAATAAAAAGAAAGGGAAGAACAAAAAAAAAAAAATTAAAAAGAAAAAACTGATAAAAAATAATCCAATGACGAAAAACGCAAGCCTCTCTATCCTTGTTACATTTGTGATGAGGATCATTTTACTAAGGAATGTGCACATCGAGTAGAGGTTGCGAAATTCGTTAAAGGTTCACAACAACCTGCTATCTTGAAGGATACTTTTCCAACTCAAGATAGTAAAAAGGTTGGTTCTACCTCGAATGCCTCAGAAGAACCTATTTTGATGATGTCTCATGTAAGGATTGCGACGCGATCGCAAGATTATGGTACTAAGAATCTTGTTGATGGAAAGAAGCAGAATATTCTAGTGCGAATACATCAACTACACCTCCTCCTGTTTCTGGTCTGCTACAGATCGAGAAACCAAATCCAAAAATAATAATCAAAGCGCTTGCTAAAGGTGTTCTTCGTAAATCAACTTTCAATCCACATGCGAGAGCTGCTCCGAATTACAATATTGTTGAAGACTTAGCTATTTCCCCTTCAGCAATGTCGGCTTTGGAAGTGCTGCAATCATGCCCAGCACAGCGTAAATTACTTTTTCTGCCATAGGAGCTGTCGATATTCAGGATTCGAACCTTATAATATTCGATTTAGAGAATAGTACAACTCGCCTACCTCACCAAATGGATTTCCAAATTCTAGTGTTAGTAAAAAAAAGACCGATCTTTCAGGCTGTGATTGATGAGGGAGCTTCAACATGTATTATGTCGATTCAGTGTTGGAAATTTCTTGGTTCTCCTACACTCAACCAGTCTCTGATGATTCTTAAGGATTTTGATGGCCGAGGTTTCCACCCTTTTGGTATTTTGCAGGATTTACCCATACGGGTTGAAGGTAAAACTATAAATCTAGATGTGGAAGTGGTTGATGCCCCTCTATATTACAACCTTCTCCTGGGTCGTAGTTGGACTTATGCTATGACTGCTGTTGTTTCTTTGGTCTTTCGGCTCATAAAATTTCCACATCAAGGAAGGATCATTATAATAGATCAGTTAACTTATTTTTCTTCTGATCCAGCCTCTATAGAAACAATCCAACATGTTGGTAAAGTGGCTATGCCTTAAAAGGATGTTGGAGTAGATTTGATTAAAGATTCTGGTTTACTAGGAACTTTTTCCTTTCCTCCTCCTAACGTATCACCTTCTATTGCAACTATTCATATGATTTCGTCAGATATTGTTATGTTTGATGATCCTTGGATCGTACCTTCCGACTGCGAGTTAGATTCATTTGATGGCATGATGCCTTTGAGTCCATTTGAAATTGCATATCAGGATGTACAGTCACTTTCCGACCCCTCTTCAACCAAAACTGATCCAATGAATGGGATCCATGAGGAATAACTTTCTATATCTAGTTCAGCCACAACGACATTTCCTGATCTTGTTCATACTGATGAGCAGATTTGTGAATTTTTTTCTGTTAACGATTTACCATGGGAAGATCTACATCACCGATCTTCATTTTTACCTAAGCTAGATCATTTTGAAGATGATTTCGCTTCAATTGTTACTGCTGAATATGTCAAAGAACCATAGAATCCATTGCAAAATCCTGATTCTGAGTTAAATTTAGAAAATATCTCTCGAACGAATCCAATTGACATTTCAGTAAAGCCAGGAATAATTGAAAACATTCATATATGTTCTTGCTGTATGGAAGATGAAATTCAAACTTATAAAGCCCTATTTCAAGAATTTCGTGATGTGTTTGCCTGGTCCTATGAAGAAATGCCAGGAATCAATCCGTCAATTTTCGTACATGAAATCAAGACTTACCCGGATGCCAAACCTGTCCGTCAACGTCTACGTCAAATACATCCTAGAAAAGCTGTTGCTATCAAAGCAGAAGTTGAAAAATTACTTCATGCAGGTTTCATTTATCCAATTCCTTTAACGGATTGGGTATCGAATATTGTTCTTGTTACTAAAAAAAAAGGAACGATACGAGTATGTATCGACTATAGGGATATTAATCGAGCTTGTCCTAAAGACAATTATCCAACCCCCTATATCGATCAAATAATTGATGATTGTGCCGACAGTGAAATTTTTTCCTTTATGGATGGTTTTTCCAGTTACAATCAAATAAACATACTCCCTGCTGATCAACCAAAAACAGATTTTATTTGTCTGTGGGGGAAGTTTGCTTATTGTGAACTACCCTTTGGATTGAAGAACGCTAGAGAAACTTTTGAAAGTGCTATGACTTATGCATTTCATGACATTAAGCACATTATGAAGCCTTATCTCGATGATTTACCTGCTCATTCATCACGTAGGGCTGACCATCTCACTCACTTACGAGCTATCTTTATGAGATGTAGGCATTATCGAATTAGGCTGAATCCACACAAATGTGTTTTCTGTGTAGAATCGAGTCGCTTACTGGGATTTTTTGTTTCGAAAGCAGGCATCGCGTCAATCCGTCAAAGGTCAAAGCTATTATCAATTTATCTCCTCCTTCAACTTTATGCCAACTCCAAAGTTTGCAGGGGAAAGCAAATTTTTTACGTCGATTCATTCCTAACTATGCCGAGCTTATAAATGGTTTCACTTGGTTGCTGAAACAGAACATTCCATTCTTTTGGTATGAGATCACTGATCGATCATTTGATGCACTTAAACACACGTTGACCCATGCACCGCTATTACATCCTCCCAACTACAATTAGGACTACGTTTTGTGCCTCGCCACGTTTCATTCCACAATTGGCATGGTTTTACTTCAGGAAGGTGAACCTAACATTGAACATGTGATTTACTATCTTAGTCGAAATCTGCATCCGACCGAGATCAAATACAAACATGTGGAGAAATTTGCCTTGGCAGCTGTTCAATCTATCCAAAGATTTAGACACTACATCTTGTTATGCAAAACCACAGTAATTTCTGACTCTAACCCTATGATATACATTTTAACCAAAAAATTGCTAGGGGGCAAGTATTCCAAATGGATAGTCATCCTGCAGGAATTTGACTTGGAATTTGAAAAATCCAAGGCAAATAAATCTTTGGTTTTTACGGAACTGATGTGTGATTTCCCCTCTACTGATACTGAAACTGTGGCAGAAGAGCCCATCGCAGACGAATCTTTGTTTCTTATCAGTACTCTTGATCCATGGTATGGGGATATTATCATTTATCTCCAAACCCAATCTTTTCGGCTTGAAATCTCACGATCTCAGCGACGAAAAATATGCTTCCAATCCCAACAACACAATATTATTGGTGATACACTCTATCGTCATGGAGCGGATTCTGTTTTCCGACGCTGTCTTACTGATGAAGAAGCTGAAAAGGTTTTAAATGATTTCCATTCTAGAGCATGTGGCGCTCATATGTCTGGGTACGCCACAACCCAAAAGATATTGCGCGCTGGTTATTTTTGGCCATCGTTATTCAAAGATCGTATTTATGCAGTCTAGAAATGCCACAATTGTCAACTTTTTGATCGTAAGATGTGTGTGCCACCCACTCCTCTTCACCCTATAATTGTTTTCGGTCCTTTCGTGAAATTGGGTATTGAATTTATTACATGTAACCCTCACTCGGCCGGGGGGCATGTGTATATTATCTTAGCGGTAGATTATTTCACTCAGTGGGCTGAGGCGATGCCTACATTTTCGGCTAATGGCAAGACTGCTGCAACTTTCGTATTTAATCACATAATTGCTAGGTTTGGTGTTCCTCAAGCCATTATTACGGTCATGGAAGTCATTTTCGGAATATCATGATGACTGAACTGACAAATCAACTTGGTCTGCACCACGATAGTTCCACTCCGTATTATCTGCAAGCCAATGGTCTGGTTGAAGCTATAAATAAAGTTTTAGTCACCATGATTAGACGAATTATTGGTATCCATAAGACGAATTGGCATTGCATGTTATTTTCAGCACTTTGGGCATATCGAACCTCAGAAAAACATGAACTGGTTTCACTCCCTTTCAACTGGTTTACGGTTTGGAAGCTGTGTTCCCGATTGAATGCGAAATTTTGTCATTGAAATTAGCCATAGAATTACTCCCAACTATGTCTGAAGAGGAGAAACGTTTTTTGTACTTGGCTCAGCTGGATGAGAATCAAGGAAATGCTGCAATAGCAAACGAGGCTCATGTCTAATTAATAAAATCTCAGTATGATAGAATTGTTACCCCTCGAAATTTTTCAAAAGGAGACCTAGTATTAGTTTATGATCAAGCCAACAATAAGCTAGGAGCTGGGAAATTCGTGCCTATGTGGCATGGTCCTTTCATTGTTAAGCGAAAGCGGGAAAAAGGGGCCTATGAGATGATAGATTTTGATGGTGTCCCTTTAGATAAACCCATAAATGGACTTTATCTGAAGCGATATTATACTTACACTTGGTGTGGAAATTTTTTATTAGATTAGATTTATTTACTTTTGGTGTGTCTTAGATTAGAAAAGTGTGCCTAGTTTAGAAGTGTATTTTTTATCACTATTCCTGATTATCTGAGTTTTACTCTTGATATTGCAGATGTCGACATCTCTTCAAACATACAATGGTTTTGTTGATGGTGCTTGTCGTAGTACATGGAACATTTCTTCCACAACTTGGGTTATCTATTCACCCTTTGACGAGTTAGTATCCATGCATGGGGTGAGCCTTGGTCAAAAAATGCATAACATTGTTGATTATAGTGCAGTGATTAAGTTATTATCTGAATCCATATCATTTGGAATTCGGAGTTTGATTGTTAGGTTGGATTCTGAACTTGTTGTATTATAGCTTAACAGGGTTTATGCCATTAGAAATCTAGTGTTATTACGGTTATTTTTAAGAGTTCATCTCTTGGAACGTGAATTTGATTACATTGAATATCAACATATTCCAAGACATTTAAATACATTAGCAGATGCAGTTGCTTCTAGTATGATAAATCGACATTTGCAATAATCAAAACAGTAAATAAAACAACATTCATAACATGTACGCAGATAGTCGGTAAATAGTGATATATCATAGTATAGAAGTGTTTAAAAAAAATATGCATCTTCTTCGATCATAGGTTGGGAACACCTTATGATCGGCAAAAATGTTAACACAAAAGGTAAAAAATATGAGTCTAAGACATGATCATCCTATCACTGATGGTGATCACGATAAGAGACCACTGCCTGGGCCACCCTACATAGGAACCTCCTAAAAGGTCCTGGGACACCAATCATGTATCTCTGTAATCTGAGTGGAATCTCATCTATGTCCGTCTCTGGAATTTCTAGAGTCAGACCCTCTAGGTGATGCTCTAAATCAGACAGGATTTCTGCTAATTGGACTGCTGTGGCTGGTGCGACTGCAACTGGTTGTCTTCTTTCATAAGGCTAGAGATGGGCTGGTCACCATGGGCCCACATATACATTCAAAACTTTTGTTTATTAATTTTCAAGATTATTAAAATACAAAAAAAAATTAGAACGTAGAAATTGTTGAAAATTATTTTACTTGATTCATCCCACTGTTCCCTTGCTGGGAGAGTCATCTCTCGGTCACCGTGGAAATCTATCCCGGTGTATGGAAAGTTCTCTATAACAAAAATTTGGCATTCTAGCCAATGAAAATATGAAGGAGGAAATCGAACAATCTCGACACCCTCAATACCATGACGGGCCATCAATGCAACCCAACGAACCATCCTAGGTTCTCGAGGTCGACCGGCATCAACAGGAATGTTCTGCAGAGCTAACATGGGGATCCTCTCTAGAGAAAAGGTGACTACAATGGATCCATATCCAAATTTATTTAGTTTTCCATTATTCTCTCTAGTTAGTTGGCCTTTTACATTGGCCAACAGAGCTTCGCACCAGTTGAAAATGGTGCCTCGAAAATAGTCTATAACAATGCACATTTGGGAACCAGTAGCCACATGCAGCACTACACTCCCACACAGTCTGGTAACAATAAACGCAATAAATTTCAGCTCAAGACAGATGATATTTTTTATGTCAATCCGTTTTTCCCCGGGGTCTGCCTGATCATTACATAAATCTTGTCGAAGACTAGCGACAGTCTGGCCACCTGGCCTACTCCCAAACAAGGAAAATTTGTTCGCCCCTCTTGGACAAACCAGTTAGAAAATAAATATTCTCCAGCTCAATTTCGAGCTGATGACCGCCAATAAATAAAAACTAGTCCTGTGCGTTCCACCTGTTTACCAGCCATGTTAGGAGGTCTACCTGTGCCCTCATGCCTTGGATGGCCCAAAATTTATACAAACCGCATGCTCTTAATGCTTGCATTTTGGGAAAATGGAGCATTTTGGTGTCATCCACGTCTTCATGCTCACGTTCTCTCCAAATCAACATCTTGTTAATCCTACAATGCAAAAAAAGATATGTTAGAACAATCTAATTTGAAAATTTTTGGGCGGCAAATGAGAAATTTTATTTTTAAATTCAAAAACGCGGGGACAACACTTTGTCTTCATACACAGTGCGTAGGAATGCACACGCACTGTGGGACAAGTGTGGACCCACGACTTTTTTCGACATAGGAAAAATTCAAGGTCCGCAGGGCCCGTGTGTTGCACCTGCAGATCCCCGCGGGCGATTTTTTAGAACATATTTTTCTCTTAAAAATGAAATCTAAAGCCTAAAAGAAATTTAAATGGATGAAATGCAAGATTAGGAGGTCTTGGATTACCTGGAGCTGACGGTTCTTCATTTCGTTGGACGGATTTTCCAGAATCTTCACAGGAACGTTTTTACCCAAAAGCTTTTACTTTTCACTCTGAACTCGAACGGTAAAAATGAAGTTGGAAAAGTAAAAATGAAGTTGGAAAAGTCCTTTTTATAAGTTTTTTCAAATAAATAAATTTTTAATTTGTTTGTTTTTCACTTTGAAAAGGTTATTTTTGAAAGCATTTTTATTTATCTTAAACAGGTATGTGTAATGTTTCAAGTTTTTGTGCAGAAATTATATTTTTCAGGAGAATTTATCATTTTTCAACAAAGAGCATACTTTTATCACTTTTTCGGACTCTTTCAAAAATTTACGAAAAAGTGAAACATTGGAGTCCTCTTTTAAGCCCTTTTCAGACTCTCTAAACATGAAAATATTGTTGAGTACTTGATTATTCAAACTCGTTAAAGTAAATGAATGATCATCCTTTCAGTATACGTTTACCCCTTTTACAAACTGAAATGTAATATTTATGAAAAATGTATACATTGACTAATTACAGTCAATAGAGTTCTCTCCCGCATTATTTTATCCTTTTTCGGGCTCGAGAGACTAAATTTACGAAAAAGTACACCCATGGAGTTTTCTTAAGTTTTTTCTTTTGACTCCCTAAAATTGAAAAACACCGAGTTTCTCCTATGCTGGACTCGTTAAAATTTAACAGTAAATGACCTATTCAATTTCAAACAGAAACAGACCACTCCTTCTTATGGTTTGAATCTTAAACTAAGTTGGACTCATCTGAAGGATGAGCTTATAAACAAGAAAATATTATCCTCCTCAAGCTTGTCAAAAATAAAGAGGTACTTGCCAGAAATGGTGGGGGAAAAGAGAGAAAAATGGACTTGTTTGTTGTATTTTTATTTTTCGAAAATCCAGTTAACCACTCTTGAACACGACACTTTTTGTTCACCTGGGTTGGGAAAATCCTTTGCCTAATAGTTAATCAAACCACATTGAAATTCTTCATCCAGTTTCTGGGTATTAACTTTGGGTCAATTGTCACCAAGCCATCTACAGTGTCGTTATGTGTTCAAGAGGAGAGTTCAAATAAACCATTCCTTTGCAAAACATTTGTCATCCTTTTTTACCATCTCTGAGTCAGTCCTTGCCAATATATTTTCAAAACTTGATCTATGATTTTGTGTTATGGGCTTGCCTACGATAGATCACTTTCTATCAACGACAACTCATTATCTAGGAAGTTGATCTAGAAATCGTCAGTACCTTGAAATCTGCATGCCTCAATGGCAGGTTTCTTGCCTTTGACGACAGGTTACATCATTGACCTTTAATCGAATGATTTCGTGACATGTTCGACTTCAGCTCATTCATTCACATTTCATGGATTGTACTGGGTACTTTGAGAGCCATTGACATTACTGGTGTTTAATCTCACACTTGTTAACAATTTACATCATTGACTGGTAATCAAGTGGTTTCTACCATGTTCGACTTCAACACATTCATTCACATGGATAGAATCATACTAGTTCGAGATGTGGAAATCAAGACCCTGGATTTAGTTTCTACCATCCAGGCTGTGAGGAATTTTGTTATCATTTATACATTGGAATATTTATAAACAGATGGCTACGTCCATACTGTGTCTACATGTGTCTATACTGTGATGTATTCAAAATTATTCCTGTATCAGAACAGTTTGAATTAGTTTCTAGTTAGTTTTGATCTGAGTATGGGAATGCCTACCTCAGCGATGATATGTATACATATATATTTTGCATTGAATGTTTTTACAGGTTCCGACTGGGGTGTCCACAGGATGATCCTTGAAATAATAAAGTACTGCACTCTTCATATATGACAGACTTCAGTTTCATCTATTCCAAACTTTGCACTTTAGGGGGCAATCTGTTACACTGAAAATTGTCATCCTGACATTCTGCTATGTGTATGAGCTCATTATTACTCATAATTCCTCCTTTTCAAGTCTAACATATTAGTTCCTCATGTCAAGCCTTGAAAATCAGAGAAAATTTCCTAAAAATCTCCTTAACTTTGGTGTCTCACTTTCTCTCTATCTTGCCTACGGTCCCGCACCTAATGTTCAAGTATCCTACGTACCTGAATGCATTTTCTCTGTGTTATGGGTGCGGACCCCTGTAAAGATCAAAAAGTTGCAAGTAAATTCAAAAAATCTCAATTACAGTAAATTCTAGAAGCCTCTAGAAAGAATCTTGCAGTGGCAGAACCACTCTTTTGAGGTTCATGTATCCCTTACCTTGTGGAGCTAACCCCTTGATGTGAGGAGCTTATCCCTTTGAAGGAGGATTCTATCCCTTCATAGTTGGAACTGAAAAACTCCTCTTTTCCACTATAAAAAGAGGCATTCGGTAGCCTCAAAGGGAGTTCAAGCTTTAGAATATTTGAGGTTAAGTGTTGTTGAGATTTAGACTCATTTAAATAAGATTTTTGTGAGGAGAGATCACATACCTCTATTTTTCTTGGTTGGAGGAGTGCAGAGCTTATCAAAGTAGAGGAGACTCCTGCTTCAGACCTCGGGAAGGCCTATTCAACATCCAGGCCAAGGTTGTAAGGTTTTCCTTCTTTTGAAATTAATACAAATATACTCATTTTTCTCAATAAGCTATTAGTTAATGGTTTATTTCATAGATTCCTTGATCACTATGATAAGCATGATTTATGATGATTTATATATAGGTGCTATTTAATATTTTTCTTGTTTGTGACTGCAGGTTTACAAAGATAATTCCTTCAAGTTCATGAGGGACAACAACGACTTCAAACAAGCGCTGGACATACGGTAAGTCTTTTACACCTCTATAGTGTTTTTTGTAAATCATATATGCTGAGAGAAAGATTAGTTTATTTGGTTGTTTGTTGCTAGATAATTTTAGTACTAGGGAGATCGGTCTTGTCTACAAGACAGATTAATCCACACAACAAAAGCCCAGGTTAAGGTTAGGTTAAGGGTAACATTTTGGTCAAGGTTAAGGTTAGGTTATATTTAAGGTAAGGTTAAGGTTAAGGTTAAGGGTTTGGTCAAGGTTAGGATTAGGTTATAGTTAAGGTTAAGGTTAAGGTTAAGGGTAAAGATAATGTTATGGCTAAGGTTAAGGTTAGGGTTAGGTTATAGTTAAGGTTAAGATTAGGTTAAGGGTAAAGTTAAGGTTAACGTTAGGGTTAAGGTTAGGGGAAGGTTTTAGTTAAGGTTAAAGTTAGGTTAAGGTGAAGATAAGGTTAAGCATTATGTTAAGGTTAAGGTTGAGGTTACGGGTTTAGTCAGGTTAAGGTTAAGTTTAAGGGTTTGGTCAAGTTTAGGGTTAAGTTATGGTTAAGGTTAAGATTAGGTTAAGGGTAAAGTTAAGGTTAGGTTAGGTTAAGGTTAAGGTTAAGGTTAAGGGTTTGGTAAAGGTTAGGGTTAGGTTATAGTTAAGGTTAGGTTAAGGGTAAAGTCAAGGTTAAGGTCAAGGTTAAGGGTAAGGTTAAGGTTAAGGTTACAGGTTTAGTTAGGTTAAGGTTAAATTTAAGGGTTTAGTCAAGTTTAGGGTTAGGTTAAGGTTAAGGTTAACGTTAGGTTAAGGGTAAAGTTAAGGTTAGGATAGGTTAAGGTTAAGGTTAAGGTTAAGGGTTTGGTCAAGGCTAGGGTTAAGTTATAGTTAAGGTTAGGTTAAGGTTAGGTTAAGGGTAAATTCAAGGTTAAGGTGAAGGTTAAGTTTAAGGTTAAGGTTACAGGTTTAGTGAGGTTAAGGTTAAGGGTTTGTTCAAGTTTAGGGTTAGTTTAAGGTTAGGTTAAGGGTAAAGTCAAGTTTAAGGTCATGGTTAAGGTTAAGGGTACGATAACTTTAAGGTTAACATTAAGGGGGTAAGGTTAAGGTTATGGTTAGGTGAAGGTGAAGGTTACAGTTAGGTCAAGGTTAAGGTTAAGGTTAACTTAAGGTTAAGGTTAAGTTTAAGCTTAATATTAGGTTAAGGGTAAAGTCAAACCTTAACCTTAACCTTATGTTTAACCTTAACCTTCCCCTAACCTTAACCCTAACCCTAAGCTTAACCTAACCTTAACCATAACCTTAACCCTAACTTTACCCTTAAACTAACCTTAACCCTACCCTAACCATAACCTTAAATTTACCCTTAGCTTAATATTAACCTTAACCTAACCTTAACCTTGACTTTACCCTTAAGCTAACCTTAACCTTACCTTAACCTTTACCTAACCTTAACCTTAACCTTAACCTTAACCATATTAACCTTAACTTAACCCTTAACCTTAACCTTAACCCTTAACCTAACGCTAACCTTGAAAAAACCCTAACCCTAACCCTAACCTTAACCTTAACTTTACCCTTAACCTAACCTTAACGTTAACTATACCCTTAACCTAATCTTAACCTTAACCTAAGCTTAACCTTACCCTTAACCTTGACCTTAACCTTAACTTAACCTAACCTTAACCTTAACTTTAACTATAACCTAACACTAACCTTGACCAAACCCTTAACCTTAAACTTATCTTAACCTTATCCTAACCTTAACCTTAACCTTAACCTAACTATAACCTTACCCTTAACCTTAACCTTGACCTTAACTATAACCTAACCCAAACCTTGACAAAACCCTTAACCTTAACCTTAGACTGACTAAACCCGTAACCTTAACCTTAACCTTAACCTTGCCCCCTTAACCTTGATCTTAACCTAACCTTAACCTTAACTAAAACCTAACCCTAACCTTAACAAAACCCTTAACCTTAACCTTAACCTTAATCTTAACCTTAACCATAACCCTAACCTTAGCCTAACCTTAACCTTAACTTAAATTTAACCTTAACCTAACTTTAGCCTTAACCTTAACCTAAATATAACCTTACCCTTAACCTTAACCTTGACATAAACTATAACCTATCCCTAACCTTCACCTTTACCTTAACCTTAACCTGAACCTAACCTTAACCTTAACTTTACCTTAACCTTGACTTTACCCTTAAACTAACCTTAACCTTTACCTAACCCTTAACCTTGACCAACCATTTAACCTTAACCTTAACCTTAACTTTACCCTTAACCTAATCCTAGACTTAACCTAACCTTAACCTTGACTTTACCCTTAACGTAACCTTAACCTTGACCTTAACCTAAGCTTAAGATTAAGGTTAAGGTTAAGGGTAAGCTTAAGGGTAAGCTTAAGGGTAAGGTTAGGGTTAAGTTTAGGGTAGGTTAGGGTAAGGTTAAGGTTAAGGTTAGGTTAAGGTTAAAGTTAGGTTCTGGTTAAGGTGAAGGTAAGGTTAAGTTTAAGGTTAAGGTTATGGTTAAGGTTAAGGTTAAGGTTAGGTTAAGGTGAAGGTTAGGTTAGGGTTAAGGTTAAGGTGAAGGGTAAAGATAAGGTTATGGTTAAGGTTAAGGTTAGGGTTAGGTTATAGTTAAGGTTAAGGTTAGATTAAGGGTAAGATAAGGTTAAGGTTAAGGTTAGGCTATAGTGAAGGTTAAGGTTAAGATAAGATTAAGGTTAAGGTTATGGGTTTGGTCAAGGTTAGGGTTAGGTTATATTTAAGGATAAGGTTAAGATTAGGTTATAGTGAAGGTTAAGGTTAAGATAAGGTTAAGGTTAAGTTTAGGTTAAGGTTCAAGTTATGTTTAAGGTTAAGGTTAACGTTAGGTAAAGGTTAACATTATGGTTAATGTTAAGGGTTTGGTCAAGGTTAGGGTTAGGTTATAGTTAAGGTTACGGCTTTATTCAGGTTAAGGTTAAGGTTAAGGTTAAGGGTAAGGCTAGGTTAAGGGTAAAGTTAAGGTTAAGGGTAAAGTCAAGGGTTTAGTCATGTTAAGGTTAAGGTTAAGGATTTGGTCAAGGTTAGGGTTAGGTTCCAGTTACAGGTTTAGTCAGGTTAAGGTTAGGTTTAAGGTTAAGGTTATGGTTAAGGTTATGGTTAAGGGTAAACGTAAGGTTAAGGTTAAGGTTTGGTCAAGGTAAGAGATAGGTTATAATTAAGGTTATGATAAGGTTAAGGTTAAGGTTATGGTTAAGGGTAAGGTTAGGTTAAATTAAGGTTAAGGTTAAGGTTTGGTCAAGGTTAGGGTTACGTTATAGTTAAGGTCAAGGTTAAGGGTAAGGTTAAGGTTAGGTTAAGTTTAAGATTAGGTTAAGGGTAAAGTTAAGGTTATGGTTAGGGTAAGGTTAGGGTTAAGGTTAGGGTAAGGTTAATGTTTAGGTTAGGTTAAGGGTTTGGTCAAGGTTAAGGTTAGGTTAAGGGTAAGGGTTTCGTCAAGGTTAGGGTTTTGTTATAGTTAAGGTCGGGTTAAGATTAAGGTTAAGGATTTGGTCAAGGTTAGGGTTAGGTTATAGTTAAATTTAAGGTTAAGGTTAGGGAAAGGTTAAGGTTAAGGTTAAGGTTAAGGGTTTGGTCAAGGTTAGAGTTAGGTTATATTTAATGTTAAGGTTAAGGTTAGGGAAAGGTTAAGGTTAAGGTTAAGGGTTTGGTCAAGGTTAGGGTTAGGTTATATGAAAGAGTAGAAGTGTCCTCAGACACACAATTTTATTGATCAAGCAAAAATATTACAGGGCAAATTAGAGGAGTTTACACACGTAAACTCACACTCTCATTCTCTCATTACACATCTCATTCAAAATAGGAAGCTGACCTATTTATATGCTCTATGCTCCAACTTAATCTAGTTATGGATCACTTGGAAAATAAAAAAGTGTGCATTTACAATAATGAGCTTCTAACCAAACTACTAACTTTTCTCCTAACTTAGAGCCTAGGAAATGACTCTTTTCTAGAGTCCTAATTTTTATTAACAAATTTCTAATTATAAATATCTCACAAATATATTAAATATTCTAGAATAATAATTATTAATTTAATATCTTAAATTAATAATTATTTTATTCAAATACTATAACCTATGATAAAAACTATTTTTGTATCATCTAACATTCCCCCCTATGATCGAAAGATACATTACAACAGATACCAAGTTCATCCCCGAACTTAGTAAATTTTATTCTAGTAAGAGGTTTTGTGAAAATGTTGGAGGACTGATCTTCAGAAGGGAAAAACACTGGCTTGATGACGTTCTTTGCAATGAGAGATCTGATATGATGATAGTTGGTGTCCACATTCTTTGTCTTTGAATGGAAAACTAGATTCTTGGCAAGCTTTATTGCTGATTGATTGTCAATGAATAATGAAGTAGCTTCTGCTGGAGGAATCCCCAAGTCCTGTAAAACTCGACGTAACCAAACAATTTCACATGCGGCTTCCCATGCTGAATTATACTCTGCTTCTGTTGAAGAAGTGGCCACTGTACTTTGCTTCTTGCAACTCCAAGAAACTGTAGCTGACCCCATGTTCATTAAGTAACCTGAGGTTGATGCCCTGTCATCAATACTTCCAACAAATTCGGCATCTGAAAATCCACCAAGTACAAAATTTTTAGTCTTTTTGTAAAGAAGACCAAAATATTTTGTTCCTTGGATATATCGAAGAACTTGTTTGGCTGCATTCCAGTAGCTGTCTAATGTTTCCTGCATAAAACGTGAAATAATACTGACTGCTTAAGATAGATCAGGACGAGTGGTTGTCAAATAAATCAAGCTGCCAATCAACTGTCTGTAAGTCGTGCTATCCACTCTTCCCCCCCTTCAAATTTTGAAAGTTTTAAGTTTTGTTCCATAGGGGTAAGGACAGGCTTACAATCCTGCATTCCAAATTGCTGAAGCATCTCTGGTGCATATTTACTCTGGGAAATGAAGATCTGATGTGGACGTTGGAATACTTCAACCCCAAGATATTAATGAAGTAGTCCCAAATCTGTCATCTTAAAACCTGCATGCAACTGCTTTTTTACCTGTTCAATGTGATCATCATTGTTTCCTGTAATGATAAAAGCATCAACATACATAATGAGAATGACCAGATATTTTCCCTATTGGCGCACATACAATTTATCATCAGATTCACTGCAATGAAAACCAACTTTCCGAAGGTATTCATCCATTTTAGCATACCATGCACGGGGAGCTTGTTTTAATCCATATAAAGCCTTGATTAATTTGCAGACTTTATGTTCTTGCCCTTTAACTTCAAACTTGGGTGGTTGTGTCATGTATACATCTACCTATAAGTCCCCATTAAGAAAAGTGCTTTTGACATCCACTTGATGAACTTTCCACCCTTTCTGAGCTGCTAAGGCAAGTGTAAGACGGATGGTGTTCCATTTGGCTATGGGAGCAAAGGTCTCCTCATAATCGATCCCTTCCTGCTACGCAAAACCTTTAGCAACAAGGCGTGCTTTATACTTGTCAATATCACCATTTTTCTTGTACTTAATTTGATAAACCCATTTGCATCCAATAGGTTTAACATGCTGAGGACAATCAACAAGTTGCCAAGTGTTGTTGTCTTGAACTGTCTGATATTCATCAACCATTGCTTGTTGCCATGCTTAATGTTTTACTGCCTCTTGAAAAGAAGAAGGTTCAGTAAAATCATTTGATATCAAAGCAAAATTTCCATCATTTATTTTTGATCCCCTTGTTCCTGTTTTGTTTTGTTCATTAGGCCTTACATCTTTCAAGAGTTAAATTTCCCATTTTGGAAGTTGTTGCTCACTTGTTTGAGGTTCTGAGAAGTCTCCATCATTGTAGACGGGATTAATGTAAACTGATGTTCGTCGTTCAGGTGGCAAATCTGGAGAATCACTGTCAGAAGAACTGTTGCTGGTTGGAGATGCTGATGAACTGCTAGAAGACCCAGATGATTGTGTTGAAATAGATGGACTGGATGACTCATCTTTAGAGGAAGGAAAATCAAGTTCATACCAATTTGGTGAAGTTGGTTGAATTTGCATATTTAATTTCCTTTTACTACCTTTAGTTTCTAACTTGTGAAGAAGACTTTTGATTCTTCAGCACTCTTACTCTTTGTTTCATCAAAAATGACATCCCTGCTCACAATAAATTTTCCATTTTTCAAAAGACGATACCCTTTCTTTTCATCTAAATAGCCAATCATGGTGCATTTTAAACTTCTTGAATCAAGCTTAGTTCTCTTTTCTTTGGGAACTAAGGCATAACATATGGATCCAAAAACTCGAATATTTTTTACTTTAGGTTTGAAACCAAACCAAGCTTCATAAGGGGTGATTCCTTCTAACGAAGTAGTTGGACATCTGCTTCTTAGATAGAAAACTGTATGGATTGGTTCTGCCCAATATGTTGGACTTAACCCTTTGAAAGTTAACATGGATCTCGCCATGCCTAACAATATACGATTCATCCTTTCTACGACTCCATTTTGCTGTGGAGTGTAAACATTTGTAAGATGTCTTCTGATGCCATTTTCACTGCAATAAGTTTTGAACTCATTTGAGTTGAATTCTCCCCCATTATCTGTCCTGAGAGTACCTATATTTTCTTTGACTTCATTTTCAACAAGTTGTCAAAAAATTTTAAATTTCTCAAATGCTTCTAACTTGTTTTTCAAAAAGTAAACCCAGGTCATTCTACTGAAATCATCAATAAATAGCAAGAAATATTTGCAACCACCTAATGAGGGTCGAAGTGGACCACACACATCACTGTGAACTAGTTGTAGCAACCTGTTTGCATGCCATGTACTTGTTGGAAAACTTTCTCGACTCTATTTGCCATAAATGCAAGCTTCACATTTTTCATTTTCTTTGTTGAAAGTCGTAAGTCCTTTAACCATCCCTTGTTTCTGCAATTGATAAAGACTATCAAAATTCAAATGTCCATATCTTACATGCCATGATCTTATAGGTGAAATTCCTGTAGAAACTTCCCCTACAAAATCAGAATGCCTTGGAATAACTGTCCCTTCATCCTTAATAGATTTCGGTCTTCATATCCTGTCATCACTATTTGGAAGTTCTGTTTGACTGAATTAATCTTAACTAATCCATCTTCCATAATTATTTGATTTTCATCTTGTCGAATCATGACCAAAGACAACAATTTTTTCTTAAAGGTGGGAACATACCACACATTGGAAATCAATTTTTCTCCAATGTCAGGGAGAAAAACTTTGACTGCACCTTTTCCATAAGGCATATGTTTTGTATCATCTGCTAGAAAGATGGAGTTAAGATGGCACTCTTGAAAATTCCAAAAGAAATCCCGTCTACATTTCATGTGCTAAGTTGCTCCTAAATCCAAAATCCAAGAATCTTCATAATCACTCTTAACATAAGATGAAATTTGGATTGTTGGTGAAGAAGTGAAGACATATTCTGAGTCATTATCATCTTGATCTTGATCATTTGCAAACTGTGCTGAAGGCTGTTGAAACTTAGAAATTTTATTAATAGATGTGTGACAATCTGAAGCATAGTGACCAACTCTGTTACATCATCTGCAAATAATTTGACTTAAATCAGTGCCTCTTCCTTGAGACTGTCCTTTGCCTTGAGATTGTCCTCGGCCTCTGCTTTTTCCTCTGTTTTTAGATTGTCCTCTTCCTGAATTCTGTCCTTTGCCTTGCTGAGATCCTCTTTTTTGATTGTTGCCTCTGCCTTGAGAATTATTTCTGCCTGAATTGGAGCCTCTGTTGGAGTTGTTTCCTCTGTGTTGATTGCGACCAAAACCTTGCGCTGCTTGATTTTGATTAAAATTACCTTTGCCTTTGTTTTTGGAATTGTCAGATGGGGAGTTGCTAGTACTGGCTTCTATTAGAAAAACATCTTCACCAACTTTCTTTTTCTTCCCAAAAATTTTATCATGTTGAGTCAACATTTCGCAGAGCTCATCAAACTTTAGCTTTTCTAACTTTCCAGTGAGATGTAAAGTTTCTAAAAAATGTGTGTAGGAAGAAGGAAGCCCAGCAATTAAAATTGTGACCATAAAACTATCATCAATTGCTTGAAAACCAGCATTAACAATTTCCTGCTTAATATTCTTAAGTCTGGAGATGTATTCAAGAATATCTCTGTCTTCAGTCAATTTTTGATGCAACAATTTTAATTGTAGATCAACTCTTTTTGATTGAGGCTGAGTATCAAACAACTCTTTAAAAGTTCTCAAAGCAGACCATGCATCTTTAGCATTTTCGATATGGACATACATTTCATCATTGATAGAGGATTTAATGAGAGCTAATGCTTTGGCGTTTTTAACTTTCCATTTTGCTAGCGCAACTACATATATAGGTTTATTTGGATTTACATCTCCATCACAAATATCATGCAATAGTTCATTATAAACAAGAGTGCTTTCGATGAGGCGTTTCCATGTTTTGTAAGATTTTGAGCCTTCAAGCTTGTCAGAATCAGAAAAGAAATTAATCAACTTAGACATTGCAGTATTAAGACTTCACACCATGAATCAAGCTCCAAAAATCAAGATGCACAACACAACATCAACACATGACGCAAAAAAGAAACGAACTATCAGGGCTTGGCCTTGGCCCTCGAATAGTCGTCGAAACAAGAAAAATTGACTGAGCTTTGCACTTGGCTCTAGTCAATTTCTCAAATATTTACAAGGAAAATTTCAAAATTTTACTATTACAATGGTGCTCTTGCACAATCTGATAAAAAAAAAAAAAAAATTACCCCCCTCAAAGTAAAATTACTTTGAGCTACTGTCACTCCATAAACAAATTACAAAACAAAAAACTCCTTATTACTCCAAAAAATTACAGCACCCTTATTACTCCGATTACAATGCTCCAAAAAAAATATTTCTACTTATTCCTCCAAATTCAACTTATTCCTCCAAATAAAATATGATTTTAAATGCAAATCACAAGTACGAATTTAAAAAACACTCCAATTAAGAAAAATATTTAATAACTCCTTTGCAATTAAAAAAATATTATATGTGATGCCACATCCGTTCAATGCTGGAAATCTGGTTCATATCCATTCAACACTGGAAAGCTGGTTCATATCCGTTCAACGCATTAAAGAAGTCCTCCAAGCCTGGAATCAATCAAATCTGATGCCACATCCATTCAAAATCGATCTTGCAGATTTCAAAACGCTGGTTTGATTATTCAAAATCGATCTTGCAGATTTCAAAATGCTGGCAGATTAAAAATGCTGGTTCGAATCATTTAGAAAAGATGGTTCAGAAAAACGCTAGTTTGATCAAAACGCTGGTTGACTGGTTCAATCACAAGAACGTTGGTTTGATAAAAAACACAGTTTGAATTTGTGCATAAACGCTGGCTCAAAACACTGTGCAGAACATTGAACCAATGCCAAAATGCTCAACGTTGGTTCCATTCATAAAAATGTTGTTTCAAATGATGCCAAACGCAGAAAATGGGCTGATCGCTGGTTTAATTATTTGCAGAAATCCATGCCAAACGCTGGAGGACACTGGCTCAATTTAAGCATGCAAAATCCACTTGCATCAACATGAAAACACTGGAAAAATCGCAATCTTTTGCTGATCACTTCAACGGAGTTGAGTTTTCCACGATCTGACAGAGCTGGAATCTCCTCCTCATAGCGTTACCGTGGCTCTGATAGCACATGAAAGAGAAGAAGTGTCCTCAGACACACAATTTTATTGATCAAGCAAAAATATTATAGGGAAAATTAGAGGAGTTTACACACGTAAACTCACACTCTCATTCTCTCATTACACATTTCATTCAAAATAGGAAACTGACCTATTTATATGCTCTATGGTCTAACTTAATCTAGTTATGGATCACTTGGAAAATAAACAAGTGTCCATTTACAATAAATGAGCTTCTAACCAAACTACTAACTTTTCTCCTAACTTAGAGCCTAGGAAACGACTCTTTTCTAGAGTCCTAATTTTTATTAACAAATTTCTAATTCTAAATATCTCACAAATATATTAAATATTCTAGAATAATAATTATTAATTTAATATCTTAAATTAATAATTATTTTATTCAAATACTATAACCTATGATAAAAATTATTTTTGGATCATCCAACATTATAGTTAATGTTAAGGCTAAGGTTAGGTTAAGGTTAAGGTTAAGGTTAGGTTAAGGTTAGGTTAAGGTCAAGGTTAAGGTTAAGTTAGGTTAAGTTTAGGTTAAGGGTAAAGTCAAAGTTAGGGTTAAAGTTAAGCTTAATGTTAAGGGTAAGGTCAAGGTTAAGGTTACAGGTCTTAACCTTAACCTTCACTAGAAACTAACCTTAACTATAACCTAACCCTAACCTTAACAAAACCTTAACCTTAACCTTAACTTAACTGTAACCTTAACCTTAACTTTACCTTTAACCTTCACCTTAACCTTAACCTTAACCTTAACCTAACCTTATCCTTGACCTTAACTATAACCTAACCATAACCTTGACCAAACCTTAACCCTAACCTTAACTTAACGTTAACTTTAGCCTTAACCTTCCCATAACCATAACCATAACCTTAACCTTAACCTTAACCTTAACCTTAACCCTAACCTTAACCTAATATTAACCTTACCCTAACCTTAACCCTAACCTTACCCTTAACCTTAACCTTAACCTGAGGTTAAGATTATGGTTAAGGTTAAGGATAAGTTAAGGTTAAGGTTAAGGTTAAGATTACGACTAAGGTTAAGGTTAAGTGTTTGGTCAAGGTTAGGGTTAGGTTATAGTTAAGGTCAAGGTTAAGGTTAAGGTTAAGGTTAAGGGTAAATTTAGGGTTAAGGTTAAGGATAAGGTCAAGGTCAAGGTTAAGGTTAAGTAAAGGTTAAGATAAGGTTAAGTGTAAGTTTAAGATAATGTTAAGGGTAAGGTTAAGGTTAAGAGTAAGGTTAAGGGTAATGTTAATATTAAGGTTAAGTGTTTGGTCAAGGTTAGGGTTAGGTTATAGTGAAGGTTAAGGTTAAGTTAAGGGTAAAGTCAAGGTTAAGGTGAAGGTTAAGGGTAAGGTTAAGGTTAAGGTTACAGGTTTAGTCAGGTTACGGTTAAGGTTAAGGGTTTGGTCAAGGTTAGGGTTAGGTTAAGGTTAAGGTTAAGGTTAGGTTAAGGGTAAAGTCAAGTTTAAGGTTATGGTTAAGGTTAAGGGTAAGATAACATTAAGGTTAAGGTTAAGTTTAAGGTTAAGGTTAAGGTTAAGGTTAGGTGAAGGTTAAGGTTACCTTTAGGTCAAGGTTAAGGTCAAGGTTAAGTTAAGGTTAAGGTTAATATATGGTTAAGGTTAATGTTAAGCTTAAGATTAGGTTAAAGGTAAAGTCAAACCTTAACCTTAACCTTATGTTCAACCTTAACCTTCCCCTAACCTTAACCCTAACCTTAACCTTAACCTAAACTTAACCATAACTTTAACCTTAACTTTACCCTTAAACTAACCTTAACCTTACCCTAACCATAACCTTAAATTTACCCTTAACCTAATATTAACCTTAACCTAACCTTAACCTTGACTTTACCCTTAACCTTACCTTAACCTTTACCTAACCTTAACCTTAACCTTAACATAACCTTAACCTTGACCTTAACTATAACCTAACCCTAAGCTTGATCAAATCCTTAACCTTAAAATTAACCTAACTAAACCCGTAACCTTAACCTTAACCTTACCCTTAACCTTAACTTATCCTTAACCTTAATTTTAACCATAATCTTAACCTCAGGTTAAGGTTAACGTTAAGGGTAAGGTTAGGGTTAAAGGTAAAGGCTAAGTTTAAGCTTACAGGTCTAGTCAGGTTAAGGTTAAGGTTAAGGGTTTGGTCAAGGTTAGGGTTAAGTTATAGTTAAAGTCAAGGTTAAGGTTACGTTAAGGTTAAGTTTGTTAGTGTCAGTCTTGTCATACTACCATCAGTGATCAAAATGTAATGTTCCAAAATTTTATCTTCCAAGCTAAATGGAACATTAGAGTTAGCAACAGTTGTAGCTAGTAAATAAATGGGTAGAAAAGCCCATAATTCTCCTAAGGAGGATGAAAAAAATCCAAGTGTGAAAGGAGACACTCTTTCTAGCTCAATAAGACACCTCCATCTGTGAACAAGGTTAAATTGAAGCTGCTTTGACTAAGTCAACAACACAGTTTTAGTGGAGGAGGAGTCCTAGGATGGATAACACAATTTTGGAGGGAAATGTAACTTTGTTTAGAAGTAACCTAAGTGAGTGGGGCCAATGGCAAGAAAACTCACTTCCTATATAAGGAAGAGGATGGCAGAATTATTCATCATGTTGTATATTATTATTCTTGGTTGCCAAGAATTGTTGCTACTTTGCTGCTTAGAAAAGCTACAGTGATGTTTAGCACTGGGTGTTCCCGGGTGGGAATCCCACCTCTTTCCTTTGAGTAGCTTATTGGGAGAGTTTGTATTCATCATTTCACATCAGGTTTTCAGGCCAAGCTTCAGCCATCTACATCAGCATAGCTTTGCCGGATTTTGTGCAGTGTTGTTGGGTGCAATAGTGGAAGGGATTGGAATCCTGGCTTCTGAGCTAGTTTCTCATTGGAGGAAGGTTTCCTTCACTTGAGAGATCTGTTTGGAGAGCTCCAGAGCTTATTTCAGATCTGTGGTATCAGACCACACATTTCTCATACCATCCCAATGTTGTTTCTGCTAGAGAGTGCGTTATTTTGGAGGCAGTGTTCATTGCATGGTTTGGTGGCTCTGTTGCAGTGTTTCCTTGTGATTGAAAGGTTCATCCTTTCATGGGAGGAAGCCCTTGAGGGTTCTACATCATATCAGTCATATTTAAGCCTTATTCAATAATTTACTTTAGTGTTGCAGTGATTATTCAATCATTTCTGAATATCACATTTTATATATAGAGTGTTTGACAAGAAACCCTTGTCGGGTTATCTTGTATTTTGTATAAAGGACTAGATCTTCATACTTCAGCATTATTTATCAATATGTGAGTAGATATATGATTCTCCTATCATTTTATGTGTAAAACCTCTCTTAGACTTCGCAGTCCCTTGAGAATTTGCTCCGACATTTTGTAGTCTTGGGGTTTTTCACCATTTTCAGCTACACTAGTGTGGGAGGTCTGTTTAACCCACCTAGTTCCATTTATTTTTGATATATTCTTGTATTTACATGTTAAATAGATGTATCCATGGGATACAAGTGATTATTTCACCTTTTTATTGTATATATTGCTGGAAATACGTTTTTCATGCATTATTTATGAGCAGTTCTGAAAAAGGAACATTACAGTGGTATTAGAGCATGATCTCTAGACTAGCCTATGAGATCCAGCTATAAAAAGAAGGAGAGATGGAAAGAAGCCAGAAATATTTAGTGTGTGCAGGAATAAAGGAAGACAAACTTGCAAAGCTTCTTCTGAAATCTATGAAGAGCTTTCAAGGAGAGCTGAAGAAAATAAGATTGGAGATGAAATCTCCAACAGAGGTTGATTTTAGAGCTAAATCTAGATTTTCACATGGTGAGTGTGAGCACGTGGCTGCACTTCATTATGCACAACGCAGTCAAATTTCCAAAGCTATCCTGAGATGTATGGGAGGAGGAAGAATGCCTAAGAGAATGAATCTTAGTGATTTTTTGCGGGAGTATGAATCTCAAACTAAGAGGTTTAGAGATCATACTGATTTCAAAGATTTTTGCAGAATCTAGATGGAGAAGAGCCAGCAGCAAGATGCAGATATATTTCTTCTATCTAATTTTTCCAGATCACCTACATGTTCAGTTGGAGCTTGGGTGAAGGAGCTAAACTCCTATTTGCAGCTGCACCATATTTCCAGAGATGAAGCTATCAGAGTTGCAGCGCTGCATTTCAGAGGTAAGGCTCATGCATGGTGGATTTTTTAATCTTGTTCCTTAAAGAATGCCAATACTTTCTCTTTTGCAAGATTCATATAAACATTGATGGAGAGGTTTGGTGAAAAACTTCTTAAGACACATGAGCAAGGAAAACTTGAGAAAACAAAACCCTTGCATGTGATGGAGGAAAATCCATTTCAGAAAACCATGAGAAGAGCTGATGTCTTTCATTACACATTTCCAGAAGCAAAACCTCCAGTTCATATTCTTGAACAAGAGGTCATGGAGATCACCTTTTCACAAAGGGATCCAATTGTTGAGATATTGCCTACACACATTAATGAATAAGAAGGAAACAACGTTGTTACATCTAGAACACATCTAGTGCCTCATGTAGAGGAGGGAGGATCACATGCTCCCACAAGAGGGATTCTTGTATCTATGAAAGAAGTTCCCCAGGATGTCATACATAGAGGTCCAAGCACAATCAATGAGCAGCATGATTGTGCAACATTGCAGGTAGAAGGAGGAGGAAGGGAGGAAGAGTAGCATCATTTGATGAGATGTACACACCCTTCTCTATTTCAGAGAGCCAGTATAAGAAAGAGGCAGATTGTATTACGATGTGAGAGTAAGGGCAAGGTTGCTCAACCATATGAGCAGTCTACTCTTGACATTGATGTCTCGCTACATGGAGGCATTCCACCTGGGAGGCCACCTGATCTTCAGTTGATGAGAAATATCTTGTCTTTGGGTTCACCACTCTTGGATTTTGGAGAGGTGAAGAGTTTGGAGGATAACTTTGGCATGGGGGATGTAAAATTAGTAGAAAATAACATGAGTGGAGCTTCACATGCCAGATCACCAGTGTTGCCACTGAGGAGGATTGATCCTTATTGGAGATCTAAAATTTTGGTAGAGTACTCCAAGGATCTTGGTGCATGCATGATTCTTGATGACTCGGATGGAGATGAAAGATACATGGTGGATGATGTGATCATCTATTCCTATGGCAGGATCTTCTTGACTAGATCTTCTAGTCTCAAGGAGAAGCTTCTACATGCAGCACATGAGGACTTCTCTTCTATACACTTTGATGCATATTTCCAGCTGATGGAGGAGTTCACTTGGGAGGGAATCCAACATGAAATATATCAGCATATGGAGAGATGCATAGCCTGGATGGTGATAGAGAGGATGTCACAACCACCTTCCTACTCATTGGGATTGAGGGAGAATTTCTAGTTAAGCCATTTCAGCTCAAGAGCTCAAGTACATGACGGAGGAGGTATAATTTCACATTTTGTATTGTAATTATTTTCCTTATTTGAGCAACATGATGTAACAAGAGGAAATATTTATTCTTGCATATTGTATGATGATGTACTTGCAACTACTTGTAGCATTGATCTTGGCTATCCTTTTGATGAGATATGGGGGAATCCATATGTCTCTTGGTGTGCACCAATGACACCATATTGTAATTTCATGTTTTCATCTTATGAGATGACTATGGCAGAAAACAAGTGGTTGGCAAAGCACTTGTTATTTATTATTTTGATGCAAGCCAAGGATGCACTGCGCTAATTCCATGAGAGGGACCATGATTCACTCTCCGGTTGTCATTTGGAAACTATTTTTATTGTATCTTGCTTCCATGTATTGCTGATTTGTTTTTGTTCAAAGGAAGCTTTGTATGGTGAGGAAAATCAATTGGATGGCGTGGCACCCATATGATAGAGCAGCAAAAGACTTGTTGGTATGGGGCATCATACAAGTTGACTTTCATGACCTTACTCTATGGCTTGTATGAGGGAGAGATGAGGCAACAAAAAAAGTTTTTGTTGCTTTGGTTGCACTTGGGAGAGTATGGGAAAAACTCTTCCCATACTTTCCATGATGTTTCTGAAGAGAAGGAAGGCACATTCATGGTGCAAGGAGGTTACCCTTCAGTTTTGGAGGATCATGAGAGGCTTCCCTATAAGGAGAATATATTCTCACTTAGCAGCATGATGGTGGATGAATTTGGCATATGGAATGTCAAAGAGAGGTGTCATGGAGCCTTATTACAAAGGCCTACATCATTTTCACATAGGAGCATGTTCTTATGGATGAGATATTCCAAGGGGAGGAGGTATCCCTTCTTCTTGCAGATCTTTATGAGTAGATTCTCATGGGAGGACTTATTGGAGGATCTCATTTTTATCCAACTCACTATGTATGGTAGGAAATTCATGTCTGTACTTGTTTATTACTCCATTGAGCATTTGTACCTTCCCACCATATTTGAACGGTGCATTGCTCCTCGAAAGAGAAAGAGTATTTTTGGGTTTTATGGTCACTTTAGGGCCAATGTTTGTGATGATAGTAGCCCATCTTTACATGACTTTGGGCAAGTGTATTTTTATTTTATATATGTATAGCTGATATACATTGACACTTATTTTCCCATGTTGGGAGAACAAACATATACAACTTGTAACTTGTTGCAGGATCACTTGCCATATGACATTCTCAAGTAGCACTTGGGAGAACTACATTGTATCCACTAGAAAGACCATATGTATCATACAAGATTGCACATAACCTTCAGCCATTTTTTGATTTGGATTCCATGTGGTGATGATGTTCCATTCAACTTGAATGGAATGGTTTAGGTTGGTATGACTCATGATTTTGGAGGTAGATTCTTTGGAGGCTCAATTTTCTTCTTGCCATTGGAGGGACATCATGTTTTAGCGCAAGATCAGCATGCCATCTACACTTATCATGAGTGGAAAGGAGGATAGCGTGGGATATGCCTTCTTTCCTATCATGTACATTCATTCATCCCACCTTCATTTCAGGAGCACAAGGTGGAGAATACTTTTCATGAGTTACCATGTTGGAGGGTGACTCACTTCATTTGGATGATAGCATGGGTGAGGGAGGCACTCATTCACCATGTTGGTCATCACTCCTACTTTATGGAGGCCCTAAGATAGCTAGCAGGTTTCCATTCACACTTTCCACCTTTGACTGATGCATACATTTTGGTTTTTCACACTTGGGAGGAAGCATTGGATGACAGGTTATTTGTAGATTCTCTTGATTCAGTGATGGAGGCTATTGATGGGAGGCCACATGAGGAGTAGGGGAGAAATGTTTCTCTCCTTATGAATTTTCTTGAGGACAAGCAAATATTTTGGAGGGAAGGATTGTAATGTTCCAAAATTTTAGCTTCCAAGCTAAATGGAACATTAGAGTTGGCAACAGCTGTAGCTGGTAAATAAATGGGTAGAAAAGCCCATAAGTATCCTAAGGAGGATAAAAAAACTCCAAATGTGAAAGGAGACACTCTTCATAGATCAATAAGACACCTCCATGTGTGAACAAGGTTAAATTGAAGATGCTTTGACTAAGTCAACAACGCAATTTTAGTGGAGGAGGAATCCTAGGATGGATAACACAATTTTGGAGGGAAATGTAACTTGGGTTAGAATTAACCTAAGTGAGTGGGGCCAAGGGAAATAAAAATAAATTCTTATATAAGGAAGAGGATGGAAGCATTATTCATCATGTTGGAGATTATTATTCTTGGTTGCCAAGAATTGTTGCTGCTTTTCTTCTTAGCAAAGCTGCAGTGTTGTTTAGCACTGGGTGTTCCCGGTCGGGAATCCCACCACTTTCCTTTGAGTAGCTCATTGGGAGAGTTTTTATTCATAATTACACATCAGTTTTTTAAGCCAAGATTCAGCCATCTACATCAGAACATCTTTTCCAGAGATTGTGCAGTGTTGTTGGGTGCAGCAGTGGAAGGGATTGGAATCACAGCTTCTGAGCTAGTTTCTCATTAGAGGAAGGTTTCCTTCACTTGAGAGATCTGTTTGGAGAGATCCATAGATTATTTCAGATCTTTGGTATCAAAACATACATTTCTCATACCCTCCCAGCACCGTTTTTTCTAGGGAGTGCATTATTTTAGAGGCAATGTTCATTGCATGGTTTGGTGGCACCGTTGCAGTGTTCCCTTGTGATTGAGAGGTTCATCCTTTCATGGGACGAAGACCTTTATGGTTCTACATCATATCAGTCATATTTAAGCCATATTCACTCATGTACTTTAGTGTTGTAGTGATTATTTAGTCATTTTCTGAATATCACATTTTATATATAGAGTGTTTGACAAGAAACCCTTGTTGGGTTATCTTGTATTTTTTATAGGGGAATAGATCTTCATACTTTAGCATTATTTATCAATATATGAGTAGATATATGATTCTACTATAATTTTATGTGTAAACCCTCTCTTAGACTGCATAGTCCCATGAGCAGCTACTCCGGCATTTTGCAGTCTTGGGGTTTTTCACCATTTTCAGCTACACTAGTGTGGGAGGTTTGTTTAACCCACCTAGTTCCATTTATTTTTGACATATTATTTTATTTACATGCTAAATAGATGTATCCATGGGATCCAAGTGATGATTTCACTGTTTTATTTTATATGTTGTCAGAAATGCATTTTTCATGCATGATTTATGAGCAGTTTTGAAAAAGGAACAGTACACAAAATCTGCTCTTTTGCATTTGCATAGTAGGAGTCTCATACTATAAATTTTATCACTCCATTAGTTCATGGATCCACTAATGGTTGGGGTCACTTCATCAATTTTCCCTCATGAAAAATACTTGTTGGTTCTCCTCTCTATGGTCTTCAGTCATGATTCATTTTCACTCTGCAGTTCATTTTATTAGGTCATAGGGTTTCGTCTCATTAGGTTTTAGGGTTCCACCATAGTCAAATTGATGATGAAAGTATCAATAAATATCAACAAGGACATGAGGATGCCAAATAAACTCAAAGCATAGTATCTAGAAAATTCAAAAAATTGTTCTTTTAAGCTTAATGAAATTTTCACCTCAAAACCATGTTTTGAGGTGAAAACAGGGTACTTTGTTTTTATTATCATTTATTATGTAATTTTATGTTTCCATATGTAATAAGTTGAACTTCAAAAGATGCTATCTCGATAAAGCTAATGTTAGTCTTTCACAGCCCGTCACCAAGGGTCAAAGGGGCTTTTTCTCTGTCTAGTTTTCAAAAGTGTTGTACAAATGATTTTCAATACAAATCATATTCTAAGCATGTTCATCAGAAGCAGCCCAAAAAAATCTTTCCAATGGTATATCACACTCCCAAAATCAGCTTCTACATCAGAAAATATGCCCAAATGAATAAATGACTCAAAAAGTACAGCTCTGCCCTTTTTTCAATTACTTCACTGGCCTTTAGCTTTAAAATTCTTACCTTTTTCTATATTTTCCCTTTACTACAAAGTCTTTTTATTTCCATCTCCTATAGCCCCGATGTGATTTCTCATCACTGATGCGATCACATCGCATCATCGCGTATCGCATTTCTCATTGTGCTTCGCTCCCGCTTTCTCGTCTTCCTCGATGCGATAATCGCGCATCGCATATCACATTTCCCACAACGCTGAACACTGCCATCCCACTTCTACCGATGAGATAATCCTCCATCACATCGCAACATTGCTCCATCCCCCATTGCATCATTCTATCACCCGTCGCTCCTTTTTCATCACTCCAATCACTCCATCACTCATCGCATATCGTGATTTCCTCTGCCTGGAAAATTCTTGCTCCTCTTCCATTTGCGATTGCGATTCCCATGGCCTACCACTTATCTTTCCGCTCATCTCTAAGGAAAAATGGCTTTTCTCCGTTCAAATGAGGCACATTCATTTTGTTTGTTTAAAAGGGTTTTCTTCAGCAAAAAGGTTAAAAGGGGCGGGCATTGTGTTAAGGCTGTACGTAATTTTGAATGTAGAGAACATGATAGCACCAACCCATGCAAATATGAAAAACGATAAATGTGGCGGAAAATTGGTTCCAGATTTGTTTTCTTTCCATTGGCTGGAGTAAATGTAACAAATAATACTTCTAGATGGTCAAGTATATAGTTTCCTCTCTTTCATAGGTATATCGTTGGGTTTTTATATCTTCAGGTTTTTGTTTGGGGGCAGGTGAAACAACTCCTATTTTTATGTATTTTCCCCCTAAGGCTAGTCTATTTAATGTAATTTTTTAGTCATTTGAGGAGGTTGAAATCACTTGGGCGCTCTAATCTTGATTGTACATTATTTGTAATCAGTTTGGTAGAAAATTAATAAGATTTGCAGCTATTTTTATGGGATCCCTGTGGTATGGAATTTTAGCATATTTTCTTCTTTTGTAATCATTTGTTAAATTTTTTATGTATGCCATCATTCATTCCATTGATTTATATTGCATATTTTCAAGTTAGATAGGTCGAATCTATTGTTATAGTGCATTGCCTTGGGAAATCATTCAATATTTTATGTTTTCTACTATTTGAGAAGGATTCATCTCATATGCCCTCCTCAGCTCCTTACCAGTCTTAAACACTTCACATCATTAAGAAAAAAGTGTTAAATTTCATGGCTACCATGCCCCATAGAATACCCTACATTTCTGATTTAATTTCCCAGACTTAAACTGTCCAACTCCATCTGATCCAGCAAACACCAAAAAAATCTATCAAGACCTTTCGAGCTACTATACCTAGCCTAAAATCAATTTTCACAGTCATGCTTGACTAAGATTTCTTACAGAGAGATCCCTCTCCCTGCCTTGTAGGGATAGCTACAAGGTTAAGTGTGGTTTGTGGTTACCTTGTCTTGCCTTCCTTCAGTTTGAGGTCAATCTAGGTGATAACATAGTGGTGACCATACTGGGGGAAAATCTAAAATGAAAGACTGATCACCCCGGTAATATCTTTCATATAAATTCTTGAACTTTGGATGATGATTTTTAGAATTTTCTAGGCTAAAATAGAACGTTGCAAAGTAAAAATTTCGAAATTCAACCAAACTGGCTTCAAGGAAATACACGAGGGAAAATCCTGATCCAAATCCTCCCCCTATATTTAAAAATCCTAACCTTATTCCGCGAATAATCAGAAGACAAGAAATTTCAGTGAGCCCTAGACCTATTTTCATATCCAATTCCTGTCCCAGTGAGTGGTTGTTCATTGAATACCTCCCTTTTGATGAGTATTTTAAGCTTTCTCTGTTCAGAACCAAATCTGAAACTACCCTTGATGACACATTTTTAGACCCAGAGTTTCTTGTATATCTTGAAGTTCAAAAGGAAAATATATCAATTGACGATTATATCTTAAATTCTTCTCAATCATCTATCACTGCTACCAATATACCTGAGCTTTTAGAATCATCAGAATCAGCATCCGCTACCCTCAATTCATCAGTATTCCCATCAATTTTTGAAATCAATTCTCAACTTCTGTTTATACCTATCCTTCCCCTCCAACTTATCACCCCTACTTCTCCATTAACAGCTCTCTTAAATCCTATTAGTTCAAACGTTGTTGTAAATATGCCTCGAGTCATGGCTGCCCGGTATGCACCCCTGGTTTTACCTCAGAATCTGAATGATTTTCCTGTTGATTACCAAAGTAAAATACCTCTTTTTTATGCCACTCAAAGCATTACAGTGCAACAACATGTTGATAAAATGAATGACTTCTTTGACCTTCATGAGGTAGAGGCAAAAAATGTGACTGTGAGATTGTTTGTCCAAAGCTTTGGAGGTGAAGTTAGAAAATGGTTCAGAGCCTTACCAGCAGCCTCTATCCACACTTTGGTGGAGCTACATAGACAATTATTAGACTAGTGGGAGGTAAAGAAAAACCCACTCCAAATTTTGTCTGAGTATGAAAATATCAAAAGGAATGTGGGTGAAAGTGTACAAGATTATTGTGTGAGGTTTAATGTAGTGTATAATGCTATTCCGGCCAACCTCAAACCCCCCATGGGGTTAGATTTTCTCAAAATTCCAAATGGTTTCGAGGTTGACAAGGCATATCAGTTATGAGAACAAGATCCTACCACACTTGAAGATATGCAGAAAAATGTTGTAAGCGTAGAAGAAAATCTGCTGGCTAAAAGAGCACAGACGAGATCTAAAAAGAGAGTGACTGTAAAGGAGGAAGAATCTCCTTCAGATACTAAGATGGATACTTTGATCCGAACGGTGGAGAAGATGGTTGACCGGTTGACTATTTTAGATAGACCCAAAACACCAATCAAGAATCCAAATTTTAGAGGATAGAAGCAACGCCAATTCCAAATCAAGCAGAATGAACATAAAACGCAAGACCAAACAACACAAAAACATCAGATCAGAAATCCTTTGCAGCAAAATTATGTTCAGGGAATGGAAACAGATGATGATGATGATCCGGTAGTTGAAGAAAATCATTTTTTCACTGCTGATGGTATGCCCATTTTCCTGATAGAAGATGAAGAATATGCAATGGTTCCAGACACTCAAAGAGATGAAGATTTCATATTGGCAAATGACGTAGTTTTAGAGGAAGAGTCTGATGATTATCAACAAGGATATATGAACACTTTGACAGCATAGTAGAAGCAGTATTCTTTTAGGACTAGAGATGTGCCCATCAATCCAATTCAGAAAAGGAAAGAGTTGCTATCAAAGAATGACTCTTCAAACATTCAGAGGAAAGTGAAAAAACCTGCTGATATGACTTCCAACAAAGTACCCTCGACACATAACATTACAAACGAGAATAATAATCAACCAAGTGCAGTGAAGGAGCAAGTGGAGAAGAAAGATATTCCCGTCAAAGAGGTAGAAAAAGTTTTGTCTTTAAATTTAGAAAATGAAATTTCTAAGTTGAAGGTGTCCATTCCCTTAGCTGAGTTGGTGAAGATCAACACTTATAAACATCAGGTATCCATAATTTTGCAAATAAACCCTATGTTAGGTATGGTAAATGTCAAAGATGATCATTGTGAACTCAGTTTTGGTCTCGCCATAGAAGGTCAGTCTGAAGATAGTGAAGTCCCTCCCTTTTACCTGAGTCTTAGATTGCATGAGTACATTTTACACAATGCTATGCTAGATTTCGGAGCTTCTCACAATTTGTTTCCTAAATCCATTATGGAGAATTTGGGTCTTGATATTACTCGCAAATACCATGATCTGTATTCCTTTGACTCCGGTAGGGTCCATTGTATTGGTCTTATCAAAGACTTGGTAGTGTCTCTAGATCAAATCCCAGCCAAGAATGTTTTGATGGATGTGGTTGTTGCTGAAGTTCCACCACAGTTTGGTATGCTTTTTTCCAGATCGTGGGGTGCAAAACTTAAGGGAACTATACAACTTGATTTCTCTTATGCTACCATTCTCGTGTTTGATGAATTGAGAAAGCTATACAGGGAGAAGAAAATGAAATATATGATCTCTAGCAAAGATAAGACTATTAATCATCCAATTAATGTTGTACATACAGATTTAGAATCATTTGTACTATATTCAGATAGTGGTTTGAATGATGAAGATGTTTAGTTGGTAGAAGTAGATGAGGTACCATAAATTTCAGAGAATTTTAGGGAAGTCCTTAAATAGGAAAAAGAAAAAGTAGCAAGCCTTTCTGAGCTTTCCACCTGCTAGCAACAAAAGGTCAGTGAACCATAGAAAAATGAATGGATTAGTCAAGGTAAGGTAGAGAAAGAAACAAAATTTCAGCATCTAGAAGAGGAGGAAGGCCTTTGGAGCATGGATTTTGATATAGTTGTTGGTAAGGACAGTGCTGGTATAGGAATAGGGATTCAGAGCCCTGTTTTCTAGCCTGGCAGAGTTCCTAGTAATGTTAGAGTATGTGCTTATAAGTTGGCTTTTGACTGCTCTAACAATGAAGCAGAGTATGAATCTTTGATTGCAGATCTGAAAATTTTGAAGGAATTAAATGCAAAAAGGATTTTTGTCTATGGAGATTCAGAGTTGGTAATCAAACAGGTAAAAGGACAGTATCAAGCAAAGCATCCGCGATTGAGAGCCTACAGAAATGCGGTCCTAGACATCTTAAGAATGTTTTTTGAATATACTTTGATAGCAGTACCCCGAATTCAGAATCTTATTGTAGATTCACTTGCCACTACTGCAAGCAATTTGAAGATTTCAATGAACTCCAACAACAAATTTGAAATTCATGTCAAACATTATCCTGATGTTCTGGATAATTTAAGGTATTGGCAAGTGTTTTGGGATGACAATGAAAACAATGCTTTTTTTTCAGAATGAAGGAAAATTCAAGGATGTTTCCACAGATGGTGATTATGATACTGATGAAAAAGAGATTGAAGAAAATTAGATGGACATTTTGTAGCTGAAAGATAATTTTATTCCTAGAGGTCTCATACCTTTAGAGGATATTTTTGATTAAGATGATGTTGCAAGAAAGCCAAGCTTGGTGCCTACTGATAAATGAGTTGAGGATGTCAATCATGGAATAAATGACAAGCTTAAGTTTGTGAAGTTATCAAAAGCATTGTCTCCCGAGGTACAAGCCCAGTATGTTAAATTACTTTCTGAATTTTCTAATGTGTTTGTGTAGGATTATTCAGATTTGAAGGCATATGACAAAATATAATTCAGCATACTATTCCTATCAAGCCAAATCAAAATCCATTTAGACAAAAGCTGAGAAGGATCAATCCAAAGTTGTTTCCATCCATTGAAAAAGAGGTAAACGGATTGTTCAAAGCTGGTATCATTGTTCCAATTAGATTTTCTGATTGGATTTCGAATTTAGTCCCAGTATGCAAAAAGACAAGAGAAATAAGGTTTTGCATAGATTTCTGAAATCTCAATAAAGTATCCTTAAAGGTGTTAGCGCTCAAATCTACCTTAGGCTGAAATAAGGTAAACTCAAGGCTACATCAAACCATGCTCAGCCTCATAGCTAGCCCTACGAGGACAGGAGAGGGCTCTCTCCGGGTCTATCTCAACAAAAGGTCTTCAAAGGGGCTGAGATGACTTATAACGAATAATGATTTTAGGCTAGTAAAGAGATAGGAAAGTTTGATTTTGATTTTTGGGTTTTTTGTTGAAAAAATGGGAAAAACAATTTTGGGTCTGGGGATAAGGCCAGATTTTTGCAGAATTCGAGTTGGGGTGAGGTAGGAAGTAGTCTTGATGCTTTTGATCAGGTGTATGGATGGATTAGAACAACAAGGAGCTGAAGAGGGCAAGGGAGAACATGGATCCTCTCAAAACAGGCGAAAACATGTAAAACTAAACAAATTTAAAGGCAGAGCACTGGAAACAATGGATTCAACCTCATTTACTCATTCATTTAGTTTCAGAAGCATAAGAATGGAATGGCATACATTAAACATGAAAGAAATTACAATAAACTGAGAGAAAACACCATCAAGAACTGAAAGCCACAAGAATCCCAACAGGTGCTGCAAAACCTCTGATCTTTCCTTAGCCAAAATATGAAAAATATGTACAATAGTGTGCCAAAATCTTCCCAAGAGTCCAACCTATCCAACCTCTGAAAATTATTGAGAAATTACATCATATAGACCATCCTAACCCCTTCCCACACCTCTAGCGGTCGAATTACTCCTTCTAGGAGCAGTTCCAACTAATTCTAAACAAGGAGCTAGAATATAGGCATCCAAACAACTTGCCTCTATAAGGAAGGAAACTGATTCTTACATTTGATTTTTACTTTTTTAGGAGTGAATCATCTAGAATAGGTAAAAGTGAGCCCAAGTTACATTCCAACCATAAAATTACATCAATATAACTCAAAAATTACATCCACAAGCAAAATTGGTCCAACTGGTCGAAATTCTGAGCTGGAAGGTGAAAAATTGACCAAAAATCTATATGCGTAGCGCGCCTTTCAGCCTGCTTTTGGGGCACTTCCTGGAGTCCAAATTGAGCTCATGATATCTCGTTGGAAAGCCCTAGATGTTGGCTATCCAACCCAAGTGGAATTTTTCAATTTGGAGCTCACTGGTCCCTCCAACACTTCATTCTCCCAAAAGTACTTCCTGCTGGTGCAAAAGGTGGCAGAAAGGTGGTTTTCATGGTGTTTTTGGCCCTTTTGATCATCCAGAACTTGATGAAATGATTTTTCCATATTGGAGCATGCATAAATTTCCACAAAAAATCCAAAAATATAAAGTTTTCCTCCAGCGAGTGTCCCAATCATAAGAGAGCGCGTCGACGCGCTACTCGTATGGCTGAAAAATCTATTTTGAGACCAAAATTTTTCAAAATGACAAAAATTTCTCCAAATTTTCTCAAATTTGGAGCGAAGACTCTCCATCATGTATCATGCCCAACCAATGAAGCCTCGGCCAAAATCCGGAGTGGATCAGGCCTTTTTCACCGTTTTATTGCTTTGCTCAATCTTGCTTTCAGGATCTTCATTTTAGCTCGGCAGACGTGATTACGGGCCCAATAATGATTTTTCATATGACGGAACATGTCTGTCTCTGTCCTGAACTTTTGAATGTACCTGCACTGATGTAGAAGGCGAGACCCCTTCCACGCCATGTGGAGATAGTACTCACGCTGCTGATGAAGTCAACGAGACCCCTTCCACCCCGGGTGGAGATAATACTCGTCGTGATGCTGCAAACAAAGCTTTGTGGCCTCTCTGATATGTTACCACTACCGGTGCACTGCTATGCTCCATCTCAATACATCAATCTCAATGTTTGAGTCACTGTCCTGCTCATATCCTTGCTCATATGATGAATTTGACTCTGACATGCTGCTGAAAACAATATGTCTGACAAAATATATGCTGATATAGGTGTAGTGAAGACAAAAGTTTCAGTGTATGCTCAAAACCCAAATATGTCACATATGTATCAAAGTATCATAGGAAATCCATAGTGGTAATGGATCTGTCAAATAGGTTTGCATGAAAAACAGTCACTGCTTGATCATAAGAGGATTTGAAAAGTGAGTAGAAGAAAGTATAATGTGGGGAAAACAACTATTAGGAACAAAATGACAATATCCCTTACAGTGTTTGACAATGTCAATGGAGGACGTGGACAAGTGAAAATGAGACTATGTCATAACATGAATGATGAGCAATGTTAAAATGACAATGGCAATAATAATGACAGCAGTGATGTAATGGCAAAGAGAGGGCGTGGAAGCAGAGACACCACTGAAAATAGATGACACAGGCATATATATCAACAGCATAAGCTTGGAAACCCCCACACATTCACTATGATTTGCCTCAAAACCCTAAGAAGTGAATTTGGAAATAAACATAGGGTTTACATTTCTCCACATTAAACATTTGTTTCTCCACTTTCAAAACACCATAATCATGTCCAAAATTCACTGAGCAAATGTAAAGAACCTACTTGCAAGTAGTTGGAGGCAATTTGGCATGAATCTGGATGAAGGAGAAAAATCTTTTGGCTCTGAGATTATACACGTAGCGCATCACCCAACGCGTAGCGCCAAGTAATTTTACACTGAAAAATTTCGCTATACGCGTAGTGCGTCACCCAACGCATAGCGCGCCAGCCCAACACACAATTTGGCTTCAAAACTCATTTTTTCACTTCCTTGATGTGTCTTGGCCTCTTTTGATGTTCAAACATGGAAAAACCAAGCAAATTTGATGTTGGAGAGAAATGGCAAAATTTTTTTGTGTTCTGGCCCAATGAGTAGCGCGCACTTTTATATGCGTAGCGCGCTACATAGTGCATTTTGCAGGAGGCTTTTGGAGGCCTTCCTGGTGTCCAAATTGAGCTCATGATAGCTCGTTGGAAATATTGTGGAGTCTAATTTCCAAAAAAAGTGGAATTGTGCAATTTGGAGTTAATTTACCCTGTCAAAAATAAAATCTCCCAACACTACTTCCTGCGGGTGCATCAATTCTCCTGAGGCAACGGTATTCTTAACATTTCTTCAAAACCATTATACCTGTGTAAAAATTGAAGGAGGTTTTTCTTCCTTGGCATGTTTTGTACAAAAAACTCTCTCAGGTTTCCAAAAATAATCTTTTATTTCTCTGAAACATCATTTGAGTGAAACTTATCCCGATGTGTGAAACAAGGGATTTTGTCGAAATGAAGCGAAATGAAGGGGATAAGGAGCTTCTAAATTCTTTGGGAAATTTTTGGAAGTAGGGAGGGATGTTAGGAAGCAGGGGAAAGTGGAATCTCAGAGATTGAGTGAGTGGAAGGGGTCCAAAAGGGCAAAACACAGGCCTAGCCTAGAAAATTGCCAAGTTGTGGCAAGAAACTAGGGTTTGTGGAAAAATGAGGAATTTGGGGGATCTCAGTGATGGGAAGTGTTTAATAAGGTATATTAAGGATAGGGGAAGGTGTGTGAACATCAAGATACAAGTTTTTCTAATTTTTTGACCATCCAAGAGAAATTACCTCCAAAACCCTAGGAGAGGGAAATGGACCTTACCTAGGCACAACTGAAGCATGAACAAGCTGTAAAATGACCCAATGGAGCTTGAAATGATGATGAAAACCCTCTGAATGATGGTACACTCAGCTGAATGGTGACATGAACCGACATTTGGACAACTTTGAAAAGAGTGAAAACAAACCCTAGACCTAATGCCTAGTGACCAAATTTTGCTTGAAGACTCATTGAAATGACAAAATTTGACCTTGACACCTTAAAATCACTTTGTAAGAGCATGTTTGATCACTAAAGGAAAGATGCAAAGGCTGACACTAACATTGGCTCCAATGGGGATGGTAGCTCCTTGGAGGTGCCAAGAACGACAGACCTTTGGGAGAGCAGACCAGCGCCTTCATCCATTTGGCAATGGAGTCAAAAAATCAAACTGAAATGCATGACTGAAAATTGACGACTTGATGACACAAATTGACTCTCACTCAACTAAGAACTGACTTGATACTTAAACACAACTGACAAACTGGAAATATGCTCAATATGAAGCTTATTCAATACAACCTACTCTAACAGTTTCATTCATCACCTGATGAAGTGAAATGAAACAACCAATGCAACCATGTAAGCATCTTGGCTACTGTTTGATTGCTTCCCACATGCTTACTGATGCACAGGAAAAGGAAAGAATCGAAAGGCAACTCCCATGAAAATTTGAACTCAAGCTGACTGCTGATAAACTTGCAAAGCATGAATTGACTAGAGGACTTCAAGAATACTGCAAAAGGATCTTCATACACATAGCTAATGATTTCCATAAACACATCACTACTCTGATCCATATAATCTCCATACCTTTATCTTAAAATTTTCCTCACATCTGCGGTGCTTTTCTTTGGTGATTGTAGCAAGCTGCCAAAAGGATCCTAAGATTCATGAACAACCAAAATCTGGAGTTGATTCCAAACAGAACAAAAGCCTCCTTCATCAATCTCCTCATATGAAAAATCTATTGAACAACACAATGAAATTGAATTTTGAAAAAGATTACTATCAACATTCTTTTCGGGCACATGGTTAGCTAATGGAGAAAATTTTTTATAGCAAACATCATCCAACACACGAGAAATAGGATCATCAAAAACTTGAGAAGACTGCTGCACTGTATCCCTTGAAACTGTATGACATCCTACTGGCTATTCCTCTTTTTCTTGAGATATATTACGAAGATTCTTCCTTATAAACTGAAATGCTTCGAAACAAAAGGGTATAGAATTTTCCTGCATCATCAAATCATGTATTTCATCTTCCACACCTTCATCTATAATCTGAACTTCAATTTCATTTGGTGGCTGCAAATCTGATGCTACAGGCTGCTCAAGAATTTCGTTATCTGTCTCATCCTCAACATTAACACTGAGAGATTGATGATTTCTTATAGGCTGCTCATTTGAAAATTTACTATGCAATTTTCCTCTTAAAAACTGAAATGATTCAAAACAAAATGGTACGGAGTCACCTTGTATCATTTTATCATATGTACCATCTTCCATGTCCTCATCTGCAACTTGACAATCAATGGCTTTCGAGGGCTGAAAATCTGAATATGAGAAGTCTTGAACAAGGTTTTCATTGCGCTCAAGATGGTCCATATAAAGACTTGTTGACATTTGATTTCTGATTGCATGGTAGTTGTCTCTGATGAACTGAAATGAATCAAAACAAAAAGGAAAAGATCCTTCACTTACTTCAAAATTTGCTGCACTTTCCTCATCATTGCCATAGCTGATATGCATCGGTTGATCACTGTACTCGAGCTGCTGAAAGTGAACTTCCTCCTCGCACAAACTAGCTACTGATTTGTCTGCAAGATTAGCTTCTCTTTTGAGAACATAATCATCATCATACTGATCAAACTGAGGCAATTCATCGGTATAAAACACATCATCAAACATACACATCATATCAACAACTCTCTCTTCTTCACAATGATCTATAAAACAATCACTATGACAACTGGGATCAGAAACAAAATGTTTTGGGTCAGCAACTTGTTCTTGAATGTCATTTTCATTTTTTGCAGTTATTTTCCGCACCATCTCTTCTACTGCGTTTACGAAAAGATCAAGTTTTTCCTCTGAAAATGTCAGCTGCTCTGAAACATTCTTCTTTTCTTCTTCCTTCAACCTTGCCCTCAAGATCAGCAAATGAGCCTCTACATTCACTGCCTTGTTCTGCATCTCGTGAAGTGTTGCAATATTCTTTTCTCTCAGCTGAAACTCCATTTCCAGATCAAAGGCACCCGGGTAGTGCAAGAGAGCAGATCTAGGAGAAGGTCTTATATCAACTGGCATCGAAAAATATACTTGGTTAAATCTAGCAGAAAATTGTTGTATTGTCTCCCCTGGCATTCTTTTCAGCTGATTATACTCTTCTATAATCAAGAAAATGTTCTGTCCGATCACCCACCTGTCAAGGAAAACTTTGACAAACTGCTGGAAATCTGAGATGCTCGCATCAGGCAGGGCTTTGAACCAACTCTTCACTTGGCCTTGCAAAGAAAGAGAAAAAAGCCTAATACTAACATCCTCTTCATCAACTTCAAAAAGATCTAGAAAAGTCTCAACATTCTGCACATGTTGCTCAGCGTTCACATTGTTACATTCACCGTCAAATCTTGGTAGATATAGGCCATAATTTGCAGGAAAAGCATGAAGAACAGAAGGTAAAACAAGAGGTTTGTACCGATCTGGAATTTTACAAGGTGTAGGGGCATGTACAAGAGCTGTGGGATCAGTTTTATTTTCTTGCTCATCACTCTGCAGAGAGGCATCATAAGGTATGGGAAACTCAGCATTTACACTTTTTAAATGGGTCGAGTGAAGATTTTGATCACCTTTCTCATACAACAAATTTTGAAAAACTTTCAGGACAACTTCAAGACCAGCTAAGAAGTAATTTACAAGAAAGCAGATTAGATCCTGAATATCATTCCACTTTAGATACCTGAACTTTGTGTAAGATCCTTCCATTTTCTCAGAGAAAGAGTCAGTCCTCCAGTGGAGTCTCTACTTTGAATTGGAGTCACCAGGTGAAAGATTTCAGCCTTCTTATGTCTGATCATTGTCCACCATCAACCATCAGATCTAAACTCGATACATGTACTGGGGCAATTTATAAGTTAAGTGTTACGATTACAAGCTAGACTGAAGATTGACTGAAGCAACGTTTATCTACTATGCACTCGCAGAGAAAGAGCAGTTCGAAAGCTACCTGGCGTGACTTTAGGCTCCGTCTGTAGCTATAAATCAAACAACACTAACCAGCAAACCAATTTCTCCCCAGTATGGTCGCCACTATGTTAGCGCTCAAATCTACCTTAGGCTGAAATAAGGTAAACTCAAGGCTACATCAAACCATGCTCAGCCTCGTAGCTAGCCCTACGAGGACAGGAGAGGGCTCTCTCCGGGTCTATCTCGGAAAAAGGTCTTCAAAGGGGCTGAGATGACTTATAACGAATAATTATTTTAGGCTAGTAAAGAGATAGGAAAGTTTGATTTTGATTTTTGGGTTTTTTGTTGAAAAAATGGGAAAAACAATTTTGGGTCTGGGGATAAGGCCAGATTTTTGCAGAATTCGAGTTGGGGCGAGGTAGGCAGTAGTCTTGATGCTTTTGATCAGGTGTATGGATGGATTAGAATGAAAAGGAGCTGAAGAGGGCAAGGGAGAACATGGATCCTCTCAAAACAGGCGAAAACATGTAAAACTAAACAAATTTAAAGGCAGAGCACTGGAAACAATGGATTCAACCTCATTTACTCATTCATTTAGTTTCATAAGCATAAGAAGGGAATGGAATACATTAAACATGAAAGAACTTACAATAAAATGAGAGAAAACACCATCAAGAACTGAAAGCCACAAGAATCCCAACAGGTGCCGCAAAACCTCTAATCTTTCCTTAGCCAAAATATGAAAAATATGTACAATAGTGTGCCAAAATCTTCCCAAGAGTCCAACCTATCCAACCTCTGAAAATGATTGAGAAATTACATAATATAGACCATTATAACCCCTTCCCACACCTCTAGCGGTCGAATTCCTCCTTCTAGGAGCAGTTCCAACTAATTCTAAACAAGGAGCTAGAATATAGGCATCCAAACAACTTGCCTCTATAAGGAAGGAAACTGATTCTTACATTTGATTTTTACTTTTTTAGGAGTGAATCATCTAGAATAGGTAAAATTGAGCCCAAGTTACATGCAAACCATAAAATTACATCAATATAACTCAAAAATTACATCCACAAGCAAAACTGGTCCAACTGGCCGAAATTCTGAGCTGGAAGGTGAAAAATTGACCAAAAATCTATATGCGTAGCGCGCAATTCAGCCTGCTTTTGGGGCACTTCCTGGAGTCCAAATTGAGCTCATGATAGCTCGTTGGAAAGCCCTAGATGTTGGATATCCAACCCAAGTGGAATTTTTCAATTTGGAGCTCATTTTCCCTCCAAATCTTCATTCTCCCAGAAGTACTTCCTGTTGGTGCAAAAGGTGGCAGAAAGGTGGTTTTCATGGTGTTTTTGGCCCTTTTGATCATCCAGAACTTGATGAAATGATTTGGCCATACTAGAGCATGCATAAATTTCCATGAAAAATCCAAAAATATAAAGTTTTCCTCCAGCAAGTGTCCCAATCATAAGCGAGCGCGTCGACGCGCTACTCGTATGGCTAAAAAATCTGTTTTGAGACCAAAATTTTTCAAAATGACAAAAATTTCTCCAAATTTGCTCAAATTTGGAGCGAAGACTCTCCATCATGTATCATGCCCAACCAACGAAGCCTCCTCCAAAATCCGGAGTGGATCAGGCCTTTTTCGTCATTTTAGTGCTTTGCTCAACCTTGCTTTCAGGATCTTCATTTTAGCTCGGCAGACGTGATTACGGGCCCAATAATGATTTTTCATATGACAGAACATGTCTTTGTCTCTGTCCTGAACCTTTGAATGTACCTGCGCTGATGTAGAAGGCGAGACCCCTTCCACGCCATGTGGAGATAGTACTCGCACTGCTGATGAAGTCAACGAGACCCCTTCCACCCCGGGTGGAGATAGTACTCGTCGTGATGCTGTAAACAAAGCTCTGTGGTCTCTCTGATATGTTACCACTACCAATGCACTGCTATGCTCCATATCATTACATCAATCTCAACGTTTGAGTCACTGTCCTGCTCATATCCTTGCTCATATGATGAATTTGACTCTGACATGCTGCTCAAAACAATATGTCTGACAAAATATATGCTGATATAGGTGTAGTGAAGACAAAAGTTTCAGTGTATGCTCAAAACCAAAATATTTCACATATGTATCAAAGTATCATAGGAAAGCCACAGTGGTAATGGCTCTGTCAAATAGGTTTGCATGAAAAACAGTCACTGCTTGATCATAAGAGGATTTGACAAGTGAGTAGAAGAAAGTATAATGTGGGGAAAACAACTATTAGGAACAAAATGAAAATATCCCTTGCAGTGTTTGAAAATGTCAATGGAGGACGTGGACAAGTGAAAATGAGACTATGTCATAACATGAATGATGAGCAATGTTAAAATGACAATGGCAATAATAATGACAGCAGTGATGTAATGGCAAAGAGAGGGCGTGGAAGCAGAGACACCACTGAAAATAGATGACACAGGCATATATATCAACAACATAAGCTTGGAAACCCCCACACAGTCACTATCATTTTCCTCAAAACCCCAAGAAGTGAATTTGGAAATACACATAGGGTTTACATTTCTCCAAATTAAACATTTGTTTCTCCACTTTCAAAACACCATAATCATGTCCAAAATTCACTGAGAAAACGTAAAGAACCTACTGTGCTAAATACAATTAAAATAACTGATGAAGATAAAACTTTTTGTTCGAGATTATACGCGTAGCGTCACCCAATCCAGCGCCATAGACTGAAAGAATGTACTCCCTACGTATCGCGTCACCCAACGTCAGACACAAACAACACACACTTCATTTCAAAACCATTTTATTAACTTCATCAGCAAGAAGTCTCTGGCTCTCTGTTGATGTTCAAACATGGAAAAACCAAGGTTTGATAAGCAGAGAACACAAATTTTTTTGCCTGGCCTGAATGAGTAGCCACACTTGAGATTTTAGCGCATCTATAGGCATTTCTGCAGAGGCTTTGAGGCCTTCCTTGTCTAAATTGAGTCAAGGATAGCTCGTTGGAAATATCTTGGAGTCTACTTTCCCCAACCCAAGTGGAATTTTGCAATTTGGAGTTCATTTACCTTGTCAAAAATCAAATCACCCAACACTATTTCCTGTAGGTGCATCAATTCTCCTAAGGCAACGGTATTATTAACATTTCTCCAAAACCATTATACCTGTGTAAAAATTGAAGGATATTTTTCTTCCTTGGCATGTTGTGTACAAAAACCTCTCTCAATGTTCCAAAATTCATCTGTTATTGCTCTGAAACATCATTTGAGTGAAACCTATCCCGATGTGTGAAACAAGGAATTTTGTCGAAATGAAGCGAAATGAAGGAGATAAGGGGCTTCTAAATTCTTGGGGAAATTTTAGGAAGTAGGGAGGGATGTTAGGAAGCAGGGGAAAGTGGAATCTCAGAGATTGAGTGAGGGGAAGGGGTCCAAAAGGGAAAAACACAGGCCTAGCCTAGAAAATTGCCAAGTTTTGGCAAGAAACTAGGGTTTGTGCAAAAATGAGGAATTTGGGGGATCTCAGTGATGGGAAGTGTTTAATTAGGTGAATTAATGATAGGGGAAGGTGTATGAACATCAGGATACAAGTTTTTCGATGATTTGACCATCCAAGAGAAATTACCTCCAAAACCCCAGGAGAGGGAAATGGACCTTTCCTAGGCACAACTGAAGCATGAACAAGTTGTAAAATGACCCAATGGAACTTGAAAGACATGAAACCCTCCAATATGGTACACTCAGCTGAATGGTGACATGAACGATTTGGACAATGAAAAAGAGGAAACAAACCCTAGACCTACGTCCAGATCACCCTGTTTCAAGACCTTACCAAATGATGAACCCCAATTCGACACCTTAAAATCACTTTGTAAGAGCATGTTTGATCACTGAAGGAAAGCTGCAAAGGCTGAAACTAACAAAAGGATAACTGCCCACTTCCGAAGATGGATCATATTCTGCAAAGAGTAGTTGGAGCATCACGGATGTTACTACTTGATGGTTACTCAGGCTATAATCAGATCTTGGTGCATGAAAAAGACCAAGACAAAACTACTTTTATGACACCTTGGGGAACTTTTCAGTAATCCACAATTCCATTCAGATTGAAGAATGCTGGAGCCACTTTTCAGCAAGCAATGGACATCGCTTTTGCTAATGAGAAGGATGTTTTTCTAGTTGTTTATTTAGATGATTTGATAGTATTTTCTAGCTCTGATGATGGACACCTACACCACTTGAGGATTGTACATCAGAGATGCAAAAAGTTTGGGATTTCTCTGAACCCGAAGAAAATTATTTTTTCTATGGATGAGGGCAAGCTTATTGGTCATATCATTTTTAAAGATGATATCCACATTGATCCTTCAAGAGTGGAGGCAATTCAGCACATAGATTTTTCACGTAAAAAAATGGAGATTCAGGCATTCAATGGTAAGATGAACTTCTTACACAGATTTATACCCAATTTGGCGGAACATTTACGAGAAATGACTAATATGTTGGAAAAGGATAGCACTGTGAAATGGAGCGAGGATGCTATGAAGTCATTTAATTTGGTAAATTTTGCTTTGTCCAAAGCCCCAATCTTGATCAATCCTGATTACACTCAAGATTTCATTATATTTTCATTTTCATCGGAGCATACCATGGCTATGGTATTGATGCAAAAGAGAGATCAGATTGAACAACCCATTGATTTTTTTAGTAGGACTATTCGAGATGTTTCCTTGCGGTATAATATCATTAAAAAACAAGCATTGGCTCTTATAAAAGCATTAAAGGATTTCAAGGTGTACATTCTGCATTCAGATACCATAGCATATGTTCCTAATGCAGCAGTAAAATATGTTCTGGTGCAAACTGATCCGGAGGGAAGAAGAGGTAACTAGATTGCAGCAATGTTGGAATATGATTTGGAGATTAAACCCACAAAGTTAATCAAGGGACAAGGCTTGGAAAAACTAATGGCACAATCAAACCTGCATGCCCTGGACATAAATCTCATAGCAGCAATGTCAGAGGATGAGGATGATGGTTCGCTTATTCTAGTTTTAGAAATTTTTCTCCAATCACCATGGTATTCAGACATAGTTTATGTTCTTTAGCATCTTTCACCACCTCCAGGGGTGTCTAGAAGAAAAGGTAGATCACTAAAACTCAAGTCTGCTAAATTCTGTATTTTAAACAGTGCTCTTTATTGCAAAGATCCGGGAGGTATTCTACTTAATTTTTTGGTTGAAGATGAGGCTGAGTAGGTGATGCATGACTTTCATAAAGGTGATTGTGGTGGTCATTTCTTTTGGAAAACAACAGCTAACAAAGTATTAAGGTCAGGATATTATTGGCCGACTCTATTTTTAGATTTGTATAAAACAATGATGAGCTGCCATGAGTGTCAAATTTTTCAAGGAAAAAGGAAACTGCTTCCTCTTCCTTTGAAACCAGTTCAAGTAAATGCACCTTTCCAGCAGTGGGGACTTGATTTCATAAGGGAAATCCATCCCAAATCATCAGCACAACATTGATGGATCTTGACAGCTACCGATTATTTCACCAAATGGATTGATGCCATTCCAGCAAGGCAGGCCATGAATACGGTAATTATTCAATCTTTGGAATCAAATATATTGTCTCCTTTTGGTTTCCCTCACAAGATCATAACAGATAATGCAGCAGCATTTAAATCCAAGAATATGGAGGAGTTCTTCCATAAGTAAAACATTATACTGGGTCATTCAATAGCATACTACCCGTAGGGCAATGGATTGGCAGAGTCATCAAATAAGACTTTGGTGAATATAATCAAGAAAATGTTGGAAGCGAATAAGAAGAATTGGCATCGAAAAATTGTTAACGCATTATGGGCCGACAGAGTTAGTAGCAAGAAATCCATAGGTATGTCACCATTTGAATTGGTTTATGGCACTAATTCAGTATTTCCTACATCACTTACAGTTCCGGTCATGAGATTACTACAAGAAGATGGTAGCGAAGAGGATGATATTCAACGAAGGATCAATCAAATGATCCACCTTTAGCAAACAAGGGAAGAAGTTTCTCAGAACACATTCCAGTTGCAGGAAAAAATAAAGAAAATCTATGACCGCAAAACCAAAGAAGAAAAATTTCAGTTAGAAGATGTAGTGCTGAGATGGGATGCACGAAATGAGGACAAAGGAAAGCATGGTAAGTTCGATAACCTATGGAAAGGACCGTATAATATTTCAGCATATAGAGGAAAAAATTATTTTCTTCTCACAAAGATGGATGGTCAAGATTGCCCAGGAGGGCCAGTGAATGGTAGGCTCTTGAAGCACTGCTACTTTTAAGATGATTCTCTGAAATTATGTCACAATAATTCTACATGCCATATTCATTTTTGGTAAGATTTAAAGTACACAGTCATTGAAGCTTCAGGCCCGAAGCAAAGGCTATAAAACTTGAATGATATGTGTAATGTTTGTCAGTTTTGATTTAGTTTACAGTCATGGTTTGAGTCACGATTCAGCCTGCATTTTGTTAGTTTTCAGTATTTGAAGTATTTTGACTATATTTCCCAATGGATAAGGCTACTAGGTCTACGGTGTTCTTGGCACCTCCAAGGAGCTACCATCACCATTGGAGCCAATGTTAGTGTCAGTCTTGTCATACTGCCATCAATGATCAAAATCTGCTCTTTTGCATTTCCACAGTATGAGCCTCATACTATAACTTTTTATCACTCCATTAGGTCATGGATCCACTGATGGTTGGGGTCACTTCATCAATTTTCCCTCATGAAAAATACTTGCTAGTTCTCCTCTCTATGGTCTTCAGTCATGATTCATTTTCACTCTGTAGTTTATTTTATTAGGTCATAGGGTTTGGTCTCATTAGGTTTTAGGGTTCCACCATAGTCAAATTGATGATGAAGGTATCAATAAATATCAACAAGGACATGAGGATGCCAAATAAACTCAAAGAATACTATCTGGAAAGGTCAAAAAGTTGTTCTTTTAAGCTTAATGTAATTTTCACCTCAAAACCATGTTTTGAGGTGAAAACAGGGTACTTTGTTTTTATTATAATTTCTTATGTTAATTTATGTTTCCATATGTAATAAGTTGAACTTCAAAAGATGTTATCTCCATAAAGCCAATGTTAGTCTTTCGCAGCCCGTCACCAAGGGTCACAGGGGTTTTTTCTCTGTCTGGTTTTCAAAAGTGTTCTACACATGATTTTCAGTACAAATAATATTCTAAGCATGTTCATCATAAGCAGCTCAGAAAAATATTTCCAACAGTATATCACACTCCCAAAATTAGCTTCTAGATCGGAGAATATGCCCAAATGAATAAATGACTCAAAAAGCATAGCTCTGCCCTTTTTTCCATTACTTCACTAGCCTTTAACTTTAAAATTCTTACCTTTTTCTGTATTTTCCCTTTACTGCAAAGTCTTTGTATTGCCATCTCCTACAGCCCCGATGCGATTGCTCATTGCTGATGCGATCACATTGCATCATCACGTATCGCATTTCTCATTGTTCTTTTCTCTCACTTTCCCATCTTCCCCGATGCGATAATCGCACATCAAATATTGCATTTCCCACAGCACCGAACCCTACCATACCGCTTCAGTCGATGTGATAATCCTCCATCTTATCGCAGCATCGCTTCATCCTCCATCGCATCGCAGTGTCGTTCCATCCCCCATAGCATCGTTCTATCGCCCGTCGCTCCTCGTTCATCGCTCCAATCGCTCCATCGCTCACCACATATCGCGATTTCCTCTGCCCAGAACATTCTTTCTCCTCTTCCATTTGTGATTGCGATTCCCATGGCCCACCACTTCGCTTTCCGCTAGTTTCTAAGGAAAAATGGCTTTTCTCCGTTCAAATGAGGCACATTCATTTTGTTTGTTTAAAAGTGTTTTCTTCAGCAAAAAGGTTAAAAGGGGCGGGCATTCTGTTAAGGCTGTAATTAATTATGAATGCAGAGAACATTATAGCACCAACCCATGAAACGACGAAAAACGATAAATGTGGCGACAAATTGGATCCAAATTTGTTTTCTTTCCATTGGTTGGAGTAAATGTAACATATAATACTTCCAGATAGTTGAGTATACAGTTTCCTCCCTTTCAGAGGTATATTGTTGGGCTTTTCTATCTTCAGGTTTTTGTTTGGGGGCAGGTGAAACAACTCCTCTTTTTATGGATTCCCCCCCTGAGGCTAGTCTATTTAATGTAATTTTTCAGTCATTTGAGAAGTTTGGAATCACTTGGGTGCTCTGAGCTTGATTGTACATTATTTGTAATAAATTTGGCAGGAAATTAATAAGATTTGTAGCTATTTTTATGGGATCCCTGTGGTATGGAATTTTAGCACAGTTTCTTCTTTTGTAATCATTTGTTAGATGTTTTATGTATGAAATCATTCATGCCATTGATTTTTGTTGAATGTTTTCAAGTTAGATAGGTAGAATCCATTGTTACAGTGCTCTGCCTTGGGAAATGATTCAATATTTTATGTTTTCTACAGTTTGAGAAGGATTCATCTCATATGCCCTCCTCAGCTCCTCACCAGTCTTAAAAACTTCACATCATTAAGCAAAAGGTGTTAAATTTCATGCCTACCTTGCCCCATAGAATACCCTGCATTTCTGATTAAACTTCCCAGACTTAAACTACCCAACTCTATCTGATCTAACAAACACCAACAAAATCTATCAATACCTTTCGAGCTACTATACCTAGCCTAAAATCATTTTTCGTAGTCATCATTGACTGAGGTTTCTTAAGGAGAGAATCCTCTCCTTGCCTTGTAGGGCTAGCTACAAGGTTAAGTGTGGTTTGTGGTTACCCTGGCTTGCCTTCTTTAAGTCTGAGGTCAATTTAGGTGATAACAAAGGTTAAGGTTAAGGTTAGGTTAAGGTTAAGGGTCAAGGTTAAGGTCAAGGTTAAAGTTAAGGTTAAGGTTTAGGTTATGGTTAAGATTAAGGTTAAGTTATAGTGAAAGTTGAGGTTAAGACCCGTAACCTTAGCCTTGACCTTACCCTTAATATTAACCTTAACCTCAACCTTAACCTTAACCTTACTAACCCCGTAACCTTAACCTTAACCTCAACCTTAACCTTAACCTTAAGTATAACCTAACCCTAATCTTGACAAAACCCTAACCCTAAGCCTAACCTTAACCTTAACTTTACCCTTAACTATACCCTTAACCTTAATCTTAACCTTAACCTAACCTTAACCTTAACCTTAACCTAACTATAACCTTACCCTTAAACTTAACCTTGAAATTAACTATAACCTATCCCTAACCTTGACCTTAACATTAACCTTAACCTTAACCAAACCTTATCCTTAACTTTACCTTAACCTTGACTTTACCCTTAAACTAACCTTAACCTTAACCTAACCCTTAACCTTGACCAACCATTTAACCTTAACCTTAACCTTAACTTTACCCTTAACCTAATCTTAACCTTGACCTAACCTTGACTTTGACTTTACCCTTAACGTAACTTTAACCTTGACCTTAACCTGAGGTTAAGGGTAAGGGTAAGGGTAAGGGTAAGGGTAAGGGTTAAGGTTAGGGTAAGGTTAGGGTTAGGTTAAGGTTAAGGTTAGGTTAGGTTAAGGTTAGGTTAAGGTTAAGGTTAAGGTAAGGTTAATGTTAAGGTTAAGGTTAAGGTTAAGGTTAGGTTAAGGTGAAGGTTAGGTTAAGGTTAAGGTTAAGGTTAAGGTGAAGGGTAAAGATAAGGTTATGGCTAAGGTTAAGGTTAGGGTTAGGTTATAGTTAAGGTTAATGTTAGGTTAAGGGTAAGATAAGGTTACGGCTAAGGTTAGGTTAAGGTTAAGGTTAGGCTATAGTGAAGGTTAAGGTTAAGATAAGATTAAGGTTAAGGTTATGGGTTTGGTCAAGGTTAGGGTTAGGTTATAGTTAAGGTTAAGGTTAAGTTTAGGTTATAGTGAAGGTTAAGGTTAAGATAAGGTTAACGTTAAGGTTAGGTTAAGTTTAAAGTTATGGTTAAGATTAAGGTTAACGTTAGGTAAAGGTTAAGGTTAAGGTTAATGTTAAGGGTTTGGTCAACGTTAGGGTTAGGTTATAGTTAAGGTTACGGGTTTATTCAGGTTAAGGTTAAGGTTAAGGGTAAGGTTAGGTTAAGGATAAAGTCAAAGGTTTAGTCAGGTTAAGGTTAAGGTTAAGGGTATGGTCAAGGTTAGGGTTAGGTTCAAGTTACGGGTTTAGTCAGGTTAAGGTTAGGTTTAAGGTTAAGGTTATGGTTAAGGTTAAGGTTAAGGCTAAAGTCAAGGTTAAGGTTAAGGTTAAGGTTTGGTTAAGGGTAAACTTAAGGTTAAGTTTAAGTTTTGGTCAAGGTTAGGGTTAGGTTATAATTAAGGTTATGATAAGGTTAAGGTTAAGGTTAAGGTTATGGTTAATGTTAAGGTTAGGTTAAGTTAAGGTTAAGGTTAAGGTTTGGTCAAGGTTAGGGTTAGATTATAGTTAAATTTAAGGTTAAGGTCAAGGTTAAGGGTAAGGTTAAGGTTAGGTTAAGGTTAATATTAGGTTAAGGGTAAAGTTAAGGTTATGGTTAGGGTAAGGTTAGGGTTAAGGTTAGGGTAAGGTTAAGGTTAAGGTTAGGTTAAGGGTAAGGGTTTGGTCAAGGTTAGGGTTTGGTTATAGTTAAGGTCAGGTTAAGGTTAAGGTTACGGGTTTAGTGAGTTTAAGGTTAAGGTTAAGGTCAAGGTTAATGTTATGGTTAAGGTTAAGATTAAGTTAAGGTTAAGGATAGGTTAGGATAAGGTTAAGATAAGGTTAAGGTTAAGGTTAAGTTTAAGGTTAGGTTAAGGTTAAGGATGAAATTAAGGGTAAGGTTAAGGTTAAGGTTAGGTTAAAGTCAAGGTTAAGGTTAAGTTAGATTAAGGGTAGGTTAAGGGTAAAGTCAAAGTTAGGGTTAAAGTTAAGCTCAATGTTAAGGGTAAAGTCAAGTTTAAGGTTACGGGTCTTAATGTTAACCTTCACTATAAGCTAACCTTAACTATAACCTAACCCTAACCTTAACAAAACCTTAAACTTAACCTTAACCTAACCTTATCCTTGATCTTAACTATAACCTAACCCTAACCTTTACGAAACCTTAACCTTAACCTTAATTTAACCTTAACCTTCCCATAACCATAACCTTAACCTTAACTTTACCCTTAAACTTAACCTTAACCTTAACCTTACCCTAAACATTGACCTTAACTATAAGGTAACCCTAACCTTAACCTTAACCTTAACCCTAACCTTAACCTTAACTTTACCCTAAACCTAATATTAACTTTACCCTAACCTTAACCCTAACCTTACCCTTAACCTTAACCTTAACCTGAGGTTAAGATTATGGTTAAGGTTAAGGTTAAGGATAAGTTAAGGTTAAGGGTGTTGGATCCCTGTGATTTACAAGAATGGCAAGAATAAACGCTACAGGGGGGCACATTAGAACCACTTTGGAATCCTAGGACCTAGCCTTCGTGGATTCAGAGAGGGATCTCTCTATGTAAGTGTTTTTGAAAGATATATCTTTATTCTTTGTTTATGATATTAGGCTAGTTATGAAGCTTTTAGGAACTTGTTTGTTTTGGTTTGGTATTATTAACTTAGAAGGTCATTTGAAGGGTGAAGGTGAGAGTAGATTGAAATAATTTTTCAGTTGGAAAGATAGGTCATGAGACAATATTAATCCATTGGGCTATGGAGTCACAAAAGGATTTAATTGTGCAACAATTCTTCAACGGTTTCCATAGGGCAAGTCATCTAGATTAAAGGATCTTTTAGATTAATTTGTGAAATGGAACATTAAAGTGTTGTGAAAGAAGTAAAGCTATAGTAAATTAAGAATCTCCTAGCTCTACTAAATAGGAAAAGCCTTTCAAAGTAACTGTTTGAAGAAAGCCAAAGGATAGGGAAAACCATAGACTTCTTTGGGTAGACTTTTATTAAAGAAAACTTTTAAGACAACAATCCAGTAATCCTAAGAATACTTTCAGGAAAAATAAAACATATAAGATAACAAAGAGAACAACATAATATCAAACAGAAATAATCTAATCTGATTTTGGCATACTCTCAAGGGATCTCTCAAAGCAACTTTTGAAGGCAGACCAGAGGACAGGGCATACCATAGACTTCCCTAGTTTAGACTCTACTTAGCAAACTTTGAAGAAGATATTTAAAAACAATATCTCAAGCTGTACTTAAATAGGCATGGGCTCACCAAAATATCTCCCTGGTTATACTCTATTGAATCATTCTTAAAACAACAAGCTGGATAAAACTGGAGAGAAATTAAGAATCCTTCAATCAAACCTTAGTAGAAGAAAACATAAAGATAAAGCTTTCAGACAGAAATAGGGTACTTGGATAGTAAATCCTAATCTAAATTTTCTGTTCTTTATCAGAGAAAATGGACAGCATGTGATACATAAGAAGAAACAAATACAAAGAGGATAAACATCACCATTAACATAGACCAAGATCCTATGAATCAGCCTGTTTTATTGATGTTCAAACCAGTTACATACTCCAAGTCCAATAGGTCTTTATAGCTCAAAAATCTCTATCCAACCTAGTATTATTCAATTACTCAGCAGCTCTTCAACAATCAATGACAACCCAACACTCAATAATAATCCAACCCCATACAATGAGGTCCTCATGCAGTATTTATAGGTAAATGATGAGGTGGGGTGAAAGAAGGGGCTCCTAATTGTTCATAAATGATAGAGTAAATGTTTTTGACCTTTGAGACCATGCAAGGCCCAAGGAAAAATGTATTTAAGTCTAATTCTGTGTTACATTAACTCTTTTGAATTAATTAGTTTCTTTTGTTGACTTTTAGGCTTTTTAGGTAGGCTGGAAAAAACTTCTGAGCTGTCTATTAGATATATCTCTGACTGTAATAACTTTATATGTATTTTGAGGCAATTTAGGTTGGCAGGTGTAATTTCATCTTTTGGAGGAGTAATTGCTTCAATGATTTGTCATTCGAAGCATTATTTATTGCTGATCTCTCTGATTATGTCTTTAAAACTTTGATTAGTCCTTTGATAATGATTTTTGGCCTTTCTTTCATCATCTTCTTCTTTTTGTAACTTTGTTGACTGTTTTAACTTTAAATTAATTTGTCTTCAAAATGTGCTTTATCCTCGAAACATGTTGGTTAAGTACTTGATCTTTTGAATTTTGACTTTAACCTTTAATCTTCTCTTAACTTTAATCTTCAGTGATCTTCATTATTTTTCTTTTGTGTACAGGTGGCTTGGCTTCCACGTTGGGGGTTTTGCTACTCAACCAGTGTTCATGAGACACTGATAAAACTTCAAGCATTGAACCCTGGGTCCCTCTTTCTATACATTTTTCCTTGAGGATCATCATCCTGGCCTTTGTGCAACTTGGATTTGCTGTGGGAGGGCCTGCAAACTTCAGGCCGCCGTTAAAACTACAACATGACGCAAAATAATTAAATAAAACCTACATTTAGGGATTAAACTATGATCAGAGGCATTGGTGAGGGCAAAGGAGAGATTCAGAGGAGGGAAAATGCATAAAGAAGGGTTCTGTCACAAAACTAAGAAGAAACCAGAGAAAATTTTAATTATGGCGTGGAAATGGTGATAAGTGGTTTTGGGCTACCGGGGTGGTATTCGCGCAGAGGATGGGCGGTTAATGGTTTCAGCCGTTACGGACACAATACCATATAGGTGTTGACACCTGTCCTTGGGAAGACCACCCATTTAGCGTAGAAATCAGGCGGTAACCCTCTTGGATGTATTGGACGCAATATTGAAGGTAGACCATTGGATCTGGGGGAGCCAGATCAACAATGGAGAATGAGCACGACGGGAAAAAGTGCTCGGCGGTGGGACCAGGTGCTGACGTCTGCTAAACTGTCGGGTAGAGGAGTAGTTTAGTGGGTGGGATTGAATGGTGGAAATAAAATGGGAACCATTAGATCATAAAGATCAATGATCCATATCTTTTTGTGGGGAGGCATGCATAAGTAATGGTTGGGAGAAAGGATGATAATAGGGGAGGCGATCACCATTGGATTGATGAGATCGGCAGCTAAGATCTTGCCAGGAAAATGTAGTGCGAAGGAGTGAAATAACAGAGGAAGGGGGCTAAACGAAGCAGGAGAAACTTTTTATGGAGAAAAGAAAGACCCGGGGGGCTAGGATAAAAAGGGCTGAGACCTAGCCAACAGTCATATGATTTGGTCACATGAGAAAAAGGGGCGGGAGGCTTAAGCCAAAAGGGGCTTAAGGCCTACTTTGATAAAAGGTCAGAAATAAGGCTAAAAAGAGGGGTTTTTAAGCCTTTTAAGAAGTTCCAATAGGGTAAATAAGTGGATTTAAACCAAGAAAAAGGAGTTTTCCATGGTTTTAAAGGGTTTTGGAAGCATTTTTTGGTGGAATGAAGGGTAACTGAAAGGAAAGAAGCCATTTTTAATTAGGGAAATGAATGTTAGAATAAGAATGAATAAAGAGTGACATGGAGGAACTTTGGGAGGAAATTATGAAGGTGAAAAGATGGAAAAAGGGGCTTGAAAACAATATTCTTTTGTAACAGCAAGGCGACTTGGAGGATTGAGTGAAGATCTTCTAATGAAATGGATATCTTGAGGATAAGGAACATAGTGAGATTTTGAAAACTCACAATTTTTTCATAAAAGCTTGTTTTTTGAAATCTGAAAGACTATTTAGCCATCCTGAGGTATAACAAAATTTATAGATGGCTAACTGTTACACAGTAATTTGTCACTATCCCTACAATCCCCATCTCACACATTGGAGGCTCATTTCTATGACTAATTAGAAGTGTCATGCCTTGAAAATACCATCATTGCATCCCTTGCCATGAGGAAAACATTCCCTCTGTTGACCATTTCCTGAGCAGACCACTAAAAACACTTGTTTTTTCCTTGGCATGAGTAGCCAGTTACACTCCCGTGCCGAGCTGGAAAATTAACACTGAGCCCGTGCCAATTGGTGCTCTGTCCCAATTAAGCACCCACGCTGATCTTTTTATGGAAAGTATTTTAAAAATACAGGTGAATTTTTTATCACAACAACTTTGTGGATGCGTCATAGGGAGTGGTTCGACTGAATAACCACGGCCTCCCTCCTTTGGCCTCTTGTTTTCACCTTATGGGGGAAACCTCCAAAGGGATAAGGCTTCCCTTCCACTATTGTAGGGATCCCAACGTCCTCCTCTCCTTTATAAATATAGCCATATTCCATTGATGTGCTAGCTGAACAAATAGCTGAAAAAGTTAGCATAAAGAAGAAGTAATCATAGCTTTGGGAGAATAGTGCAGAGTGTGATTGTTTGTGTCTGTTGAGAACATAGTGAGATCTTGGACCTTTTTTCATGAGGGTGTGGCAAACGTGCTTGGATATAGACCTACCGACAGAGAGACTCAACATGAAGGCTTGGTTGTAAACTCCCCTTGTCTTTATCATAATAAAATGCATCTGATGTTTATGTTCCACTCTTGTTTACATTTATAATGAGATTTATAGCATTCCTAGATCAGTTAGATAGGTTGTAATTGTTTTATGTTTTTCATGGTTTTACGCTTGTCATGTTTTCTTGACTATCTATATAGGTAATCGAATGTTGGCAGCAGCTTGTATCGAGCTTGAGAAGAGTGAAAAATCAAGAAGCTTCAACTTAAGACGACAACCTAGCATCAGAACGAGGTAGGTCATATTCCTTGCTCTGAATTTCATTTACAATCTAGGAAGGTTGATGTTAGTATTTTCCTGTAGTTGCTAAACCCACCCTAGGGCTAGAGGGATCACCTCTGTCTGCAGAGGGGATTTACCTGGACAACAAATTGGCGACTCCGTTGGGGATTTTCCTTTGAGTTTTTCACTCTTGAGGTCTTACTCATTTGATGGATTTAGTCGAATGAACATTTCCCTGTTTGTTCCTATGCTTTTCATCAATTATTGTCTTTTAGTTTCTGCTTGAAGTGGTGAGTCTGGTCTTGGTTGGGAGAAATTCTTTGTTTTTTCCTATTTAGGCATTGGTGCTTTTATTTTTCTGGCAATCACGTCGATTCGCACTAGTTGTCAGTTAGAAACCCGTGCCAATAAGCCATTGGCGCTAGTTGTCAGTGAGAAAGTCGCACCATTTGGCGCTAGTTTCACCCACAAAAGTCATGCCAATTTTAGGGTGTGTGAGAAATTGAGGTTTTTCCCTAATTCCTTCACCAGAGTGTCTTTCCCTTCTGGTATTTTTCTCTATATGCTTTACACATTTTCTCCTCTACATTTCACTTGTGAGCATAGATTACATTGCTCATTGTTCAGCTGAAAATTCTTCTTTCTTTGATTGCTTGATGTAAAAGGGAATGAATGCCTTGTTTTGAGCTCATGCTTTGGAAGTCATTTTTGTGCTTGACCTCATATGTCTTGTAGCCTTTTGAGGAATTTCGTTACAAAGTGTTTAAAACAACGATTTCATTCTTAGTGTTTGTTTGCATCTCTTTTACATTCATCCTTCATTAAGAAAATTTTCATTCATTTAGTTTTCGTCTCAAAGTTTTATTTTTCGTTTAAATACATTAGATCACATTGCATTGAAAAGTATTTTTTTGAGATTTATCGGTGAACTTAGATTACATTTTTTAATGATTGAAAGCTAAAAATCGCATTGATTACATTCTCTTTCAGTAAATTCATGCATTAAGTAGATTCTCATTTCATCGAAAAATGTGTTGACTGCATTCTTATTCTTTCAAACAAAAAAGGAAATTGTGCATAAATTACAATTGCATAGTTTTCAAAAAAGAGGATTTTTCATAGATTACATTGCATAATTCACATCATTGAATGTTTTAGATTACTTTTGGATAGTGAAAGTCATCTAGTTTGGAAAAGTTTCCTTTGTTGTTTGTTGCATCATTGTTTGAGACTGTTCCCTTAACTAGATAGCATTCATCGAATTGAAAGCTTTCTTTCCTCATATAGCTGCATATAGGAGATTGTTAGATGACATGAGGTAGGGCCTTTAAACTAAGAAATAATTGAAGATCAACCATAAAATTTATTCAATTAACCTAAGGCAACATTGAAACTTAATGAAACATTTGGTGTTCTAAGTTAGAGACGTGTTCTGGCGTCTTTAAACCTAGTAGCTATCACTCACCATCTGGCTTCAATCAGCACTAGTATGGACTTGCGCTCTCCGTATCGTCGAGTATATAAAGGGAGACCCCTCTAGGTTACAATCCTTTTATCCGTAGGAAGCTGAGTCTACCACCTTGTAACCGTGATACACTGAACACAGCATTCAGGGAGACTACTTGCACATATGTCAAGTCCTTGGTCATTTCTCTTTCATTTGATCACCAAGGTGTATATGGCAGTTCATGGAAATTTGGTATACCTTCTTGCTTAGATTACCTGAGTAGTCATTTCGATCTTTTTGTGACTCTTTAAAAAGAGAAGAGATCATCGAGCACTTGTCCTTTCACACTCGTTTCAACCTAAAAGTGATGGAGTCACCATTTTCCTATTTCTCGACTCTTAAAATATGAAACGACAGAGTTTTGTTTCAGTGTATTAAAAATTAACTGCCCACAAAATATTCTTGGTTAAAGTTGTCTTCTTTAGCATTTGGTTTTAGAGTTTTCTTTTGATGGCAATGTTTCAGGAGTTTATCAACCAAGGAATCCCTTCTGAAGGGAATCCTGGTCCTTTTCCTTCTTTTGGGAATGTTGGTGCTCCTTATATGACAACGTTATCCCTACCTGGGTTAACTGTTGGGTTGCTTGTTTGGTTATTCTCGACGTCTATGGTCTTGAGTGTTCCGTCCACTGTACAACCATATCCTCCACCTGAAAAACATCATGTTGATTCTAAGGTGGAACTCTCCCCTTCTTCGCCTATTTCTTCATCCTCCTCTTCTACTTCGCCTGGTGAAAGTTTGGATTCCAGTAACCAAGTGGCTAAGAAGAAGAAGAAGAAGATGAAGAAGAAGAAGTCAGATAAAGGAGAGGTTAGCTCTACGGCTATTACACCTAAGAAACCTTCCATTGATAAACCATCCAAGCCTCCACGGAAAGTCAAATTCCCTTGCATGTTGTGTAAAGGCGACCATCTGCTTCAACACTGCCCTAGCATTCCCAAGGTACTTGAAGTATGGTCCAACGATTGTCCGTCATTGCCTTTAGCTTCCAGAAGTCATATTGGTAAAACATCTTCGACTAGTGCTAATAAGACTCATAAGAAACAGGGTAATATTACCAATCCCTATAATTTGTGTGAAGGGAATCATCCCATTAACTTTTTCCATACGTGGATTAATCCAGGAGAGTGTTGGAAAACCATACTGTTTCTGCACCCGGCCTTCCGACTTGTTACCAGAAGCTTTCTTCGAGTCCTCCTCTAGTTGATTCCATGATTGGTCAAGTGTCATCCTTGGTCGATCCCACTCCCCTGGAAATTAAAATTCATGAATCCATTCCCAACCAACCATTGTTCAAGGAATTGGTCAATCTAATCCCACCTATGGTTCATCAGGTCTTTTCTGTTGAGAGTGGATCTCATCCCCCCCACGTTCTTCTTGTTTCACTAGATTCTTCAGACTTGGAGAAGGATTGTTTTGTCCCTGTAGTTCAAGAATTTTCTCCTCCTACTCCTGTGATGGAAGTCCAGGAGAGTGTTCCTCTTGCTCCAGTAACACCAGGGGATGACCATCTCAATTCGATGGTACCTGCTCTAAGTAGTTTGGTCGCTTCCTTCGATTAGAGTCAATTTGCGGGATACCGCCTTCCTTCTTATATGCCTTTTGAGATCACGATACAGACCTTTGATGTGGTTGTACCCAACATCATTATAGATGAAGGTGCATCTGTTAGTATTATGTCTTCCACTACTTGGAAAGCTTTCGGTTGTCCACCGCTTATGCCTATTACGCAAAATCTGTTGGCTTTTAACAGAGGAACCAGTCAGCTGTTATGGATCCTTCCGAAGTTGCCTATTACTTTGGGAGGAAAAACCATCCATATTGATGTGATGGTTGTTCCAGGCCCCTTGTATTTTAATTTAATCCTCGGGCGTGACTATACTTATGTCATGGGGGCAGTTGTCTCTTCCCTCTTTCGTGTGATATATTTTCCACACAAAGGTCAAATCCAGACCATTGATTAGCTTTCATTCTTTGGTCCTGGCATGAAATTTGGTCCACCATCATCCCTTCCAGATTTTTATCCACCAATTGTATCTTCCTCGACGTAGGTTAATTATGTGGCTACCTGTCCCGTGCCCACATTCAGTGATAGTGTCATTGTGCATCATGTGCTGGGGGCATTGGATCCTGATTTAAAAGATGTTGTTCTCTCATTAGATTCGAACCTCTTGGAGCCCGTGACTTTTTATTTGAAATGATAAAAGGTTTTTAGAGCAGAGTTCATTTTCTTGTGTCAAGCTCCTTAAAAAATGAAACAAGGTTATCGGGGCATGGTTCGTTTTCTTGTGTCAAGCTCCTTAAAAAATGAAACAAGCTCTCCCGAGGATAGTTCATCTTCTATGTCAACCTCGTTAAAGAAAATTAATTAGCTCACGAGGATAGTTATTTTAATGTGTCAACCTCATTAAAACAATGAAACACATTCCCATTCAATTCGAATCTTTGATAAGATCTCGTAAAATCCCAGTCGAGTCTTTCTCTTGATCTCATAACTGAACCTTCACTCCCTCCATCTATTTACTCAAGTGCATGGACTGAAGCTTGGGGGGCATGTACCTCAAATTGAGTCACCATGCTGGGGGCATGCAAATAATTTCAAGCATAGTTTGTTTCTATTTCAAGCTTGTGTAAAAATGAAACTAGTTTCAAGCAGAGTTCAAGATTTAAAGCTTGTGTAAAAATGAAACCATTGTTATTTTACCTCTCATGATTGCCATTTTATCAGCCTATTTTTCCAGATGAACCTTGGTTTTCTCATTCCATCGTCCCTATCTGCTCGGTCGATCATATGCCTTCACTTGGTTGTTTTACCCGTTCCTGAGGAACTGTTGTAATGAGTGGTATTGTTAGCCAGCCTCTTGACCTTCACTTATTCTAAGTAGTTCCTCCATTACCGGAACCAGTGGCTACCCTTAATACCACTCGTTCCTCTAGGAGGAGTCATCTTTCAACTCTTTTCTGACTCTCAAAAATTGAAAATATTGCCAAGACTCTTGTCATTTTGAACTCGTTAAATGGTTGCGAAATGATATCTGCCTAGTATACGTTTAACCCTTTTCCGGGCTGGGATGGATTATTTACGAAAAAAGAATACCTTAGCCTATCGAGACTAAGAGGTTCTCTCAGACATAGTTTTCTACCTTTTTGGATCTATGAGACTACCTACGAAAAGGGACTAATATATTTTCCTTTTTTGCCTTCTTTTCAAACTCTCTAAACATGAAAAGATGATGAGTTCTCCCTTTGTCAGACTCGTTAAACCTAAATGACATCGGAAATTGTCAATCATGACGTTACCGAGTTCCTCCTTCCTAAGGCTCGTAAAATGTACTAGGTTGGATTTGTCCAAAGGAAAAAATTATAATACAAGCATATGATATCCTCTTCAAGCTTGTGTAAAAATAAAGAGGTACTCACCAAAAATGGTGGGGGAAAATGGAAGTTATTCATCAGTAGTGTCGACAGTATGCCACTCTTGAACATGACACTTGTCTGCAGTTCATGTCAGGTTGGGATATCTTCACTCTGTCACTTTGCCTCCATTGGTTTGGGAAATTCGTTTGCCTCTCATTCGATTACAAATCTTGTCAAGGTGATCTCTGATCCTATTTGAGTCAAATGCTGCGAAATTCCAAAGTCGTGTCGCCAATATGTTCAAGAGAAAATCATTTTGCAGCTTTTACATTCCTTGATCCTCTATTTCAGTCTTGATTCACACTCATATTATCTTCTCTTTTTTGTGTTGATGATGTGGGGATTAATTATGACCCTCCTTCGATAGATCACTTCTTGTCAACTTCATCTCATTATCCAGGAAGTTGATCTAGAGACTCCTTTCTAGTACCTTAGAGCTTGCATGCCCTAATGACAAGTTTTTCACATTCGATGACAAGTTCACATCATTGGCCTTCGATCGGGTGATTTCACGAGTGTTCGACTTCAGATCACTATTCACATTCCATGGATTATACTAGTAGTACCTTGAGAGCCATTGGCATTATGGGTGGTTTCTCTCACACTTGTTAATGGTTCACATCATTGACCAGTAATCAAGTGATTTTCTAGCATGTTAGACTTCAACACATCTATACACATGTTGGAATTTTTACTTTGATCAGGTGGTGTTAGAGCACAAGACCCTGGGCTTCGATCAAAAAAGTCTAGATTGCAAGGAGTGATGAGTCATTCATGATTATATACATGATTCTTTAGACGAATGGTTGCAACCATACTGTGGGTTCTCTTGTTTTGATCCTCTCTATATGGATGGCTGTGCCCATACCATGGATCTATTTCATATGATCCCTTTATTTGGATGGTTGCATCCATGCTGAGGATCCATTCACATGATCCTTTTCTTGATGGATATTTGTGCCTATACCATGGATTCATGTATTTTCAACAGAGATTTTAGTTATGCATATGTATCTATTCTTGGTTTGTAGGTCTCCTGACAGTAGTGTATAGTTCCTTGCACGTACTTGTAAATCATTTCACCCCTCACTCATGTTTGGACTTCATACTTTAGGGGGAATCTGTTACACAGTAGTTTGTCACTATCTGTGCAATCCACATCTCGCACATTGGAGGGTCATTTATGTGAATAATTATAAGTTTCATGCCTTGAAAATACCATCATTGCATCCCTTGCCATGAGGACAACATTCCCTCCATTGACCATTTCCTGAGCAGACCACTAAAAACACCTGTTTTTTCCTTGGCGTGAGTAGTCAGTTACAGTCCCGTGCCGAGCTCGAAAATTAACACTGAGCCTACGCCAGTTGGCACTCTGTCCCAGTTAAGCACCTGCGCTGATATGTTTATAGAAATTTTTTTAAAAATAGAGCCGAAGTTTCGATCACAACAACTTCGTGGATGAGTCATAGGGAGTGGTTCGACTGAATAACCTTGGACTCCCTCCTTTGGCCTCTTGTTTCCACCTTATGGGGGAAACCTCCCAAGGGATAAGGCCTCCCTTCCACTATTGTAGGGATCCCAAAATCCTCCTCTCCTCTATAAATATAGCCATCTTCCATTGATGTGCTATTTGAATAGATAGCTGAAAATGTTAGCATAGAGAAGAAGCAATCATAGCTTCGGGAGAATAGTGCAGAGTGTGATTGTTTGTGTGTGTTGAGAACATAGTGAGATCTTGGACCTTTGTTCATGAGGGTGTGGAAAACGTACTTGGATACAGACTTGCTGAAGGAGAGCCTCAACATCAAGGCTTGGTTGTAAGCTCCCCTTGTCTTTATCATAATAAAATGCATCTAATGTTTATCTTCCACTCTTGTTTAAATTATAATGAGATTTCTAGCATTCCCTGACCAGTTAGATAGGTTGTAATTGTTTTATTTTTTTCGCGGTTTTACGCTTGTCGTGTTCTCTTGATTGTCTGTATAGGTAATCGAACGTTGGTAGCAACGTGTATCGAGCTTGAGAAGAGCGATGGATCAAGAAGCTTCAATGGAAGATGACAACATAGCATCAGAACGAGGTAGGCCATCTTCCTTGCTCTGAATTTCATTTACAATATAGGAAGGTAGATGTTAGTATGTTCTCATAGTTGCTAGACCCACCCTAGGGCTAGAGGGATCGCCTCTGTCCGCAGAGGGGATTTACCTGGACAACACTAATAGTGGCTCCACTTGGGTAGGGCAGCTCCTTGGAGGTGTCAAGAACCTCAGAGAATAAATCTCTAGAAATTAGACCAGTGCCTTGTGTTTTGCACCTTGACAATCCTCCTTATATTTGATGATCATGCTGCTTAAAAATATGATCTGCAGAATCACAACAAGATGATTTTTCTCCCAAACTTCTACCTACACAACCTACTTTCCTAACATTTTTTCTTCAGTGAGTGCACTTAGACTTGCAAACTCTTGTAACATCAATTTTAATTTATTTTATTTGAAAGCATGAAACTAATCTATTTCTATTATTATATCATCCATGAGTTCAGATTAGACTGATGAACTCATTATTTCTCTACCTTAACTAACTATCTGCCAAGATTAGAATTTTTCATAGATTTTCATTCTCTAATCTAAAACAAGAAATTTAAATCATAGTCAAATCAGGATTAAACTGTCTGATTTGTTATGTGGCTATGGCATTTTGTACAAGCTGCACATAGACTTTATTTTCAGAAATTTTTAAAATATAATTGTGAAGGATTAAGATATGAAATTAATAGCCATCCTTCTTTCTTTCTTTGGTTCAGATTTTGAGCTTTTATAGAACCATTTCTCTCTTTCCCCATTTAGTCTATTGATAAGCCAAGTTTACATTATTTGGCAGATCTTCATTCACTAACCTATCAGAAATAAATTGAAACTTATTCAATTATGGCTAGACTATATGATTGAATTAATATTTCTTCTTTCAAATTAGTGGCATTTGGACTTGCACACTTTTAGATTTTTCTTTTTTTTTGGTATGGGACTGTACCTCTTCTTTTAATCTTCCCTCTTTTCTCTTTTTCTATTTTTTTTGTACTTCATATTTTCCAATATTTCAATAAGAAAATGTTATTTAAAACGAATTAGAAACTTCTAATAGAGATTTTAACAAAAATAATGCTTGAGCATCCTGCCATTGGTAGGACCTTCAAAAAGTTCTGCTCCATCCATATATTGAAGAAAAAATGCATTGGTTCCCATAGCAAACTGAATGAGATAAGGGCCTTTCCATGAATTTTCAAACTTTCCATGTTTTCCCTTATCTTCTCTCCTGGAATCCCACTTCAACACTTTGTCACCAATTTTAAAATCACTTGCTTTTGCACTTTTATCAAACAACTTCTTGATATTTTCTTGTACTTGTTGTGTTATTTTGTAGACCTCCTCCCTAGTTTTCTATAATTGTACAGTTTGGTTTATTCTTCCTGTTATGTCATATTATTATGACTGTACTTCTTGGATCAACTTAATGATTGGCACTCCTAAACTGGTTGGAAATATTACATCTTCCCGATAAACTAGTTGATAAGGGGACATCCCAATTGAATTTTTGAATGTCAATCTGTCTGCCCAAAATGCATGTACTAGCTTGCTGTGCCATGATTTTTTATTCTCTTCCAGCAACTTCTTGATTATGTTTACCAAACTCTTGTTTGAGGATTCTGCCAACCCATTAGCTTGAGGGTAATAAGCTGTGGAATGGCCCAATGTAATCTGATATTTATGATAGAAATAAACCATATTTTTGGATCCAAATGCAGCAGCATTGTCAGTGATAATTTTCCTAGGACAGCCAAATCTAGACAGGATATGATTTTCAAGAAAAGAAATGATGAATAAGTCTATGGCATTCCTAGCAGTGATGGCTTCTATCCATTTGGTAAAGTAGTTAATTGTTGTGAGGATCCATTTGTGTTGGGAAGATGAAGCAGGATGGATTTCCCCAATGAAGTCTAGACCCCACTGCAGAAAAGGAGCTTCAACAATGATAGGATACAGAGGTAAGGGAAGAAATTTTCTTTTTCCTTCAAATATTTGACATTTGTGACAGGTAATGACCATTTTGTGAATATCTTGTGTTGTGGTTCCTAGAGACAACCTTGAGTTGTGAAATACCAGTGCCTAGGACATCTTATATAGCAAGGAGCGTGTGATATAACCTGGGGAGTTATCAACAAAAGGCTCTCATGCTATCTCCTGTAAATAGGGAGGTTAACTCTAATGGGACCAAAACCATCAGAAAAAGGATGCAAGGAAAGAAATTCTATAGAGGCAAGGTGTGGAACTCTCATACAAATGCATAAGACAATTCAGAGGTAGTTTACTGTAAAGAGGGCCAGTTCGAAAATACCTCACAGAAATAAGTGATCAAAAAGTGATTACTACGTATGAAGGATTGAGATAATACTAGCTGTCATTGAGATGATATCCAAATACACAATATCCCCATGTAATGGGCTTAACAATTTAAGAATCCATACATGAAAATAACGTTTTAAAAATAATCTCCCGAAGAAGCTAATATAGCAGAAATATGGTTGAAGTGAAAATTGAATAGTATATCATGCCTGATCCATATTTAAAGTGCTTGACTGGATTAAGCATGAGTATCAACTAGGATAAATTCATACCGAAAACTAGTGAGCCACTCGCATTCCAGAACATGATACAAGAAAATCAGATGAAATGAAATGAACAATTAAACTAACACATAAGAAGGAAGAGTTACACACTGTGAGACACAAAAGACTAGAATCCTCTTTAAATATTGAACTCCTCCTCACTGAAACCCAACGAGCTATAAGCGTTCATATAAAATTTTGACAAAAATGCATACAAAATTTTATTACTGCATAATTTTTTGAAAATCTAGAACCTTGTATCATCGGTTCTTTGGGGTTTTTATAGGAGAAAAACCCAGTCACAGCAGTCAGTAATAGCGGGAGTAAATGTTTCATTTAAGTCGATTCATTAAGACAAAATGGTCGAAGCGTTCACACCCACACTGCTCAATAACCTTGCGTTGTACTCTATAATTTGGTCCAGAGATCTCTGTCAAGTCGAAATTGACCTCGGATGTCTTCTTGAAGTCCTTCTGGCCGCCTGGAACTCCACACTAGCTTGCTGGAATAAATGAAAAGGATGGAAAGTCTGCAGGCCTCCATGCTTCCATTACTACTGCTCTGACAGTTATTAAGAAACTTTTGTTAATGCGTTCATCTATTTAAGGGCTCGAGGAGGCATGGAGGCTTTAATGGGGAGATGTACCGCCTGGAGAAAAACGTCCCGTAGATATTCAAATGCAGCCCTGGCTATTGTGTGTACTCTTTGGGTCTTCAAAATGCATCTTTATCCTTTAAATATGGGATAAGCCTCTAAATATTCAATTATCAGGCCCAAATCCCTCAAATCCGTCTCTGCTGATTCGTCTTACGGCTGTTGAAATGATTATCTCTGCACACTGAATCACAGTGGCTCTGACTATAGAGGAAAAGTGAATTTTCCACTCTGGACACCCTGCACAAATGCAATAAAATTGTTATAAAATCCAAGGAAGGTGGCAGAGAAATGATGTGGAGGCCTGGGGATGGTAGTGTAGCGGTGGAAAATAGTGGAAATGGTGAAAGAATGGTGGAAAATGGAGCCGATGAAGGTTTCGTCAAATACACAGAAAATCAATGAAAATGAATGAAATTTGGGCGTATCTTTCCGTGGGACCCGATGGGTGGAGGGAAATTAACTATGAGCCGTTGGATTTCTCGGGACGGATGGCTTCGATTCAATCAGGGGACACATTTGAGAACATGCGATTGCGATTTAGAGCGGCGCGCGATTGAGCGCCGGCCATCAGATCTATGACCAGGTCAACGACCCACATTCAATCGGAGGGAGATAGAGAGGGGCAACAGAGCAACGAGCGATGAGATCCAGACTGTTGGATCACAAGAGATCAACGACTCAGATCAAATTGGGGAATCGCAATCGGAGGGAACGGAAGGGCGGCACAACTAAAAGTTCTGATTACGATTGGAGCAGTGGTGCGACGGAACAAGTGCGATTAGCACTGAGCCGTCGGATCTGTACAGATTCACGGCTGCTATTGCAGCAGGAACACAAAGGAGGGATTCAATCACATCGGAGATTTCAAAGTGACAAAGGGAAAGTGCTCACTCGCTCTTCCGATTGTGATAAGCACCCGGAGCTTAGATTTTTGGTTCCGGTGCTCGATTACATGGTGGGGAAGTGGTTAGGGCTGGGCCGAAAGGGGCTTAGCTTGTCATAAGGTGGGAAGCGGGTTTTTGGCTGGTTTTTAATGCATTTTAAGGCCAACAAGGGGTAACGGTAGGGGAAATGAAGGGAGTTTCAGCCAAACAAAGGGTATTTGTGAGATTTAAAAAGGGGATTTGGGTTATTTTAAGGATTTAATGAGGAATTATGGAAGGGGAAAAAAGAAGGTGAAGAAGAAGAGGTTAAGTGGGAGTGAAACGAGAGGGAAAAGGCCTTTTCGGGGCATTCTTCTTCACAAAAAAATAGGTTCTTTAACTGAAAACAGTAGTGGGGAATCATCAAAGGGAAAAGGGCATAAATAACCTTCAAGGATGTTGTATTTTTAGTTGGAATTCATTCCTTGAAAGCTCAGAGACAGTTTGACCCCTTGCTTGCTTGTCATAAAATTAGTTGAGGACTAACATGATCAACATTGGCTCCACTTGGGGATGACACGTTCATCCCTGGGTGTGTCGAGAACCTCACAGACCACTTGTTAATCCTGTGTGTGGATACCACTCTCTAGCACTTTTACTTTACTCTTCATGATTCATCACAACCCCCACGTTATTCACATAAAGATGAAAAAAAGCGACTAATGTACAGTATAATACATCAGGCTCTCTCTTCCTGAATCAAAACTGGAAGTAGGGTTTGAGGAACTAACCATTTACAGGGGCATCAAGCAAATATCCCTGTAAATTTTCCAACCTGAAAGTGTTGTTGCCCCCTAGTTCCGCAATCTTAAAAGGGCCAAACCAGAGAGGGTCAAATTTACCATGTTTCCCCTTTTCAGCTCTTCGAATATCCCATCTAAGCACTAAGTCCCAAACTTGTAACTTCCTATCCTTGGCATGTTGGTCAAAAAGGTTTTTCATCTTCTCTTGATATTCAGTTAGCCTCTGATTTACCTGGTTCCGTGTTTCTTCCAACTCCACTAGCTGATTTATTCTCCTGGTCACATCATCGAGTTCTTCTTGACTTTCTTGCATGAATCGGGCTACTGGTAAGGCTAGCTGCACAGGAAATACTAATGCCCTCCCATATAATAATTCATATGGGGACTTCCTAGTTGCTCTTTTGCTGGTAATCCTATTGGCCCATAGGGCGAATTTCATCTCTGAATCCCAGTTTTTTTTATTTTCATTGATAGCCTTCTTTAGTGCTCTCACCATGGTTTTATTTGAAGACTCTGCCAAGCCATTTCCTTGTGGGTAATAGGCCGTAGAGTGACTTAGTGCAATGTTATACTGCTGGTAGAAACTCACAAACTTTGCAAACTTGAAGGCCTGGGCGTTGTCGGTCACTATCTTGGTAGGGAAGCCAAACCTAGATATGATGTTTTCTTCCATGAATTTTATTATCACAACATCTGTTGCATTCCTCGCAGGTACAGCTTCCACCCATTTTGTAAAATAATCTGTGGCAGTTAATATCCACTTATGCTGACCACTCGATGGAGGATGTATTTCACCGATAAAGTTGATTCCCCATTGCTAGAATGGTTCATCCATGTGAACAGGGATCATGGGCAGAGGTGCCAGCTTCTGTCTTTCTACGAATCTTTGGCATTTCTCACAAGCTCTAACCCAAGCGAATACATCTCCAAAGAGTTTGGGCCAGTAGAAACCTGCCTTTAGGATTTTGTAAGCAGTGACCCTCCAGCTGTAATGACCCCCACAAATTCCTTCATGAAATTCGGCCATTATATTCTCTACCTCATCCTCCGCGAGACATAGGGGTAGGATTCCTGAGGGATCTCGCCAGTATAGCCAGCCATTGGCGACTATGTACTTCTATGATCTCAACCTTACTGTTCGGTATTTAGCTTTATCACAGTTAAAGGGGCAGCTGAGTGTGAGAATATATTCCACTATCTCTTTTTACCACACGCTAGTGAGGTACTTCTTATGTGTCTTATGTGTAGCTATCTCTACCCCCTGTTGTTCTTCTTCCTCCCCAGACTCCTCACTTACTATTATGGACAGATTTATACCTAGAGCTTGACAGTTTGATTCGGATAAAATTTTGGCTAACCCTTGCCCCTTGATCATTTTAGTAGGATGGATGTCTAGCTCATACTCTTGTATCTTGGAAATCCACTTCCCCCTATTTCCTTCACTGTCTCCTTGGACAATGATATCTTTTACTGCAGCTGTGGGGACAAACGCAGTGATATGGGACTGCAAGACATACATGCAAAATTCTTTAAGAGACTTCACCAGGGTGTATGCCTGCTTTTCTAGTATGTTATATTTCAGCTCTGCATCATGGAGCACCTGACTAAATAAAGTGATGGGCTTCTCATACCCTTCTTCATTTTTCTACAATAAAACTCCTGCCACTGTATGAGGTGATGCAAATGAAAAGATCATGAAAGATTTGGCATAATCTAGTCGAGCTAGCATAGGGGCTTCTGCAAAAGCATTTTTTATCCTGAAAAAGGCCTCTCGTGATTCCTGGGATCACTTTACCTCATTATTTTTCTTTAGCATATCAGTTATATGTCTAATTATCTCAGCATAGTTAGGGATAAACCTCCTCAAAAAATTAATGCACCCTAGGAACACCTGCACCTCCTTCTTATTTCTAGGAAGAGAAATGCCATTTATAACCTATACCCTCTTAGGATCTATTTTTACCCCATATTTGGTTACAATATGTCCCAAAATCCTACCATGTTCTAATGCAAACAACAAATTTTGTGGATTAAGAGAGATACCATACCTTCTGCATTTCTCAAAAGTCCTACGCAAATGCTCGATGTGCTCAGTATCGCCCTTTGAAAAGACAGTGATGTCATCAAGGTAGACCACCATAAACTTATCTTTCTCCCCAACAAAAGCGATGTTCATGGCCCTTTTGAAAGTTGCCCCTGCATTGATAAACCCAAAAGGCATCCTGGCGTACATAAATGTGCCCCATGGTGTGGTGAAAGCAATCTTCTTCCAATCTTCTGGAAGTATAGCCACCTGATTATAACTATAGAATCCATCCATCATTGACATCCGAGAAGCTCCTACCACTTTCTGCAGGATGTGATCCATCTTGGGCAGTGGATAATTATCCTTTAAGGATGCTCGATTCAAATTTTGGAAATCAACACATAGTCTTATTTCTCCATTCTTCTTTCGGACAGGGACTAGGTTTTCCACCCATTCAGAGTACCTTAATGGCACAATTATCTTGGCCTTCAACAGTTTCTTAATTTCTTTCTCAATAGAGGGAAGCAGTAGGGGATTTATCTGTCTGAGCTTCTTCTTGTGCGTCTTCGCATCTTCCTTCAGGGGAATTTTGTGCTGCATGATGCTAATATCAAAATTTTTCAGGTCCTGATAGGACCATGCAAACACGTCTTTGTAAGACTGAAATAATTTCAGGTATAGCTCCTTATATTCTTCTGGGACCTTCTTAGATAATTTCACAATTTGGGGGTTAGCATCAGTACCAAGGTTAAGGTCTTCTACTTGGTTTTCTTCTGTGACTCTGTTTGGCTATAGTGGGACATCTTTCTTGTCAAACAATATTTCTAGAGGCACCAGCCCTCTGGGTATAATGTTTCCCTTCAATTGCAACACTTTGTGACCTGCCACCCTTTCTTCCCATTTATTTTCTGAAATATCCTTAGCCTCTCCTTCTTCACAAGCATCAATCTCCATATTTGAGAATTATTCAATTGTTTCCATAAATATTTTCATTTTTTATTCATCTTCAAACACCTTCCAGTGCTTGATGTTGTCCGGGATTGATGGTCGATAACGTACCTCTATTTCATATCTTAAGAGAGGATTTTTAGGTGGAAAGAAGGTACTGGCAGCCACTGCAAGAGAGTCTTCCATCCTATTCTACTCCTAAGGCATGAAATGAATATTAAATTCCAAGAAGGAGTTCTCCACTAGGTCCCACACTTCGTTCCTATAAGCCCTCAGCCTAGGATGTTTGGTTTGGCACTGATTCTTCACTTGTCTAACCACCTATTCTGAATCTCCCAGAACCTTCAAACTTTGTATGTTCATACTCATGGCTGTCTGTAACCCTAGTAGAAGTGCTTCGTACTCAGCCACATTATTAGTGGCTTCATATTCCAACCTGAAAGACAGCGGGACCCAATGGACGGTAGGAGAAACCAATAATACTCTAGCCCCATTACCTTATTTGGATTTTTCTCCATCAAAGTAAAGTGTCTAGATTCCTACTCCACGACTCTCTGAGGGTTGCTCAGTCTTGATCTGGCAGAATGATGGTTCTTGAGCAAAATCTTGGTCTTCTTCCATCATTAAACATGAGAAATCACCTTCTTTACTGTAGACTGGTGAATTATTCAAGTTGTCAGCCTGAGTAACCCTCTTGAAAAATCTGGTTTCCTTGTACAACCTCCTCTCCTGGCCACCAAAAACTGGGATAGTAGCATATGTTAAGTCCATTTTGATTGACCCACCGATTTTTGTCCCCCAGGACCTTGACAGCAACATGCCAAAGCGAGCTAGGATGTCAGCCACCACGATGTCCATTGCCACACTTTTTGCTGGGATTTGGGCCAAATTGACCACAAAATCCTTGATCATCCCCAAGCATTTAACTCTCTTGGAATCAAATGAGTAGAGGTCCTTGTATGGACGGGTGACCTGTAATCCCAGTTGTTTCATGAGAGACAAAGGCAACAGATTATGGGAAGCTCCAAAATCTAACATATAGTTATGTAACAGTAGGTCATGAATCACTAGAGACACATAGAAAGGAGGAGTAGAAGTATCTAATTCCTCAATGTGTGGGCCAAATACAACCATGGGTCTTTCTTATTAAAGGTTCAGACTATCTAGAATATGTGCTGATTTTGGAGGGAGCATAAAAGAGGTAACCTGGGCCTGATAGGCTAGTTGCTTCAATAATTCAACCAAGGGGATTGGGATTTTGATCTTCTCAAGCTCCTTTTGTAGACTAAAGGCAGGAGGGGATTTTTCTATCAACTCTTTTGACTCTTTATTTTCGGCCAAGGGTTTGGCTTCTTTTGAATCAAACTTTGTATTAGGGGGAATGACTACTTTTGAAGAGGAAGGAATTTGATCATCAGACTGCAAAGGTTCTTTTAGAGGCCTCTTACCTTTGTCTGGGAATTTTTACATGGTTGACTCCTTCTGAGCATGCGCCTCCTTCTAGGATGACTCTTCTTCTTGATCTCGAGTGCGAGTCCTTTTCCTTGAAGACCTGAGATCGTATTTTATATCGAGTTGTGCTTGCATGAAATCAAGAAATTTCTTACAATATTAATCAACCTCTAGCTCTTCTGTGCTTCTGGCCTTCTCTTCTTCTTGTAATGAGGTCTCAATTCCATCGCTTCCTTGCAGGGGAGATTCTACTTCATCATTATTTAAAAAAGCAAGGTATGATCCCTCTTGCTCATAAGTGGTTTCTTCGGTGGGATCCTCTACTAGACCTTCCAAGTACAGAGGGTGTGGTACCTGATCTTGTTGCTCCTTTCGTTCCCTTTGCAGTAATTGCAGAGGTGGTTTCCTATACTAAAGATTGTAGCCTCTGTTTGGAGCATTCTGGAAATTCTTGGAGGTTGAATTCTTGGCCTCCAGTTCAAGTTTGACCACCTTATTAGTAAGGTTCTTAATTATTTTATTCATTTCTTCGATCTTGTTAGTACTGGAGTCTCTGTCTTGACTAAAATTAGACACTTCTTCATCACCCGTTCTTCGAGTATCTTGTTCATATTTTCCCTTTGATTTACCAGTGGAAGAGAAATTTTCCTCCAACTCTAGCGCATCTGTTTGAGCATCATCCAGGGTGGTGGGTTTTCTCTCTCTCAGAGAGAAACCAAATTTTGATTCAAAAGATGATACGAAGACAACTTTAGCAGTAGCTTGATGAGGTTTCATATCCGCAGGAAGGCTTAAATACAAATTATTTAATCTCTTGATAAATTCTGACACCCCTTCGTTATGTCTTTTCTTGAGTTTGTTAAACTCAGTAAGACAGTGCCCATGATCTTTCTTCTCTCCCCATTTTCTGAGAAAATTATTTTCCATTCTCTCCCAAGTGGTTATGGAATGGTCTCCTAATGTATTAAACCATTTTCTGGCTTCGCCATCGAGAGATTGCAAAAAAAGTCTTAGGACTACATCTAGGTGTTCCACATTAAGGTTCTATGCAAAAGAGCAGAAGACCTCAAGATGTTTTTGAGCTTCAATCTCATTTTCCCCATTGAATCTGGGAAAAATCTTCAGATAGTCCTGTGGCATGTCATTTAGCACTTGGGGTAATGCAAGGGGGGCATATTTATTCGACAAGAAACTGGGAAAATTGGCCATTGGAGGAGGTAGAGGTAGTGCACGAGTTTGATGTGTAAAAGGAGGAGGCAGAGGTGGAAGTGGAGTATGAATGACAATAGGAATGTATTGGACTGCAACTTGAGGTGTTGACGAGAATAGCGGTTTGTTAATAGAAGATAATTTGGTGATTTCCTTGACCTCTTCAACCTCAGGATTAGGATGAAAATCATCTCTAATCCGGACACTTTCCCAGGGTGGACTATCTGAGTAGTAGTCGGTATCTCCCAAAGTGGAGGAGGATGGAAAGCACTGTAAAGAAGATTCAGGGATCTCAGTATGTACCTATGGGCTTTCTTTCCTACTCCTTCTATGTATGATCTTCTCTGGGTTAGACACAGAAGGTGTCTTTGGCTGAGACGTATCTGACCTCAGGTGTGGCTGACGAGGAGCCAGTTTTGCAAGAAAATTTTTCAGACAAATGAATGTGGAGTCGCCAAGGTGAGGGATCTACAACTCTCAGCTCTCCATGCTCACTTATTTGGAGAGTGAATAGGGTTTTTTTGAGGCCCAGGGATTTAAATTTTCTCAACTTCATTCCCCAGCAATGGCGCCAAAAAGATGTTGTGGCTCCTAGAGACAGCCTTGAGTTGTGAAAGACCAGTGCCTAGGACATCTTATATAGCGAGGAGTGTGTGATATAACAGGGGGGTTATCAAAAAATGGCTCTCATGTTATCTCCTGTAAACAGGGAGGTTAACTTGAATGGGACCAAAACCTTCAGAAAATGGATGCAAGGAAAGCAATGTTGTAGAGGCAAGGTGTGGAACTCTCATACAAATGCATCAGACAATTCAAAGGCAGCTTACTGTAAAGAGGGCCGGTTCGAAAATACCTCACAAAAATAAGTGATAAGAAAGTGATTACTGTGTATGAAGGATTGAGACAATACTAGATATCATTGAGATGATATCCAGATACACAATATCCCCAGGTAATGGGCTTACCAATGTAAGAATCCATACATGAAAATGGCGTTTTAAAAATAATCTCCCGAAGAAGCTAATATATAAGAAATACGGTTGAAGTGAAAAGTGAACAGTATATCATGCCTGAGCCATATTTAAAGCACTTGACTGGATCAAGCATGAGTATCAACTAGGATAAATTCATACCGAAAAATAGTGAGCCACTCGCATTCCAGAACATGATACAAGAAAAGCAGATGAAATGAATGAAAAATTAAACTAACACATAAGAAGGAAGAGTTACACACTGTGAGGCACAAAAGACTAGAATCCTCTTTAAATATGGAACTCCTCATCACTGAAACCCAATGGGCTCTGAGCATTCATATAAAAGTTTGACAAAAATGCATACAAAATTTTCTTGCTGCATAATTTTTTGAAAATCTGGAACCTTGTATCATTCGTTCTTTGGGATTTTTATAGGATAAAAACCCAGTCACAGCAGTCAGTAATAACGGGAGTAGATGTTTCATTTAAGTCGATTCATTAAGAAAAAATGGCCGAAGCGTTCACGCCCACACTACTCAATAACCTTGCGTTGTACTCAGTAATCTAGTCCAAAGATCTCTGTCAGGTCGAAATTGACATCGGATGTCTTCTTGAAGTCCTTCTGGCCACCTGGAACTCTACGCTAGCTTGCTGGAATAAATGACAGGGATGGAAAGTCTACAGGCCTCCATTCTTCCATTACTACTACTCTGACAGTTCTTAAGAAACTTCTGTCAATGTGTTCATTTATTTAAGGGCTCAAGGAGGCATGGAGGCTTTAATGAGGAGATGTACTGCCTCGAGAAAAACATCCCGCAGATATTCAGACACAGACCTGGCTGTTGCGTGTGCTTTTTGGGTCTTCAAAATGCATATTTATCCTTTAAATACTGGATAAGGCTCTAAATATTCAATTATCAGGCCCAGATCCCTCAAATTCGTCTCTGTTTATTCGTCTTACGGCTGTTGAAATGATTATCTCTGCACACTGAATCACAGTGGCTCTGAATGTAGATGAAAAGTGAATTTTCCACTCTAGACACCTTGCACAAATGTAATAAACTCATTATAAAATCCAATGGAGGTGGCAGAGAAATGTTGTGGAGGCCTGGGGATGGTAGCGTAGCAGTGGAAAACAATGGAAATGGTGAAATAATGGTGGAAAATGGAGCCAATGAAGGTTTGGTCAAATACACAGAAAATCAATGAAAATGAATGAAATTCAGTTGTATCTTGTGGTGGGACCGGGCGGGTGGAGGGAGATTAACTATGAGCTGTTGGATCTCTCAGGACAGATGGCTCCCATTCAATCAGGGGATCGTAATCGGGGGACACATTTGAGAACATGCGATTGCGATTTGGAGCAGTGCGCGATTGAGCACCGGCCGTCAGATCTAGGACCAAATCAATGACCCACATTCAATCAGAGGGAGATAGAGACGGGCAACGGAGCAACGAGCGATGAGATCTGGACCATTGGATCACAAGAGATCAATGGCTCAAATCAAATCAGGGAATCGCAATCGGAGGGAACGGAAGGGCAGCACAATTAAAAGTTTCGATTGTGATCAGAGCAGTGGTGTGACAGAAAAAGTGTGATTAGCACTGAGCTGTCGGATCTGTACAGATTCACAACTGCTATCGTAGCGGGAACACAAAGGAGGGAGTCAATCACATCGGATATTTCAGAGTGACAAAGGGAAAGCGCTCACCCACTCTTCCGATTTCGATAAGTGCCTGGAGCTTAGATGTTTGGTTCTGGTGCTCAGTTACATGGTGGGGAAGTGGTTAGGGCTAGGCTGAAAAGGGGCTTAGCCTGTCATAAGATGGGAAGCAGGTTTTTGGCCCGTTTTTAATGCATTTTAAGGCCAACAAGGGGTAAAGGTAGGGGAAGTGAAGGGATTTTCAGCCAAACAAAGGGTATTTGTCAGGTTTAAAAAGGGGATTTGGGTGATTTTAAGGAGTTAATGAGGAATTAGGGAAGGGGAAAAAAGAAGGTGAAGAAGAAGAGGTTAAGTGGGAGTGAAACGAGAGGCAAAAGGCCTTTTTGGGGCATTCATCTTCACAAACAGAGAAGTTCTTTTACTGGAAACAATAGTGGGGAATCATTAAAGGGAAAAGGGCATAAAGAACCTTCAAGGATGTTGTGTTTTCAATTGGAATGCATTACTTGAAAGCTCAGAGATAGTTTTTCCCCTTGCTTGCTTGTCAGAAAATTAGTTGAGGACTAACATGATCAACATCTTGAAAGAGGGTGTGTCAATAGTAACCGTCTCTAAGGATTTTGTTCACAGTAGCTTTCCAATAGAGGTGGCCTCCACATTCTCCTTCATGGAACTCATGCTTGATCTTATCTGCATCACTCTCAGGCAAAAATTTAAGCAATAATCCACTAACATTTTTCCAATATAGACATTTATCTAAAATGCAGTAATTTATAGATTTTAACTTTAGAAATCTTGCCTTTATTTTAGACAAACCAGGAGGTACATTAAGATTAAGAAGCACATACAAAATATCAGCATACCAAGATGAATTCAGAAAATGATCTTCAATAAGTGGAGTTGCCAACTCCTCCTATTCATCTAATGCATTAAACATGTTTATATCAAGAGCTTGAAAGTTGGATTTAACCATTAGTTTTTCTATTCCTTTGACGATCTTAGTGGGTTTAATTTCTAAATCATATTCTAGTATAACAACAATTCACTTTCCTCTTTTTCCATCAGGATCTTGTGTCAAAATGTCTTTCACCACTGAATAAGGCACAAATGCAATGATGTGTGAGTGTATAATGTAAACTATAAAATCTTTTAAGGCTTTAACTAAGGAAAAAGCCTTTTTTTCCAATATGTTGTATTTCAGAGGAGCATCTCTTAATGCCTTGCTAAAAAATGCAATAGGCTACTCTTGTCCCTTTATGTTTTTCTGTAGTAGGACAACATCTACTGTATGTTCTGATGCAAAGGAGAAAATGAAGAAGTCTTTAGTAAAATCAGGACTAATAAGAACTGGTGTTTGGGTAAGTGCTTGTTTTACCAGTTCAAAGGATTTCTTTGCCTCTAAGGTCCATTTAACTCCTGCTTCTCTTTTAAGCATGTTTGTAATGTTTCTAAGGAGTTCAGCTAGGTTGGGATGAACCTTCTCAAGAAATTTATCTTTCCAATGAATGATTGAAGTTCCTTGACATTTCTAGGATGATTTATTTGCAATATACCTCCAATCCTCTTTGGGTCTATCTTTATCCCTTCTTCAAATATGATATGGCCTAAAATTTTACCTTCTTGGAGACCAAACAAAGTTTTCTTGGGATTTAAGGATAAACCATATTTTCTACATTTCTCAAAGACATTTCTTAAGTGTATTAGGTGTTCTTCATCTATTTTAGAATATACTGTGATGTCACCTAAATAAATAACAATGAAGTATCCTATTTCTTTTGAGAAAGCAATATCCATGGCTCTCTGGAATGTGGGACCAACATTCATTAAACCAAAAGGGATTTTCACATACATGAAAGTGTCCCAAGGTGTGGTGAAGGCTGTTTTAAGTTGATCATCAGGGTGTACCAATAATTGGTTGTATCCTAAGAAGCCATCTAGCAAAGAAATTATTTTTGAACCTACTACCTTTTGTGATATGTGATCCATTTTGGGCAAGGGATAGTTGTCCTTTAATGAGGCCTTGTTTAAGTTTCTAAAGTCAATAAAAAGCCTTGTTTCTCCTGTTTTCTTCCTTACATATACAATATTGGATACCCATTCTGAGTATCTCAGAGGGACTATAATTCCAACATCATACATTTTCTTGATTTCTTTTTCAACCAGAGGTAATTGCTCAGGGTTTATTCTGTGCAATTTTTGTCTAAAAGGCTTTTGGTTTTCTTTGAGGGGTATCTTATGCTGAATTATTTTTGTATCATATGATTTTAAATCTTCATAAATCCAAGCAAACACATCAAAAATTCTCTAAAAAGCTCAAGATATTTCAGCTTTATGTGAGTTGGCAGTGTTTTGGATAATTTTATCATTTTAGGCTTTTCTTTACTGCCTATATTACACTCTTCAACATCAGTTTCAGTGGGCTCTATTTTTGGCTTTTGGGAAACATCATTAAAGTCAAACAATTCTTCTAGAGGCACTAGTCCTTTTGGCAACTTTTCATTGTTAGACTGCAGCACTTCTAGATCTTATTTTTCCGAATCAGCGCATATTTCTGTTTTATGTTTGAATTCTTTGGTTAATAGATTTATAACAGCAGTATTAGGAGGTTTTTATTGGTAATATTGTTCCTTAGTAGGACAATCTTCTTCATACTCTGAGTCTAAATTTGGCACTTCAAACTCATTTCTGGACTGCAGGAAGTCTTCTATTTGTTTATCTCCTTCAAAAACCTACTAGTATTTTTCATTATCTAGGACTGTTGGTCTATATTTGACTTGGATTGAATATTTTTTGTTTTCATAAGGTTTTAAACATGTACTAGTAGCGAAGGCTAAACCTGGTACCCATCAATAAAAAATTTTGTTTTCAAGAGATTGTTTTCATACAAAACTACTCATTCTTGAAATATGTTGTTCCCTAACAATGTTGTTCCCTAGTAGTGCTATTCCTTAGTGCTATTCCCTAGTAGTGTTGTTCCTTATTTTTGTTCCCTTTAAAAATCCACCAAGAAAACCTGTTGCTCCCAAATAAAACTGTTTCCTAAAAATCCCATTCTCATCATTTCATTTCCCCCCATTTTCCCCCCCCATATCATTCATTTTCCTTGTAAAAATTCCCATTTCCTCTCTTGTTTATCCTTATTCCCCTTGAAAAACCCTTTAAAACCACGTAACCCTTTCTTATTTGGATTTAAAAATCCTTTTACTTCATCGGGAACACCAAAATCCTATAAAAACACATAAAACACTCTTATTTCACTTTTTTATTAACCAACAGGCTTTAGCCCCTCTCGGCTTAGCCCCCAGATCTTTCTCCATCATATGATGGAGCCCTGTGACCTAATGCTAGCGCTTATCGCATCGCAACATTTTACATCGCATCGGCCCTTGCTGCTTCTCATCTCCCATTTCTTTTGCTTTCCCTCGATGCAATATCCCGACACAATAAGCACCTTTCTCTTGGCCTCTGGTCACATAAACCTCCACATGACCATGTCCCAGATCCATGGTTCCTAGCCCCCATAGCATCGGCTTTTTCCCTTCTTACCATCCCCTCTTCTCTTTAGCACCAACCCTTTCCTTTCACTCCCGGTCCTCTCTCTGTCATGAGACCACTGCCCAATGCCTTTCCCTTGGTCCCTTTCCCTTCTCCTTTACATTTTCCCCGCTCTATTTGGCAACTCTCACATCAACTATGGTCATTGATCTATATGATCCAATGGCCCTGATCAAACCCGATACCTGACCCTGCTGGGGCCCACCTACCATTACCCTGCTGCTCATCCAATAATTTTCTAACACATGGCTTCCACTAATTTCTCCCCGCTGTTCACTTCTCTCCATCATGCTCCCCTGTAGCCGTTGGATCTTACCCCCCAGATCCAACGTTCTACATTACATATCGCGCGAATTCACTATCTGAGGTTTAAGAATCCAAAATCGCGCGATACCGCCAGTTTTACGAAGGCCATGCATCCCATTTCAATTGGATCGCGTTGAATTGGGTGAAAACCATTTACCACCCAAGGGTCACGTGAAAACCACCTGCAGTATTTCAAAAACTGCTTTGCCCAAATTCGCGGCAAATACAGTTTTAAACCAAATTTTATCCTATTTTCTTCATGAAACCTCTCCCGCTTGCATATTCACCCCTTATGCACTGCTCCTCTACCTCCGATAGCCACCGTATGAATTTCTTCCAACCCGCAGGGTTTTTATAACATATTTTGTTGTTTTTGCAGTTTTGATGATGGTTTTTGAAGCAGAAATCATGTCCACAGCTCACAAAGGGACAGAGCCAAAGTTTTCTATCTCCCGGGCCAAATCACGAAGAAAAAGGCTGTCAGTTTTAGTCCGATAGTTGGTTAGTGCTATGTGAGCACTGGTCATACCATTAAACCCTCCACCGCACTAAAACCACCTACACATAGCAAAGAAGAAGAACGGTGAGGGTAAAGCTTGAAGATTAAAGGTTAACGAAAAAAACAAAAGATTTGAAGATTTAACGAATAAGTTAAAGGTGGATACAGGTAGTTAAAGGAACATGATTAAAGCATCAAAGCCTAATTCAGTTGAAAAAGGAAAAAGACAGATGACTAAAGTCAAATCAGTAAAGATAGTCAGCGTATAAAGTTTAAAGACTCCGAATATGTTTTCAAAGTCCTTAAAGAAAAAATTAAGGCATAATCAATGTTTTAAAGCCATAGATCATGACAAATTAACAAAGAAAGCCTCTGAATGCCATATCATTGAGGCTATTACTCCTCAAAATGCCACCTACCAGTTGATTTCACCTACAAAGAATGCATATTAATTACACATTCAGATATATTTCTAAGGACAGCTTAGGATTAATTATCATCCTACCAAAATCCCCCAAAGTCAGCAAAAGTGACTGAAGTTGATGAAAATTAAATGTAATAATCAATTAGCAAAGTTAAAATATTTGAAAACTTCACCATTTGGCCCTTCAAAGGCCAAGAAACTCTTACTCTGCATTAATTGAATAGATAGGCCCTTCTTTCACTCCACCTCCTCATTTCTTCTACAAATAATTCTCTAGAAGACAGTATAGAGGTTGGTCTTTGGATACTTGTTGAATGTAAATATATTTTGAAGCATTTTGTAGCTTTGTTATGAATTTCAGATACATAAGCTGAGATGAGAAGTTTGAAGCTGTAAAGACCTAATAGACTTGAATATTGTAACTGGTTTGAACATCAAATACAATAGTTGATTTCTAGGATCCTAGTCTATGTCAATGATGATGTGTTTCTCACTGTAATTTTTATTTTCTTTATGTTTTCATTTTGTCCACTTTTCCCTGATAAATAAAAGCAAATATAGATTAGGATTTACTTCTGAAGTACCCTAAATCTCACTAATAAATCTTTATCCTTTATGTTTTCTTCTAATTTTTTATTTGAGGATAATTCAATAGAGTATAACTAGTGAAGTGTTGGTAAGCCCATGTTTCCTAAGTACAACTTGAGATTATTGTCTTTGAATGTTCTTCAAAAGCATGCTTATTAAAGTTGAGCTAGAGAAGTTTATGGTTAGCCCTGTCCTCTAGTTTATCTCTAACAGTTGCTTTGAAAGGTTCCATTAAAAGCATGTCAAAAGCAGGCTAGGTTAAAAGTCCTTACCTGATCTTAGACTACTTTTTGTGTTCTTCATGAATGTTTCCTTGAGAATATGCTGAAAGCAGGCTAAGTTAAAAGTCTTTGCTTGATCTTAAGCTATTATTTGTTTCTTAATGTTTTCTCTTGGAATTATATCAAAAGTAGGCTAGTTTAAAAGTACTTACCTGATCTTAGGTTACTTTTGTGTCTTTCCTTTAAAATGCATGCCAAAAGCAAGATAGTTTAAAAGTACTTACCTGATCTTAGGCTATCTTTTGTGTTTCTTGTGTGTTTGTTTCTTTCATCACTTTCTTAGTGTTTCATTCCATAAAATCAACTTAAAGAGATCCTTTGACATAGATGATTTTCCCCATGGACCACTCTTGAACCTTGTTGTCCAATTAAATCCTATTATGACTCCATAGCCCAATGGATTAACACTGTTTCTTACCTATCTTATCAGCTAAACATTCTTTCACTTACTTACACCTTCACCCTTCATACAGACTTCCTTCATCATCATGTTATCCTGCCCAACCAAAACAAACAACTTTTTTATTCATAACTAGACTAAAATCATACTTAAGCTTAAAGAAATATCTTTTGAAAGCACATACATAGAGAGATCCCTCTTTGAATCTAGGATGGCTAGATCCTCAGATTACAAAGTGGTTTTGATGTAGGCTTTGTAGCATTTGTACTTTCCAATCTTGCAAACTACGGAGTCCTAACAGAGTGGCGACCATACTGGAGAGATCTCTGAGTAAAATCCTTAAAAAAAAACACTCAGTATTCATTCAAGCAAAATTAGATTTCTTCAAGCACTTCCAACATATTGGTGATCATGATAGGACTTGTTTGAATCAGTGAAAATCTAAGTAACCCTTAGGATTCTAACAAACCCTTATCAAACCTTGAAGAAATTAGCTAGTGAGCCACCAAGTAGACTTTGTTTGTCTCATCATCGTAGCTAAGTGTTGAAATAGATATAGGGCACTCTCATAACCATAGGACTGTAAAAAACTCAGAAAAACCCAAAACATTTCAGATTGGTATTCAAATAAATTACTGGTGGTGGACCATAAAACATTTTACCTTCCAAAGCTAGAAATTTCCCCCTGGAAACTCCACAATTATGAATTGACCAAATACTCCACTGGGAAACCCATTCTATCATAACATCATAAAAAATCGGTCAAGGAAACTCTGAGGATTAAGTTTTCTTGCTATAGATCAGTTAGCCTATTAAATATTGTCATACTTGGTTGAACTTTTCTTATCATCAGGCCTGAAAACACCACATAGTGGCTTCTAAAATAATTCATACTAGAGCCTATCTTGACCCAAATGCTCCTGAGACAGGTGATAATACAGAAAGTATCCTTAGGAAGTCTCCTAAGCCTAAAACTTCAACTATTGTCGAACCAGTCCATAGAGGTAATTCTGTTCCCAAAAATCTCTTAGCTCTACAAAATACACAAGTTGACTTAAGAAACCCATTCAGAACTAGGTCACTTGATGATATAGATCAGATAGACTTTGAGTCTCCACACTCACCCTTTCATAGTGGTGAACATCGTGGTAGTAGAGAAACCACTCCACTTGACCTTCATTTCATTTAAAATTTTGGTTTCTCTCATCCTAGATCTGCTCAACAGTCTCTTGCTGGTACATCCACTACTATCATCCATACTCCCACTATTCAAAATACTCCATTCCATCAACCCCCTCCTATATTACATCCTCCACCTGTAAACCCCCCATTTTTTCCACAACCTCCTATCATGGCAACATGGTATGCTCCCCTAGTCCTTTATTTACCTTTATTCAATCTACCACAGGACTATCCGTCCAAAATTCCATTATATGATGCCAATGGTGCTACTACTACTTCACTACATGTGGACAAGATGAATGACTGTTTTGATAGAAATGAGATAGATGATGAAACTGACAAACTCATATTGTTTGCTCAAAGTTTAGGTGGAAAAGCAAGAAAATGGTTCAAAAGCTTAATGCCTAATAGTATTAATGACCTCCAAGCTCTCCATCAATCATTCCTAAAAAAATGGGAAGTCAGAAAAAACCCTCTCCAAATACTTTCAGGTTACAACAACCTCAAAAGAAACACTGGGGAAAGTGTTAAAAATTATTGCACTAGATTCAATAGTGTTTATAATGCACTATCCTTAGATTTGAAACCTCCACAAGGCTCAGCTTTAGCTAAATTTCCTGAAGGATTTGATCCTGAAATGGCATATCAAATAAGAGAAAGAGATCCCTTGACTTTGGAAGACATGCAGAAGGGAGCTCTTGCTATGGAAGTTAATCTGATTGAGAAAAGAGCTAGGATGAGGAATGAAAAGAAAGTATCATTTCGGGAGGAAACTGCACCTTCCACATCTAGTTCAAAAATGGAGAGAATGATGGAGGAAATAATGAATAAAATGATCATACTTGAGAGAGCACAACCTAGGGAAAATCAATCAGTTCCCCAAAACATAAATCACTCTCAAAATCAGAATCAGAACTTTATGAGAAATCAACCTCAAAATAGAAAAAGAGAGGATGATCAACAGATTAGACTGCCTTTCCAAGAAAATTATGTGAATGAGGATGAAAAAACAAATGAACAAACAGAGGATGACAACATAAACATGTTGGGAGTAAGCAATGAGTATTCGGTTTTCCTCCATGAAAGAAAAAAAGGTCTATATACACCTTATGATGATAGAAGAACATAAATTGATTACTATGAAAAATACTCTAAAAATTCCATCATAGGATCACCTAAAAAATATGACCTGAGAAGTAAAAAGAATCAAGAGACTCCCAGGAACAAAACCTCTGATAAATCTGCCAGAAATAGCCCTGAAAATGTTTCCAAAAAGACAACAGAAATTCATAAAATAGTGGCTGTAAATTTTGATCCAAACAAAGGGAAAAACACCCAAACCAATGAAAAATAGATTGTTAACCCCAGTAGCACTAGAATATTAGCTAATGCTCCTAAAAAAACCATTTTAACTGCTGTAAATACTAAAAATCAGCAAGTTGATTTTGCTGAACAAGGAGTGACTAACAAGGATGAATCAAACATTTTAAAAAATTAGGTTCCTTTTAGCCTAGAAAATGAAATTTCCAAAATCAAATTCTCTTTCCCACTTACTGAGTTAGTCACTCAAAATGTATATAGAGGTCAAATTTTGAAAGCTTTAAACATAGAATATGTTCATGACATAGTTAACTTAAATGATGATACCCCAGAGCTCATTTTTCGACCAAAAAATGAAGGAAAATTTCAAGAAGGAACTACCCCTCCATTTTACATCAGTTTGAACATCCATGATAATATTTTGCATAATTCCATGCTTGATTCTAGAGCATCACACAACCTCATGCCCAAGGTAATAATGGAAATATTAGGCTTAGAGGTAACTAGACCCTACAAAGATTTATATTCCTTTGATTCAAGTAGGGTAAGATGCCTAGGCCTAATAAAGGATCTGTGTGTTAACTTAGCCCAAATACCAGCCAAGAGCTTAGTGATGGACATTATAGTGGATGATATACCCCCAAAATATGGCATGCTTCTTTCAAGGTCATGGGGTGCTAAGTTACAAGGTACTATGCAGATGGATATGACTTATGCGACCATCCCTGTCTTCAATCAACCTAGAAGACTCTATAGGGAAACACATATGAAATACATGGTGAGTAACCAAGAAAGACCGGAGAATTCTCCTCTCTATTCCATACACACTGACCTTGACTCATTCATTCTTTACAATGATGATATTCCTAATGAGAAAGAGCTACTCAATAAAACATCATCAAATGTAGTGGTCACTACACATCCCAACATAGTAGCAGAAAATGATGAAGAGGAAAATGAGGAAGAAACTAAAAAGCAATTTGTTGATTCAGAAAATTACAATGAACAAATCACTGGTTTTAAGGTTCGAAACATTCATAAAAATAATGTATATCATAAAAAACAAAGAATAAAACCTAAAAACATTGAACATCTTGAGGAAGAAAACAAAATTCAACATAGTATAGACCTGCAAGAACAACACAATAACATATTTGGAAAACAAAACAAAGAGGACAACAATGAAATAAATGACAAATTTGAAAACAATCCTCTTTGGAGCATGAATTTTGATGGGTCTTGCACTAAAAATGATGCGGGAGCTGGCATATGGTTACACAACACTGAAAACAATCATGTTGAGGGGCATTCCTATAGATTAAACTTTCAATGTACAAAAAACATAGCTGAGTATGAAAAAACATAGCTGAGTATGAGGCTCTCCTTTTAGGCTTACATTTATTGAAAAAAATAGGGGCCAAAAGAATAAAAGTCCATGGAGATTCAGAGTTGATAATTAGGCAAGTAAATGGGGAGTATGGTGCTAAAAATCCCAGAGTTAGAGCCTATAGAGATGATGCCATGGATTTATTAAAAAATTTCGATGAATTTCAACTTATCTTTGTCCCAAGAAACCAAAATTTCCTTGCCAATGGATTAGCCTTTGCTGCTAGAACTTGCCTGACACCTTATGAAACCAAGAAATGAACCACCCAAGTCAAATATAGACTAGTTGTCCCAGATAATGAAAATTACTGGCAAGTTTTTGATGGAGATAAACAAATAGAAGACTTCCTACAGTCCAAAAATGAATTTGAAACACCAAACTCAGATTCAGGGTATGATCAAGACTTTCCTATTGAAGAAAATCCACTTACTGAAGAAGTAAACTCTCTAGAGATTGCTGAAATAAATGTCAACTGATGAACCCACGCATATGACAGAAATTAGCACATATTTAGAAGATGAAGACTTAGAAGTGCTGCAATCTAAAGACTAAAGCTTACCAAAAGGACTCGTCCCTTTAGAGGAATTGTTTGATTTAAATGATGTGGCCAAGAAGCCAAAACTGGAACCCATAGAAACTGAAGTGGAAGAATGCAACATAGGTAGTGAATAGAAACCCAAGATGATAAAATTATCTAAAACACTATTAGCTCACATTAAACTAAATTATATTGAGTTATTTAAAGAATTTGTTGATGTATCTACATGGAGCTATGAAGATCTGAAATCATATGATACAGAAATAATTCAACATAAGATACCCCTCAAAGAAAACCAGAAACCTTTTAAGCAAAAATTGCGCAGAATCAACCCTGTTCAATTACCTCTGGTAGAGAAAGAAATAAAAAAAATGTATGATGCTGGAATTATTGTCCCTGTTAGATACTCAGAGTGGGTGTCTAATCTTGTATCATTTAGGAAGAAAACAAGAGAGATAAGGCTTTGCATTGATTTTAGAAACTTAAACAAAGCCTCATTAAAGGACAATTATCCCTTACCCAAAATGGATCATATCTTACAAAGGGTAGTTGGTTCTAGAAGAATTTCTTTGCTAGATGGCTTCTCAGGTTACAATCAAATATTGGTACATCCTGATGATCAACTTAAAACAACCTTTACTACACCTTGGGGTACTTTCATGTATTTGAAAATTCCCTTTGGTTTAATGAATGCTGGTGCCACATTTTAGAGAGCCATGGATATTGCATTTTCAAAATAAATAGGTTACTTCATAGTGATTTACTTAGATGATATCACTGTCTATTCAAAAATAGATGAAGAACACCTAATACACTTGAGAAAAGTATTTGAAAAATGTAGAAAATTTGGACTGTCCTTAAATCCAAAGAAAACATTGTTTGGTCTCCAAGAAGGTAAACTTCTTGGACATATCATATCAGAAGAGGGAATAAGGATAGATCAAAAGAGGATTGATGGCATATTGCAAATCAACCATCCTAGAAACATCAAGGAACTTCAATATTTCATTGGAAAGATAAATTTCTTGAGAAGGTTCAATCCCAAACTAGCTGAACTCCTTAGAAACATAACAAATATGTTTTTACACAGTAATTTGTCACTGTCCCTACAATCTCCCGTCCTACATATTGGAGGGCCTATTTCGTGACTTGTGAGAAGTGACATGAACTGAAACCACTTTCATGGCATCCCCCTTGATAAGGACAATCATTCCTCTGAAGACATTTTCCTGTAAAAAACCATAAAAATAAACCTTTTGGCCTTGGCGCGACCAGCCAGTTTAGCCCTCGTGCCAATGGGGGAAATCCACCGAAGAGGGAACGCCAACTGGCACTCTGTCCCAGTTTATTACTCGTGCCAAGATTAATAAGGATTTTTTTTTTAAAATAAATGGTGGAAGTTTGATTCCAACCAACTCCTTAAAAAGTCTATAAAATGAGTTGGGAGGTTTGGCTCTGGATCTCCATGTAGGGGAAGTGGTTTTCCACCTATCATGGAAGCTTCCTTGAGGATAGGGCCAATCCCACCATTGTAGGGATCCCAACTCCCCTTCCACCATCTATATAAGCTTGCCATTTTCCCTTTGCAAGATATCTTGAATAGATTTGAATTAGTAGTAAGGAGACTATCGCCAAACATCCTCTGAGAGTCAAGCCGAAGAGAGAGAGATTTGTCCCATCCCCGACGAGCTTCATCGAGACGTGCTCTGCTGTCAACCCGCCGAAGGAAGATCCAGTGTCAGAGCTCAGGTTGTATCTTTCTTTCATTATTATTAATAATAAATGACTTTGATTATGGTTCCATTCATATGTTCATGTCTTGTGTTATGAATTATATCTTCTCTGACTGATATATGGTTGCATGTATTAGGTTTTACGTTGTGTGTTGTTTCTTCATGTACGTGCAGGTGTTCAAGCATGCTAAGCGGGAGAATTGTGATCTGCCAAACCGAAGGATGGAAGTGCCATCTTCTCTGCAAGCAACAGTAGCATGGGACTTAAGGTAGGCCTCTTGTCGCATCTTGGTCTTTTGTAACTAGGAACCTGCGTCTTAGCATGACTCGGTTGTTGCTAGACCTGATCTGGGCTAGTAGGGATCGCCTCTGTCCATAGAGGGGATTTACCTCTAGAGCCACCTTCCAGCGTGATATGTCCTATGCTTTCCATGACATACGTCCTATTGTTCATCCATATCTGGACGATTTTTCGGCACATTCAGTTCGGTGTGAGGACCATCCTGAACACCTCCGCCAGATTTTCCTCCGCTGCAGACGTTACAATATTAGGCTCAATCCTCATAAGTGTGTCTTCTGCATGGATTCTGGTTGTCTTTTGGGATTTATTGTCTCCAAATACGAAATTCACCTTGATCCCCTCAAGGTCGAGGCCATCGTTAACCTCCCATCCTCGTCCTCGTTACATCAACTGCAGAGTCTACAGGAGAAAGCCAACTTCTTACGACACTTTATTCCGAAATATGCGGAAGTGGCCAAGGGGTTTATGCGACTTTTGAAATAGGACATCCCCTTCCATTGGGACGAGATTTCCTAGCAATATTTTGATAAGCTTAAAATGTTTCTCATTAACGCTCCATTGATATGTCCTCCCAACTATCATCATAATTTTACCCTTTATTTGGTTGTTGTGTTTAGCACGATAGCTATGGTTCTAGTACAGAATGATGACGATGGAAATGAACACATAGTTTATTACCTATCTTAGAATCTTCTCGACATGGAAATTCACTATGCCCACGTCAAGAAATTGGCGCTTGCTGTAGTCCAGGCCGTTCAGCGATTCCGCCATTACATCCTGTTTCATACTGTAACCATGGTTTCTGACTGCAACCCCATGACATACATCTTGTCTCGACAATTGCTGGGGGGCAAGTACTCCAAATGGATTGTAATCCTTCATGAGTTTGATTTAGAGTTCACCACTGCTAAGTCGACGAAATCATTGATTTTTGGTGATCTTATTTTCTCTCTCCCGACTGACTCCGTTCCGTCCCAATCCGAGGATCATATCCCAAATGAAACACTCTTTCTTATCAGCACTCATGATCCATGGTATGGTGACATTATCGTGTATCTTCAAACATCCACGTTCTGGTATGAATTGACAAGAGATGCTCGACGACGGGTTCAGTATCAATCTCAACCATACCGCATTTTAGGAGATACCTTGTATCATGTCGGAGTTGATTCTGTGCTCCGCCGGTGCTTGACCCTAGAAGAGGTTGTTAGTATGAATCTTTTGTCGAAGTGTATGAAAAAATACCACTTTAGCTATGCATAAAAAATAGCCCTAACATCAAATATGGCTGCCAATATCTTCAAATATGCAGTTAGTTGATCAATACAAATGCTGCACAAATCCAGATCTATGCATAAAAAGACATTAAGTAGTAAAAATAAGATTTTTCTCCATGCATCCAATAGACAAGACAAGAACAATATTTTTGAAAGAAATTTTATATTAAGGGCACCTGGGAGGAAAACAAGAAAGGTGTTTCCAATTCTACTCAATGGGATGGGTTCTTGAAAGTCCTCAGCACTTCAGATCTAGAATTGCTCTCTCTTGTTGGTGTAGAAAACCCAGACAAACATAGAACTCAAAGGGACCTCACAAAGTGAAATAATGGAAAATTTGACAATGATAATGGCTCAAAGTCAGATCAAGAGCATAGATCCAGAATGATCTAATAGGCAACAAAAGGTGACAAATGAATGGTAAAACCCTTCTATTTATAACAAAATATTGGTTCATTATAGATCTTGGTGCATTATTAACCAAATCTAGATCCACCTTATATGGAATATTTTATTATATTTGTTGGAGGGAAAAGGTATTTGAATTGGGTCAAGTCCCTTTATTTGTAAATAATAAATAAATAAATGATTTATTTATTATTTTAAGGAAGTGGTTGAATGATAATTAAATAAATAATGGTTTATTTAATTATTTATAAATTATTTAGTCATATTTAACAATGAATATTATTTAGATAATATTTAAATAATTATTCCTAGAAAATAATAAGATAAATAAGGATTTACCTAATTAATCTCCTTGTTTTGGGTTAAATATAACTAGGAATAATAATTAAATTATTGTTTAATTAATTATTCCGTGAGGAAAATCAAACAAATATAGATTTGTTTAATACTTCCTTTTGGGGTTTCCTGTTTAGGCCATAAAAAACTTAATAAATGTGTTTTATTAAGTTATTTTACATAGTGAAAGCAATTTTACTTACGGTAAAATTGGTCTTACATGGTGTACTTGGGTCCATCTAATGATAATAGGTTAGATGACCAAAAAATGGTGTAACAGAGGCTGGGAGAGTCCTGAATGACTATCACAGTGGTGCCTGTGGTGGTCATATGTCCAGATATGCCACCACCCAGAAGATTCTGCGTGCGGGTTACTTCTAGCCGTCTATATTCAAAGACTGTATTATAGTAGTTCAAAAATGTCATGCATGCCAGGTCTTTCAGCACAAGAAGCGGCGCCACCCCTACCCTTGCATCCTGTCATTACTGTAGGACCTTTTGCTAAATGGGGCATAGATTTTATGACATGTAAACCTCACTCGGCCGGGGGGCATGCTTATATAATCGTTGTCGTGGACTACTTCACTAAGTGGGTCGAAGCGATGCCTACATTAGCTTCTGATAGTAAGACAACTGCCCAATTTATTTTCAACCATGTTATTACGCATTTTGAAGTTCCTCAAGCTGTTGTCATCGATCATGGCACTCATTTTCGGGATTACATGATGGCCGAGCTGACATCAAAGTTGGGCTTACACCATGATAGCTCAACGCCATACTACCCTCAGGAAAATGGCTAGGTTGAGGCCGTGAACAAGGTATTGGTCATGATGCTTCAACGAATGAATGGTATCTAGAAATCCAATTGGCATCTCCAATTGTTCTCATCTCTCTAGGCTTATCGAATGTCAGTAAAGAGTGTAATTGGATTCACACCTTTCCAGCTGGTGTATGGTCTGGAAGTGACTCTCCCGGTTGAATGTGAAATTCCTTCTCTGAAGTTGGTTGTGGAACTATTTCCCGACACTTCTCCGGAGGAAGAACATCTCTTGTATTTGGAACCACTGGATGAAACCCACCACTTGGCTGCCTTGGTTATTGAGGCACAGAAAAAGTGAGTCAAATCCCACTTCGATCAATCGGTTTCTCCACGTTCTTTCATTGAAGGGGACCTTGTCCTCCTATATGACCAAGCACACGATAAAATTGGAGTGGGAAAATTCCAGCCCATGTGGAATGGGCCCTATATATTTAAATGAGTATTAAAAAATGGGGCCTGTCAACTAATCGACTACGAAGGTTTTCCTTTAGCACAGCCTAGAAATGGGCTGTACCTTAAGAAATACTATGCTTGAGATATTCTTGTGTGGTGTGTGTGTACATAAGTGAGTGATTTCATTTTTTGTGCATAAGTGGTGTGATGTTCTTTGTAAGTGTCTTTCTACTAATTAGGTCTTCCTGATTGTGCAGATGTCTATTACTCCTTTTGTCGGTTTCGCGGATGGTGCCTCCCACAGCACCAGGAATCTGTCCTCGGCAGCTTGGGTAATCTATGATCCTACTGGTGAGTTGGTCAATTTTCAAGGTGTTTGTCTAAGGCCTACCACAAATAATGTCATGGAGTATAGTGCCATTTTTGAATTATTAAACGAGCCTGTTAACCTTGGTATTCGTACATTACTTGTATATCTGGACTCACAGCTTGTAGTATTAAAACTTAGTGGTCATTATTCAGTTAGAAACCCATCCATTTTATGGTTGTATCTATGTATTCGTTTACTGGAAAGAAATTTTTATTACATTACATATCAACACATACCCAGACACATGAATGTGTTAACAGATGCAGTAGCTAACATGTTTTTAGATAGAAATTTACGCAACTTGTAAAAACATCATCACATGTAAAAAGATCCATCCAGATATATATATATATATGTGTGTGTGTGTGTGTGTGTCGAAATGTTTGTAGTTTGTGTACATCACATAAAATCAAAAAATATACATGTCTGTTTTAATAATAGACAAAGACAACATGTCTCTCAAAAATGTACAAATGAAAAGCCCTAGATGACTAATCAGCATGGTGCTCGTGGTAGCATGTCACCACGCGAACCAATCGCCTTAGTAATGGATGGAGGTGACAAGGCACCCCCATAGTGTGCTTTTGGTAAGCCATCGCGACGTCTGCTAGGTGAGCATAATATAGGATCCCTTGGAAAATACCCTTCAGGTTCTAGACCAGCTCACTTCCCTCGCCACCCTCAGCTTGAGGATCGTGTGCAAGAGGGGTCCTTCATGTGAGGGGCGACATCCCTGCGAGCCTCTCTGGGCCAACATCTGCATACATATAGGATTATTTGTTAGAATAGGCATGTATCACAAATAAATCATAAATACATAAAATCAAAAAGAGTCTTACCCAGCTCCTCATCCTAGTCATCCCCCTCTGAGATTGGAAGATCTGGGTCTCCCGTGAAGTCGGTACCAGCATAGGGCCAGTCCTCAATAACGATCAATTTTCGCCATAGCCATACAAAAAACTCGAGCCTCCATGACATTTTTTGACCCCCTCCTGATCTGGGCATGAGTGCTGCCCATCGAGCCATCCTCGGCTCCCTCAATGATGGCTCGGCGACTATCGCCCCCTGGCCCTAGAAAATTGGTAATCATTCAAAGATGAACGATACCAAGATGGAACCATATATAAACTATTTCAGTTTGGCCTTCTTACACTTTTCCAGCTGTCGTTTGATGTTCATTGTTATGGTAGTGGCCCTATCAAATAGTGTCGGGTCCATGCATTCATATGCTAAGAGCAGTTGCGCTTTAGTTGCCTCATGTGGTGCCTGCAACCCCGTAGCCCGTGTAATGGTGTGGAGCACTACTCAAAGTGCTAGATCAAGGACCATGTGGATATCGACCTTCCCACTACCTAATCCTGTTTGTGCCCTTGGGCACACTCTTTCCATCACCATTTCCATTTTCTCACTAGATGGCCTAGTGCCTATCATGATCAACACTGGACCTCTACGGGACAATCCAGTTATGAAATAAATGTCGGAAACTTCAAGTTCCAAAACTTGGTCTCGAAGCCTGAAATTTTCTTCGTTCTCATCCCAAATGCTGATCAAATACTGCAATAGCTCAGGTTGTGCTCTGAAACATGGTGTTAGGAAGAAATTTTTTAGACCACAGCTTCAGAGAGCGTTCATGCATGCTTCATTCTACATGGCCATTCCATCTTCTTCACCATGCTCACTTTCCTTCCCCTCGATCACCATTGTGGCCATGTATCTGCACCAACATGGTCAGAAACACCTCATTAGATCTCTGGAACACTCAGAAATTCATTTGATTGGCTCACATTTTGTTAAATTCAAGCGAATATTTGAGTTGTTCCATTGGCACAACTATTTTTCTAACAGTGGCACCAACTGGTGTGACCCCTTTGCAAAAAGGAGCCAATTGGCGTGGGTCCGTACCCGATACCCGTGCCAATTGGATGAGCCCTAATTTTGTAAAGGTCCCCTCAGGGATCCAAAAACAAAATGGAAATCTATAAAAAAAGGAATCAAAACAAAGCTATGGAGAGTGCCTCTTACCTGGAACGAACGAGAACTAGAAAGACGTACTGGATTGACCACAATCGCCACTGCAAGTTTTCACAGCAAAACCTCAGTGTTGCTCTCACAAGAGGTAAAAAGTAAAAGTGAATATGTTTTTACTATTTTTGGCATATTTATAACTTTTCAAAGTAAAAATTAGGTTTTCAAAGTCATTTTTTCAATATTTTATTATATTTTGTCAAAAAATGGATTTTACGCTCACTTTCATGTGTAGCAACAGGTTTTCATGTAACTTGGATGACGATACGAGTTGTATTTTATACTTTTTTGGACTTAGTAAAAACATGAAAAAGTCATTTTTGGAGTCATCTTTCAGCGCTTTTCTGACTCTATAAACATGAAAATATTTCCGAGTCGCTTGTTGTTTTGATCTCGTTAAATTGGCTGTGAAACGACATCTACCCAGTATACATTTACCCCTTTTTCCGGCTAGGATAGATTATTTACAAAAAAAGAATACCCTAGCCTATCGCAACTAGGAGGTTTTCTTAGACATAGTTTTCTACCTTTTCGGATCTGAGGAACTATCTATGAAAAGGGACTGTTGGAGTTTAATTTTCCGCTGTCTTTTCAAACTCTCTAAACATGAAAAGACACTGAGTTCTTCCTTTTTCAAACTCGTTAAAACCTGATGAAATCAGATTCAGTCGTAATGACAATACTCGAGCTCCTCCTTCCTAGGGCTCGTTAAATGTACTAGGTTGGATTCGTACAAAGGAAAAAATTATATCAAAAGCATATGATATCTCCTTCAAGCTTGTTTTAAAAAATAATTGGGGTACTCCCCAGAAATGGTGGGGAATAAATGGAACCAGTATCATCATCGTGTCGACAGTATGTCACTCTTGAACATGGCACTTGTCTGCATTCGTGTCGGGTTGGGGACATCTCATCTCGTTCTCTGCTTACCCACGTGGGTTTGGGTAATCCATTTTGACCTCTCATCTACTCTTTGCCTTGTCATCATGACCTCTGCTCTTTTGATGTCAAATACTTCCAAATCCATTGTCGTGCCACCGATATGTTAAAGAGAAGTTGACCTCTGCAGTTTCAACCCTCCTTTGATACTCATCTGATCTTGATTCACAAATATTATGTTCCTCTGTCTCACGTCGATGATGTGGGAAACACTATGGCCCACCTTCAATCAAGGTTACTTCCTGTCGACTTCAGCTCATTATCTAGGAAGCTAATCTAGAGACTCTCTTCTGGTACCTTGGAGCCTGCATGCCTCAATGGCAGGTTCTTCACATTCGACGCAAGGTTTTCATCATTAACCTTTGATCGGATGATTCTGTGGGTGTTCAACGCCAGCTCACTATTCATATTCTGTGGATTATACCTGTAGTACCTTGAGGGAAATTGTCATTATTGATGGTTCCTCTCGCGTCTGTTAACATCTTTCATCATTAGCTAGTAATCAGACGATGTTCTTGCATGTTTGACTTCAGCTCACTTATTCACATGCTAAAACTTGTACTCTGTTCGAGTCAAGATGGAGTGCAAGACCTTGGATTTTGTCTATTGGGATCCAGGCTATAGATGTTGTGTATTATCATGATTGGTTACATGACTCATTGATTGGATGGCTGCGACCATTCCTAAGTCTATTTATTGATCCTCATTGGATGGCTGCGTCCATGCCTTGGATCCTGATTATTGTATACTCTGTTATGGATGGATGTGCCCATACCACATATCATGTATTTGAGATATCATTTGTACTTGTCTATGCAGGTTTTTCGACGACAGTGTTTTCAGTTGGGCATGTTCTCGTAAATAATTTCACCCCTCTCTCTCTCGGGCCTCATGCTTTTGGGGGCATCTATTACACAGTAATTTTTCACCATCCCTACAATCCCCCATCCCGCACATTGTAGGGCCTATTCCGTGACCTGTGAGCAGTGACATGATCTCAAACCACTTTCATGGCATCCCCCTTGACAAGGAAAATCATTCCTCTGAAGACAGTTTCCTATAAAAAAACCTAAAAATAGACCTTTTTGCCTTGGCTCGACCAGCCAGTGCAACCCTCATACCAATGGGGGAAATCCACCAAAGAGGGTGTGCCAACTGGCGCTCTGTCCCATTGTATTACTTGCGAAAAGATTAATAAGGATTTTTTTTGTTTTTAAATAAATGGCGAAAGTTTGATTCCAACCAACTCTTGAACGAGTCTCTAAAATGAGTTGGGAGTTTTGGCTCCGGATCTCCATGTAGGGTGTTTTTCAATCTTTAAAATTAGTCATGGGTGTATTAAAGGGTTGACAAGACATGTATTAAACTTTATATCAAACGGTGAAATATTTCAAAAGTGGGTCGAAAGGAGACAAGGTAATGAAAGCCACATGCGTTAAGCCGATGAGGAATTAACACAAAAAGGATGGAGTGTAAAGCCAAAGGGCTAACAGGAAATATAAAAGGCCATGGAACGCTGCACTAAACGCAAAACCTATGTATTGAAAGGAAATGCTGCCACGTGAGGATGCACGAGGGAAATTCCGAGGGGGTCGAGCAACGAGGGCAGGACGAGATCCATACCCCCGCGGAATTGTGACAACGCAGCGTGGTGTGGACTCAATGTTAGAAGGAGGTGGCAGGAGCATGTCGCATGGTGTGGTGACGTGGTGAAATGAAAGGTGGACCCTCATGGTGAGTAGGTTATGTATTTAATCGGTATAAGAGCTCATATGTTTCAGGAGTTATATAGCGCATATAGTAAAAAGGTAAGGTAAAGTCCATTAGGTAAGCTAGTACCGAGACCCGTACCAGCCTTAAACCTGGCACGAGGCACCCACCTACACTCTGACACACCCAATCCTTATGTGCCGCGTGCCTCACTGTCAGTGTCCTTACGACACTTGCCTTCATTTGTTTTATCCATTCGTCTTTTTATCTCGAATTACCCAGTCCAGAGATAAAATTCCCTCTGTATTTCACTCTAGTAAAAGGTCGCAGGTTCCCGTCTACGGCATATACCAAGTAGAAAAGAGTGTCTGGTCTACCCCAATCATTGTCAGAGTTCCCTGCGTCGCTTTCCTGAGCAGATTTACCTTCCATTCAGGTATTCCATTATTCATTCTCCTCTGTTTTCCTTTCGCTTTTTCAAATTCTTGAATGTCAGCCATGGGAAGGGGAACGCCAAAAAAGAATGAACCAGAAACCCCTGAGGTCCATGAATCTAGGATTCCTCCCAGTTTTGACCCTCTCCTTGACTTACAGGCTGGTATTTGTGACCCCAAGTACCCATTTGACATCCGCAGCATCAAACCCTTGCTTTTCAGTCGCCATATTAAGAACACAGACCGTTACCGGGTAATCGTGTCGGGCTTATACCATCAAATTTCCTCGCAAGTTCATTCTGTGGTCGATTTCATCACCTGGCTCAGAGATGTTTTCGACGAACATCGGGGCACCTTCACTTCTCCTCAGGGGAACAGGGTTTTTTCCCTTTCTCCCGATGTTATCAAACAGGCCCTCCGCATCCCTACCAGCACCACATATGTTAGTTTCAAGGACACGGCCTTGGCAGCCCAGTTCATCAAACAGCCACAGGAGGCCCAGCGAGCTTTCATCTCTTCTATAACCGTTGACCAGGCTGCTTCCCTGCCCGCCGTGGAGCCGTTCCCATTAAGTCTGTTCGTTGAAGAGGTTCGGCCCATTCTCTCTCTGATCACTGGCCTTTTAGGGGTAGGGAGTCCGGAAGAAATTTCCATGGTGTGCGTCCATTTCTTATGGCTCATGTCCCAAAAAGGGATGGTATTAGATATTCATGGTTTCCTCTACACAACCATTCAAACCCGATTCCAGGATCTTCCACAAACCCGTCAGTTCCATTTTTGTTCAATGGTTTTTAATCTCTTCCTGTACCAGCACGCCGATAAGTTTGAGGGTTTGGGGTTAGACAGAGTTTACCTTGAGAATTCCCAACCTAGACCAGTCTTCGACTGGAATTTCTCTGTGCGTCAATTACTTAAAGGGGAGGGTTACTCCAGTTTTGTGAATAGTTTCATGTCTATTGCCTATACCATTATTCATGACTTGCCTTCCCCTAGGTTCTTTCCAGAAATGAAACGCTGGCTGCAAGCCGGGAAGTTCCAGAGTACTGGAGATTGGTTTCTATTCGAGGACTACACCGAAATTCGGGTCTATAGAGCCGAAGTTGCCCCCTACCGGCTGCCAGTGTTTCCTTTCAGATGAGTTTATGCACTTGAATACATCCGGCAAGCCCTCAAGGCCGACCAACTCCATTTTGTTCCTGCCAAGAAGGGATACATCCTAAGGCTTCCCATCGAAATCGACCCCTTCGTGGTAAAATCGAGACATGCCCTCCCGATTTTTGAGAAAATGCTGCAAGGTCTGGACTTAAGGCTGGGAAAAAGCTGGGCTTATGACCCTCGAGAAATTATCTTGAACAAAAGAAAAAGGAACAGGTCTGCACCCTACATGCATGAGTCGAGGCCATTTATGGAATGGAGGGCTAATCTCGAAACTTGGCCCTTGTTTTCGTAGATGGAGATGGATTCATCTACTACAGGGGAGGAAGAGAATGTCAATAGAGGCACAGGCGGAGAAGGAGGAGAAGAAGCAGGTACCTCAGGGGCAGCGCCCCCTCCCAAAAGACAAAGAACAGCCTCCAGCGAGGCAGAAGTTGTAGGAGCAGAGCAATTGCTAGAACCCTTCACGGTATACGGGAAGTTGGATAAAAGCAAGGCAGGGATAATGGTGCTGAGAGACAATACCACTTCTTCTTATTTCACAGAGGTCACGTAGGCTATCATAGAGCACACTTTGCCCAGGGCAGTTGAAAGGGATCAAACGAATAAAGTGATCCACGACAAGTACAAAGCTGATCCGGGGGGATATGTTGAGAAGTATCATACCAGAGTCTCCACCTCCATCAACGCAGACATCGAAATCCTGGTAATGTCTATGGTAGAAGCCATCCTGGATCCTAATTCTGATGTCCCTATCTATCTGGTGCTCGAGTTTTCCATCGACATGAAGAAGGTACCAGCCAACGACATGTGCGACCTATTCCAGATGGTATGCGATATGATGAAAGACAAATTGATGCAGGTCACCCTCGCGCTGAAGAAATTAGAGCAGAAACATGACCAGTTGAGGGCTACCCTGACAGTTGAACAAGTTAGCTGCCGCGCTAGACCAAATCAGGTGCGTTACTACCAAGACCTGATCAAAGGGAAAGATACAGGGGAAACAAACCAGCAGGTGGTTTTGATTGAACAGCTACAGAAAGAAGTTGCATCGGCAAAAAGTCAGGCCCGTATACCAGTCACCCACCATGTCTAGACGGCTGAACTAGTACAGGTGGAGCAAGAAAAAGCAGAACTATCTGCCAAGCTATCAAAAGAAAGGGAGGAAAGGGAGAAGATGGCCGAAACAATCAACATGTTACATGATAAAGCAACAAAGCTACAAGCGAGATGGGACTCTCACAGCTACCAGCCAACTATGGTGTCAAGTGGAACTAGCTTGTTGTTTGAGCAATTATCCGCAGCAAGAGCTGAGATTGAGATATTGGAAAAGCAAGCGTCTACAGCCAGGCATAGGATCACGAACTTGGAAAACTCTCTGGCCGAGAACACCAGAATAGTCGAAGGGTTACAGAGAGAGATAGAGCAAGAAAATAAGATGACGACAGATCAACAGAAAACTATTGTCGATATGAAAATCCGTGCAAAAGGAAATCCCACCCTTCTTGAGGCTAGGAGCATAATATGGTCTGATATAATCTTGGCTGTGACTGAGAAATGAGGCTTCCTAAGGATGATGGAGGAGCATAAGTCTGATGTACCATACCTCAGTAGGAAACTGCAGGATGCAGACCTTGATCTGTCTAACAGGGCCCAACATGCCAACGATTACATTTCGTTCCTCAGCGATCTGGGATCTGACGACATGGAGAAGCACGACATTCCTAGCCGATTCACTGAGCCTATCGAGTGTCGCAAAATTATCAACAAAGAGATGGCCCGGGTCGCAGCTTCAAGAGCTCTCCAAGAGGTGGTCACCAACGTTGGACGGTTCGATGAGGTATGGGGCGAGATTATGACAGCTGGACTCCCCCCCTGCTGGGACCCGACCACCCCTGCCGTACTCTTGCCTCCGGACCGATAGACAGAACGCTTGCAAGAAGAAAGGGACCGAACTAACCTTCAAACGGGCAAAGCAGCTCAGCTCAAAGCCGACACGATTGTTTCATCCCTGAGAAAAGAGTTCAACCTCCTCCACTTGATTAAACACAAGCTTCCTACTGGGGCAGGTTTCCACGCCCTCACTGAGGCCTTTGTCGAGGTGGAGGGACTCTCAGCAATGCCCGAGCCAGGTGCGGACAGTCAGCAGAGGTACGCGCAGTTCATGAGCCAGCATGCCAGTTCATCTGCGAACGTGCCCCCGCTTGAATCAGCCACTGCCTCCACTCAGCCACACCTGTGATTCTTTGTCAACTCATGATTCGGCCTTAACGGCCTATTTTAATTTTACTCAGTTAATTTCTTTTAAGTTTCGAGTGGGTTGTTTTCCTCACTCTTGCATTTTACTTTTTCACCAAACTGTTGTTTAATTCTCTGTTTTTGAAAAACGGCCAAGGGCCTGATTACACATGATGGGAGGCTTGATTCCCCATCATGAATTTTGTTGTTGTGAAAGTGACATTTAACAAATTTTGTTCATGCGAAGAAGATATTTTTCCAAAAAATATCTTCTCACTGAGATGGAAGGAAGCCTATATAAGGTAAATCCAATGAGAAAGATAGGTTCCAAACTTTCTGAAGAATTGACTGTGTAAGAGCTTCTTGTATGCAATTTTTGTGAGAGTTCTAATATGAATGCAAAGAGCTCGTAGGGCCTCAATGAAAAGGAGTTTTGTCTTTGAAAAGGATTTTGGTTTTGGTTCTTTACAATGTGTAATTCTCTCTTGTGTGTTGTAGTGTAGTTATTCATTTCGCTTACATCCATATATCTGGTATTACATTCTGGAATGCGAGTTGCTTGTTGCTTCTGATATAAATTTATCCTCGTTGATACTTACATCATAGGTTTCTTGGCACTTTAAATATGGCTCAGGTGTAATATGTTGTCCCGTTTTCGATTCATCTGCATTTCTACTATATTGGCTGCTATGAGGTGTTATTTACCAATGTTGTTATCATGTGTGGATTCTTAATTGCTTAAGCCCACCACATGTTAGCATATGTTTCTGAATATTTTCTTAATAATAGTTAATATCCTCTTTTTTCTACGTTTTCAGTAGACGTCCTTCAACCATCATTCTCTGTGAATTATTGAGAATCCAGCCCTTTTTACAGCGAACTATCTTGGAATTGTCTTATGCATTTATGTTGGAGCTTAACATCTTTCCTATTCATTATTGTTCCTTCAGCGTTGAGCTTCTGAAGTATTTGGTACCATTTAAAATCTAATTTTCCCATCTGTAAAGAAATAATACGAGAGCTCGGTTCTGCTAAGATTATTCTTATTACATGATCTTGACTCTTTGCTATATAAGATGTCTTAGGCACTGGTCTATGGCAACTCTAGATTGTCTCTAGGAGCTACAGCATAGGGGAAGTGCTCTTCCACCTATCATGGAAGCTTCATTGAGGATAGGGCCAATCCCACCATTGTAGGGATCCCAACTCCCCTTCCACCATCTATATAAGCTTACCATTTTCCCTTTTCAAGCTAGCCTGAGTAGAGCTGAATCAGTAGTAAGGAGACTATCACCAGACAACCTCTGAGAGCCAAGCTGAAGAGAGAGAGATTTGTCCCATCCCCAACGAGCTTCATCGAGACGTGATCCGCTTTCAACCCGCTGAAGGAAGATCCAGCATTAGAGCTCAGGTTGTATCTTTCTTTCGTTGTTATTAATAATAAAGGAATTTGATTATGGTTCCATTCATATGTTCATGTCTTGTGTTATGAATTATATCTTCTCTGACTGATATATGGTTGCATGTATTATGTTTTATGTTGTGTGTTTTTTCTTCATGTACGTGCAGGTGTTTGAGCGTGCTAAGCAGGAGAATTGTGATTTGCCAAAGCAAAGGACGTAAGTGCCATCTTCTCTGCAAGCAACATCAACGTGGGAGTTAGGGTAGGCCTCTTGTCACATCTTGGTATTTTTTAACTAGGAACCTGCGTCTTCACATGACTCGGTTGTTGCTAGACCCGATCTGGGCTAGTAGGGATCGCCTCTATCCACGGAGGGTATTTACCTCTCCAACAATGCTTAAAAAATAAGAAGGAGTAAAATGGACCTTAGAAGAAAAGAAATCATTTGAACTGGTAAAAAAAGCGCTCACCAAAACACTAGTTCTTATTAGTCCTGATTTTACAAAGGATTTCTTCATTTTTTCATTTGCATCAGAACACACAGTAGCTGCTGTCCTATTACAAGAGAACTTGAATGGACAAGAGCAGCCCATTGCATTTTTCAGCAAGGCATTGAGGGATGCACCTTTGAAGTATAACATAACGGAAAAAAAAGCCTTTGCCTTGGTCAAAGCCTTAAAGGATTTCAGATTTTACATTTTACACTCTAACATTATAGCATTTGTGCCTCATTCATTTGTGAAAAACATATTGACCCAAGATCCAGATGGCAAAAGAGGAAAGTGGATTGCTGTAATTTTAGAATATGACTTAGAAATCAAGCCCACTAAGCTCATAAAAGGTCAAGGTATAGCAAAACTTATGACTGAATCCAACTTTCAAGCTCTTGATATAAACATGTTTAATGCATTAGATGAATAGGAGGAGTTTCCCGCTCCCATTATTGAAGATCATTTTCTAAATTCATCTTGGTATGCTGACATTTAATATGTTTTTCTCAATCTTAATGTCCCTCCTGGTTTGTCTAAAACAAAGGAAATATTCCTAAATTTTAAAGCTGTAAACTATTGCATTTCGAAAAAAAAATTATATTGGAAAAATGCTAGTGGATTATTGCTTAAATGTTTTCCTGAGAATGATGTAGATAAAATCAAGCATGAGTTTCATGAAGGAGAATGTGGAGGCCACCTCTACTGGAAATAAACTGCTAACAAAATCCTTAGAGCTGGTTACTACTGGCCCACCATCTTTCAAGATGTCCATAAAATGATTTTTTCCTTTCACAAATGCCAAATCTTTGAAGGAAAAAGAAAGTTGGTTCCCTTACCTCTGCAACCAATCACTGTTGAAGCTCCTTATCAACAGTGGAGTCTAGACTTCAGAGGGGAAATCCATCCTCCCTCATCCACCCAACATAGATGGATCCTCACAGCAACATATTATTTTACCAAGTGGATAGAAGCCATCCCATCTAGGGATGCCACAGACTCTGTAGTAATTTCATTCCTTGAGAACCATATGTCTAGATTTGGCTGTCCTAGAAAGATCATAACTGATAATGATATTGCATTTGGGTCTAAAAAGATGGTATAATTATATCATAAATATCAGATTATACTAGGCCATTCTATAACTTATTACCCCCAAGGTAACGGGCTGGAAAAGTCCTCAAATAAAAGTTTGGTGAACATAATAAAAAATTTGCTGGAAGACAACAAGAAATCATGGCACAATAAGCTAGTACATGCTTTATGGGCAGACAGATTGACAGTTAAAAATTCAATTGGGATGTCTCCTTACCGCCTAGTTTATGGAACTGAAGCAATATTTCCAACTAGTTTAGGAGTGCAAGTCATGAAGCTGATCCAGGAAGTACAGTCCAGAGATGATGATGTGACAAGGAAAATAAGCCAGAATATACATCTACAACAAACCAGAGAGGAAAATAAGCCTTCAAATTTTTGTTTTAAATTTCTACAAATAAAGTCTATGTGCAGCTTGTACATATAACCATATACATCATGGCAAATCAGACAGTCTAATCCTGATTTGACCACGTTTAAATTTATGTTTTAGAATATAGAGAATAAATTTTTCCAAACATTCTAATCCTGGAAGATAGTAGCTTAGGTAGAGAATTTATGAGTTCAACAGTCTAATCTGAACTCATGGAAGAAATAAGGGTAGATTTAGATTAGTTTTTCCTACTTTCAAAAGAATAAAATGTTGATGTTTAAGGTTTACAAGTCCAAGTGCACCTTCTGAAGAGAAAATTTTATGAAGTAGGTTGTGTAGGTAGAATGATTGGAAGAAATTGTTTGCTAATATGAAATACTGATCATCTTTTCTAAACCAGCATGATCAGAGAAGAAAGGTTGTCAATGGATAAAGGCACATGTCTACATCCCAGAGATCAAATTTTAAAGTTCTTGACACCTCCAACCAGATGCCATCCCCAATTGGAGCCACTGTTAGCCATTAGTAAATTTTTGTCAAGGTAAATGATGGCTAAATTAGGTCCTAAACCTTCAAGAGATTTTTTCATACAAAACTTGCTCATTCTTGAAATATGTTGTTCCCTACCAGTGTTGTTCCCTAGTAGTGTTGTTCCTTAGTGTTGTTCCTTAGAAGTGTTATTCCTTATTGTTGTTCCCCTCAAAAATCCACCAAGAAAACCTGTTGTTCCCAAAGAAAATTGTTTCCTAAAAAGCCCCTTTTCATCATTTCATTCCCCCCACTTTTTCCCCCCATATCATTCATTTTCCTTGTAAAAATTCCCCTTTCCTCTCTTGTTTATCCTTATTCCCCTCGAAAAACCCTTTAAAACCACTTAACCCTTTATTATTTGGCTTTAAAAATCCTTTTACTTCATCTGGAACACCAAAAACCCATAAAAACACATAAAACCCTCTTATTTCGTTTTTTTATTAACCAACAGGTTTTAGCCCCTCTCGGTTTAGCCCCCAGCTCTTTCTCCATCATATGATCGAGCTCCATGACCTAATGCTAGCCCTTATCACATCGAAATATGTTACATCACATCGGCCCTTGCTGCTTCTCATCTCCCATTTATTTTGCTTCCCCTCGATGCGATATCTTGGCGCGATAAGCACCTTTCTCTTGGCCCCTGGTCACACACTCCTCCACATGACCAGGTCCCAGCTCCATGGTTCCTAGCCCAAATCACATTGAATTTTTCCCTTTTTACCATCCCCTCTTATATTTAGCACCAGCCCTTTCCTTTTGCTCCTGTTCCTTTCTCCATCACGATACCACTGCTCAACTCCTTGCCCTTTGCCCCTTTCCCTTCTCCTTTGCATTTTCCCCGCTCTATTTGGAAACTCTCGCATCAATCGTGGTTGTTGATCTATATGATCCAACGGCCCCGATCAAACCTGATACACGACCTTGCTGGGGCCTACCTCCCATTACCCTGCTGCTCATCCAATCATTCACTGACACCTGGCTTCCACTAATTTCTCCCCGCCATGCACTTCTCTTCATCGTGCTCCCCCGTAGCCATTGGATTTTACTCCTCAGATCCAACGGTCTACATTACATATTGCGCAAATTCACCATCTGAGGTTTAACAATCCAAAATCGCACGATACCACTAGTTTTAAAAATGCCACACGTCCCATTTCAATTGGATCATGTTCTATTGGGTGCAAACACTTTACCACCCAAGGGTCACGCGAAAACCACCAGCGGTATTTCGAAAACCGCTTTTCCCAAATTCGCGCCAAATAAATTTTTAAATCGGATTTTCACCTATTTTCTTCATGAAATATCTCCTGCCTACATATTCACCCATTCTGCACTGCTCCTCTGCCTCTGACAGCCACCGTATGCAGTTCTTCCAACCCGCAGTGTTTTTATAATGTATTTTGTTGTTTTTGCAGGTTTTATGATGGTTTTTGAAGCAGAAGCCCTGTCCATAGCTCACAAAGGGACATAGCCAAATTTTTCTATCTCGAGGGCCAAATCACGAAGGAAAAAGGCTACCAGTTTTCATCCGATAGTTTGGTCAGTGCTGTGTGATCACTGGTCATACCATTAAACCCTCCACTGCACTAAAACCACCCGCACATAGCAAAGAATAAGAACGGTGAGGGTAAAGCTTGAATATTAAATTTTAACAACAAAAACCAAAGATTTGAAGATTTAACCAATAACTTAAAGGTGGATACAGGATGTTAAAGGAACAGGCTTAAAGCACCAAATCCAATTCAGCTGAAAAAGGAAAAAGGTGGATGACTAAAGTCGAATCAGTAAAGACAGTCAGCGTATAAAGTTTAAAGACTCCGAAGATGTTTTCAAAGGCCTTAAAGCAAAAATTAAGGCATAATCAGTGTTTTAAAGCCACATATCATGAAAAATTAACAAATAAATCCTCTGAATGCCACATCATTGAGGCTATTACTCCTCAAAATGCCACCTACCAGTTGATTTCACCTACAAAGAATGCATATTAATTACACAGTCACAGATATTTCTAAGGAAAACTCAGGATTAATTACTAGCCTACCAAAAGACCCCAAAGTCAACAAAAGTGACTGAATTCGATGAAATTTAAATGTAATAATCAATTATTATAGTTAAAATATTTGAAAACTTCTCCATTTGACCCTTCAAAGGCCGAGAAGCTCTTACTCTGCATTAATTGAACATATAGGCCCTTCTTTCACTCCACTTCCTCATTTCTTCTATAAATACTTCTCTAGAAAACAGTATAGAGGTTGATCTTTGGATACTTTTTGTATGTAAATAGTTTTTGAAGCATGCTATAGCTCTGTTAGGAATTGAAGATACCTAAGCTGAGATGAGAAGTTTGAAATTGTAAAGACCCACTGGACTTGAAGATTGTAACTGGTTTGAACATCAAATACAATAGCTGATTTCTGGGATCCTGGTCTATGTTAATGGTGATTTGTTTCTCACTATAATTGTTATTTTCTTTATTTTTTTATTCTGTCCACTTTTCCCTGATAAATAACAGCAAATATAGATTAGGATTTACTTCTGAAGTACCCTAAATCTCACTGACTAATCTTTATCCTTTATGTTTTCTTCTAATTGTTTATTCGAGGATAATTCAATAGAGTATAACCAGTGAAGTGTTGGTAAGCCCATGTTTCCTGAGTACAACTTGAGATTATTGTCTTTGAATGTTCTTGAAAATTATGCTTATTAAATTTGAGTTAGAGAAGTTTATGGTTAGCCCTGTCCTCTAGTTTATCTCTATTAGTTGCTTTGAAAGGTTCCCTTAAAAGCATGTCAAAAGCAGGCTAGGTTAAAAGTCCTGACTTGATCATAGACTAATTTTTGTGTTCATCATGAATGTTTCCTTGAGAATATGCTGAAAGTAGGCTAAGTTAAAAGTCTTTACTTGATCTTAAGATACTCTTTGTTTCTTAATGTTTTCTCTTGGAAGTATATCAAATGCAGGCTAGTTTAAAAGTACTTACCTGATCTTAGGTTACTTTTGTGTCTTTCCTTTAAAATGCATGCCAAAAGTAGGATAATTTAAACGTACTTACTTGATCTCAGGTTGTCTTTCATATTTCTTATGTGTTTGTTTCTTTCATCACTTTCTTAGTTTTTCATTCCATAAAATCAACTTAAAGAAATCCTTTGTCATAGATGACTTTCCCCATGGACCACTCTTGAACCTTGTTGTCCAATTAAATCCTATTATGACTCCACAGCCCAATGGATTAAAATTTTTTCTTACCTATCTTATTAGTTGAACATTATTTCACTTACTTACACCTTCACCCTTCATACAGACTTCCTTCATCTTCACGTTATCCTGCCCAACCAAAACAAGCAACCTTGTTCTTCATAACTAGCCTAAAATCATACTTAAGATTAAAGAAATATCTTTTGAAAGCACATACATAGAGATCCCTCTCTGAATCTAGGATGGCTAGATCCTCAAATTCAAAAGTGGTTTTGATGTAGGCTCTGCAACGTTTGTACTTTCCAATCTTGCAAACTACGGAGTCCTAACAAAACCATTGGCAATAATGTTTTGGTTTCTAGGGACAGAAGTGAGTTAAAATTCTGAAAATGATTTCAATAGATCCATGGCATCATCTCTATAGGCTCTTAATCTTGGATGTTTAGCAGTGTATTCTCCATTTACTTGCCTAATTATTAGTTCTGAATCTCCATGGATAGTTATCCTCTTGGCTCCTAATTTTTTTAACAAGTGTAGTCCTAAGAGGAGTGATTCATATTCTGCTATGTTGTTGGTGCACTAAAATTTTAATCTGTATGAATGACCTTCAGCAAGATTTTTCTCAGTGTTGTGCACCCATATGCCTGCCCCTGCACCAGATTTAGTACAAGACCCATCAAAACTCATGCTCCAAAGAGGATTGTTTTTGGATTCATCATTAATTTCCTTTCTATCCTCTCTGTTTTGTTTATTTTGAATGCCACTATGTTCTTTTTGAGTGTCTGTACTATATTTTTCTTTGTCTTGTTCCTCAAGGTTTTTAATGTGTTGAGGAATTTCTCTTTTATTGTTATGATTGGCACTATGTTGATGATTGTTTTTATGCTCAAGACCTTCATTTTGTTTTTTGTGATTTTCTGATTTAGCAAATTGTTTTGGTGATTCCTCCCTTTTTTCCTCTCCTTCTATGGCTTCCACTATGTTGGTGGATGTTTCATTTTCTAATACTTTCTCATTAGGAATCTCATCATTGTAAAGAATGAATGAGTCAAGTTCAGTATGTATAGAATAAACAGGAGAGTTTTCTGGTCTTTCTTGGCTACTCACCATGTATTTCATGTGTGTTTACCTATAAAGTCTTCTAGGTTGACTGAAGACAAGGATGGTGGCATAAGTCACATCCATTTTCATAGTGCCTTGAAGATTATCACCCTAAAATATTGAAGGAAGCATGCCATATTTGGGAGGTATATCAGCCACTACTATATCCATCACTAAGCTTTTGGCTGGGATTTGTGATAAGTTGACACAAAGATCTTTTATTAAGCCTAGGTGTTTGACTCTGCTGGAGTCAAAGGAGTATAAATCTTTTTAGGGCCTAGTTACCTCAAGGCCTAATATTTCCATTATTACTTTGGGCATGAGGTTGTGTGATGCTCCTGAATCAAGCATGGCGTTGTGCAAAGGAGGAGGAACTACCCCTTCTTGAAATTTTAGTTCAATTTTTGGCCCAAATAGGAGCTCTGGTTTATCATCATTTAAGTTAACAGAATCATTGTTGTCTCCTATGCTCAAATCTCTTAACAATTGAGATTTATATACATATTGAGTGACTAAATTAGTGAGAGGAATATAGATTTTTATTTTGGCAATTTCATTCTCTATGCTGAAAGGATTTTGAGTTTTGGAAATGTTTAATTCGGCCTTTTTAGTCACTATTTTCTCAGCAAAATTAGCTTGCTGGTTTTTATTATTTACAATAGTTAAATTGGTTTTTTCAGGAGCATTAGCTGAGGTGCTAGTGCTGATAGGGCTACCATTATGTTTGTCATGAACTTGGGTGTTATTTTCCTTGTGTTTATCATAATATTCAGCCACTTCTTTATTGTTTTCTGCTGTCTTTTTGGGATTGTTTACAGGGCTGTTTTTAGCAGAGATTTCAGAGGTCTTTTTCTTGGCAACTTCTTGGTTCTTTTTACTCCTTAAGTCATATTTTTTATGTACTTCTATTATGGCATTTTCAAATCCTTGTTGGTAGTCTACAGAATTTAGGCTTTCTTATTCATAAGGTGTATACATGACTTGTTATTTCCTAGTGAGGAAAATAGTGTCCTCGTCATTTGTTCCCAAAATTTTCATGTGATTCTCCTCTGATTCCTCTACTATCCCCTCCTCCTCATCAACATAGTTTTCTTGAAAGGGAGGTTTGATCTTCTAACCAAGACCTCTTTTTCTAATTTGGGGAGGGTTTCTCCTTAAATTCTGATTTTGATTTTGGGCTTGGTTCCTATTTTGAGGAGTTGTTTGATTTTCTCTCGGATAAGATCTCTCATTTACATTCATCCTTTCCATCATCCTTTCCACATTTTTTACTAAATTATCAAGTTTTGAATAAGATGTGGAAGGTGCAGCCTCATCTCTATATGTCACCCTTTTCTCACTTTTCATCCTAGCTCTTTTGGCAAGCAGATTTGCCTCAACACTTACTGCCCCTCTCTGCATATCTTCTAAGGTGAGGGGTTCTCTTTCTCTCAATTGGTAGGCCATTTCAGGGTCAAACCCATCAAGAAATTTCATTAGAGCTAGGCCTAGTGGTGGTTTCATATGGATAGGTAGGGCATTGTACACACTATAAAATCTAGTGCAGTACTCTTGTACTCCTTCTCCAACATTCCTTTTAATGTTCTCATATTCTGATAAAATTTGGAGAGGGTTCTTCTTGACTTCCCATTTGTTTAAAAATAATTGATGGAAGGCAGGGAGGTCATTTATACTATTAGGGGTTAATTTTTTGAACCATTTTCTTGCTTCTCCCCCTAAACTTTGAGAAAAAATTCTAAGTTTCACAGTTTCATCATCTATTTCTTGTCTTTCAAAGTAGTCATTCATTTTGTCCACATGTTGTTGAGAAGTAGTAGAACTACTAGCATCATATATAGGAATTTTGGACTGATAATCTTGTGGTAGAGCAACTAAAGGTAAAGGAAGGACTGAGGGAGCATACCATGTAGTTGTGGAAGAAATTGGGGGTTTACAAGTGGAGGGTTTGTGATAGGAGGTGTAAAATGAGATGGAGTGGTTTGGACATTGGATGTATGGGTCGGTGTAACAAAAGTACTAGAACCAACTAAGTACTGTTGAGCAGATTTAGGATTAGAGAAACCAAAGTTATGAATGAAATGAAGATCAAGTGGAGTGGATGGGGAGGTTTATCTACTGCTATTATGTTGTGATTTTTCAGGCTCAAATTCTATTTAATCTATACCACTAAGTGATTTGGTTCTAGATAAGTCAACTTGGGTATCTTGCAGAGCTGTAAGGTTTTCAGGAACATAATTTTCTCTGTGAATTGGTCTAACAATAGTTGGAGTTTTAGATGTAGGAAACTTCCTAAGGATGCTTTTAGGATTGTCAACTATTTCAAGAGGATTTGGGTCAGGATAGGCTCTATTATGGATTCTTTTGGAATCCGGGATTTAGACCCAAAAGCAAGAAAATTTATCCAGGTATGATAGTGTTTATGGGCAAACTAATCTTATAAGAAAACTTAATCCACAAATTTTTCTTAACTAGGTTTTTTTGATGTTCTAATGATAAAATAAGTTTCCCATTGGGGTCTTTGGACCACCAATGGGGTCAGCAGGCCTACTGAAAACCAATGGAGTCACTAGGTGGAAGAATTTTACTTGTTTTCTAGGATTGGTTATTGTCCACCATCAACAATCAAGAACCACTCTCGGCAGACACTTGATTCATTTAGGAAAGAGGTTTTCTGAGTTTTGAAGTTGTCTATTACTCAATATTTCTCAGTATGGTCACCACTATGTTGGCTCCCTGTGATTTATAATAACGGAAAGAATAAACGCTACAGGGGGCCACATCAAAACCACTTTGGAATCCTAAGACCTAGCCTTCCTGGATTCAGAGAGGGATCTCTCTATATAAGTGTTTTTGAAAGATAGATATTTATGCTTTGTTTATGATATTAGGCTAGTTATGAAGCTCTTAGGAACTTGTTTTTTTTGGTTGGGTATTATTAACTGAGAAGGTCATTTGAAGGGTGAAGGTGAGAGTATATTGAAAGAATGTTTCAGCTAGATAGATAGGTCATGAGATAGTATTAATCCATTGGGTTATGGAGTCAGAAAAGGATTTAATTGTGCAACAATTCTTCAAGGGTTTCAATAGGGAAAGTCATCTAGATTAAATTATCTTTTAGATTAAGTTGTGAAATGGAACATTAAAGTGTTGTGAAAGAAGAAAAGCTATAGTCAATTAAGAATCTCCTAGCTCTACTAAACAAGAAAGCCTTTCAAAGTAACTATTTGAAGAAAGCCAAACGGCAGGGAAAACCATAGACTTCTTTGGGCAAAATTTTATTAAAGAAAACTTTTAAGACAAAAATCCAATAATCCTAAGACTACTTTTAGGAAAAAAAAAAAAAGATAACAAAAATAATAGCCTAAGATCAAACAAAAATAATCTAATCTGCTTTTGGCATACTCTCAAGGGATCTCTCAAATCCACTTTTGAAGGTAGACCAGAGGACAGGGCATACCATAAAATTCCCTGGTTTAGACTCTACTTAGAAAAATTTGAAGAAGATCTTTAAAAACAATATCTCAAGTTGTACTCAGACAGGCATGGGCTCACCAACATTTCTCCCTGATTATACTCTATTAAATCATTCTTAAAACAACAAGATGGATAAAACTAGAGGGAAATTAAGAATCCTATAATCAAACATTAGTAGAAGAAACATAAATATAAAGCTTTCAGACAAAAATAGGATACTTTGACAGTAAATCCTAATCTAAATTTTATGTTCTTTATCAGAGAAAATGGACAACATGTGATGCATAAGAAGAAACAAATATAGAGAGGAAAAAAATAACCATTAACATAGACCAGGATCCAACGAATTAGATTATTTTATTGATGTTCAAACCAATTACATACTCCAAGTCTAGCATATCTTTACAGCTCAAAACTTATCTATCCAGCCTAGTATTCTTCAATTACTTAGCATCTCTTCAACAATCAATGACAACCCAACACTCAATAATAATCCAACCCCCTACATTGAGGTCCTCATGCAGTATTTATAGGTAAATGAGGAAGTGGGGTGAAAGAAGGGGCTCTTAATTGTTCATAAATGAAAGAGTAAATGTTTTTGACCTTTAAGACCATGTAAGGCCCATGGAAAAATGTATTTAAGTCTAACTCTGCATTAAATTAACTCTTTTGAACTACTTAGTTGTTTTTGTTGACCTTTAGGTTTTTTAGGTAGTCTAGAAATAACTTCTGAGCTGTCTATTGGAAATATCTCTGACTGTAATAACTTTATGTGTCTTTTGAGGCAATTTAAGCTGGCAGGTGGCATTTCATCTTTTGGAGGAGTAATTTCTTCAGTTATTTGTCACTCGAAGCATTATTTCTTGTTGATCTGTCTGATTATGTCTTTAAAACTTTGATTAGGCCTTTGATAATGCTTTTTGGACTTTCTTTCATCATCTTTTTCTTTTTGTCACTTTTTTGACTATTTTAACTTTAAATTAATTTGTCTTCAAATTGTGCTTTATCCTCGAAACATGTTGGTTAAGTCCTTGATCTTCTAAATTTTGACTTTAACCTTTAATATTCTCTTAACTTTAATTTTCACTGATCTTCATTATTTTTCTTTTGTGTACAGGTGGCTTGGCTTCCGCACTGGGGGTTTTTCTACTCAACCAATGTTCATGAGACATTGATAAAAATTTGAGCATTGAACCCTAGGTCCCCCCTTCTTCATATTTGTCCTCGAGGATCATCATCTCGGGCTCTGTGCAACTTGGATTTGCTATGGGAGGGCCTGAAAACTTCAAGCCACCTTTAAACCTGCAACACAATACAAAATAATTAAATAAAACCTGCATTTATGGATTAAACTGTGAACATAGGCATTGGTGAGGGTGGAGGAGCGATGCATAGGAGGGAAAATGCACAGAGAAGGGTTCTGTCACAAAACCAGGAAGAAACTAGATCAAATTTGAATTATGGTGTGGAAATGGTGATAAGAGGTTTTGCGCAATACTGGGGTGGTATTCGCACAGAGGATGGGTGGTTAATGGTTTCGACCCTTACGGACGTGATACCATATAGGTGTTGACACCTGTCCCTGGGAAAACCACCCATTTTGCATAGAAATGGGGTGGTAACCCTCTTGGATGAATTGGGTGTGATATTGAATGCAGACTGTTGGATCTGGGGGAGCCAGATCAATAGTGGAGAACGAGCATGACGAGAAAAAGTGCTCGGCGGTGGGACCAAGTGTGGATGTCTGCTAAACTATTGGGTAGCGGAGTAGTTCAGTGGGTGGGATTGAATGGTGGAAATAAAACGGGAACCGTTAGATCCAAAAGATCAATGGTCCTGATCTTTTTGCAGGGAGGCATGGATAAGTAATGGTTTGGGGAAAGGATGATAAGAGGGGAGGCGATCACCGTTGGATTGATGAGATCAACGGCTAAGATCTCACCGGGAAAAACATAGTGCGAAGGAGTGAAATAACGGAGGAAGGGGCCTAAACGAAGCGAGAGAAAATTTTTATGGAGAAAAGAAAGACCCGGGGGCTAGGATAAAAAGGGTTGAGACCTAGCCAATGGTCATAGGCTTCGGTCACATGAGAAAAAGGGGCAGGAGGCTTAACCCAAAAGGGGATTAAGGCTTGCTTTGATAAAAGGCCAGAAATAAGGCTAAAAAGAGGGTTTTTTAAGCCTTTTAAAAAGTTTCGATAGGATAAATAAGTGGATTTAAACGAAGACAAATGAGTTTTCCATGGTTTTAAAGGGTTTTGGAAGAATTTTTGGGTGGAATGAAGGGTAATTGAAAGGAAAGAAGCCCTTTTTAATTGGGGAAATGAATGTTAGGATAGGAATGAATAAAGAGTGACATGGAGGAACTTTGGGAGCAAATTATGAAGGTGAAAAGATGGAAAAGGGGGCTTGAAAATAGTATTATTTTGTAACAACAGGGCGACTTGGAGGATTGAGTGAAGATCTTATAATGAAATGGATATCTTGAGGATAAGGAAAATAGTGAGATTTCGGAAACTCACAATTTTTTCATAAAATCTTGTTTTTTGAAATCTGAAAGACTATTTAGCCATCCTGAGGTATAAAAAAATGTATAGATGACTAACAAAGGCTAAGGTTAAGGTTAAGGTTAAGCTTACAGTTAAGGTTAAGGTTAAGCATTTGGTCAAGGTTAGGGTTAGGTTGTAGTTAAGGTAAAGGTTAAGGTTAAAGTTATAGTTAAGGGTAAGGGTAAGGTTAAGGTTAAGGTTAAGTGTAAATTTAAGGTTAAGGTTAAGGTTAAGGATAACGTCAAGGTCAAGGTTAAGCTTAAGCTTAAGTAAAGGTTAAGATAAGGTTAAGTGTAAGTTTAATATAAGGTTAATGGTAAGGTTAAGGGTAAGGTTAAGATTAAGGTTAAGGTTTTGGTCAAGGTTAGGATTAGGTTATAGTGAAGGTTAAGGTTTAGTTAAGGGTAAAGTCAAGGTTAGGGTTACGTTAAGGTTAAGATTAGGTTAAGGGTAAAGTTAAGGTTAAGGTTAGGTTAAGGTTATAGTTAAGGTCAATGTAAGATAGGGTTAAGGTTAAGGTTAAGGTTAGGTTAAGGGAAAATTTAAGGTTAGCTTAGGTTAAGGTTAAGGTTAGGTTAAGGTTAAGGGTTTGGTCAAGGTTAGGGTCAGGTTATAGTTAAGGTTAGGTTAAGGTTAGGTTAAGGGTAATGTCAAGGTTAAGGTGAAGGTTAAGGGTAAGCTTAAGGTTAAGGTTACGGGTTTAGTCAGGTTAAGGTTAAGGTTAAGGTTAAGGGTTAAGTTTAAGGTTAAGGTTAGGTTAAGGGTAAATTCAAGTTTAAGGTTATGGTTAAGGTTAAGGGTAAGATAACTTTAAGGTTAGGTTAAGGTTAGGGTTAAGGGGGAAAGGTTAAGGTTAAGGTTAAGGTTAAGGTTAAAGTTAGGTGAAGGTGAAGGTTACGGTTAGGTCAAGGTTAAGGTTAAGGTTAATTTAAATTTAAAGTTAATATAAGGTTAAGCTTAAGCTTAAGCTTAAGATAAGGTTAAGGGTAAAGTCAAACCTTACCCTTACCCTTATCTTTAACATTAACCTTCCCCTCACCTTAACCCTAACCTTAACCTTAACGTTAACCTTAACCTTAACCTAAAATTAACCATAACCTTAACCTTAACTTTACCCTTAAACTAACCTTAACCTTACCCTAACCATAACCTTAAATTTACCCTTAACCTAATATTAACCTTAACCTAACCTGAACCTTGAATTTACCATTAACCTAACCTTAACCTTACCTTAACCTTTACCTAACCTTAACCTTAACCTTAACCATATCCTTATCCTTATCCTTAACCTTAACCTTAACCTTGACCTTAACTATAACCTAACCCTAAGCTTGACCAAACCCTTAACCTTAACCTGACTAAACCCGTAACCTTAACCTTCACCTTACCCTTAACCTTAACTTATCCTTAACCTTAACCCTAACCATAATCTTAATGTTAGGTTAAGGTTAAGGTTAAGTGTAAGGTTAGGGTTAAAGGTAAAGGTTAAGTTTAAGGTTACACTTTTAGTCAGGTTAAGGTTAAGGTTAGGGGTTTGGTCAAGGTTAGGGTCAGGTTATAGTTAAAGTCAAGGTTAAGGATACGTTAAGGTTAAGGTTAAGGTTAAGGTTATAGTTATGGTTAAGGTTAGGTTAAGGTTAAGGTTAAGGTTAAGGTTAGGTTAAGGTTAAGGGTGAAGGTTAAGGTCAAGGTTAAGGTTATGGTTATGGTTAATTTAGGTTAAGGTTCAGGTTATGGTTAAGGTTAAGGTTAGGTTATAGTGAAGGTTAAGGTTAAGACCTGTAACCTTATCCTTGACCTTACCCTTAATCTTAACCTTAACCTCAACCTTAGCCTTAACCTTAACTATAACATAACCCTAACCTTGGCAGAACCCTAACCCTAACCCTAACCTTAACCTTAACTTTACCCTTAACCTAACCTTAACCTTAACGATACCCTTAACCTAAGCTTAACCTTACCCTTAACCTTGACCTTAACCTTAACCTAACCTTAACCTTAACCTTAACCTTAACCCTACCCTTAACCTAATCTTAAACTTAACCTTAACTATAACCTAACACTAACCTTGACCAAACCCTTAACCTTAACCTTATCTTAACTTTATCCTAACCTTAACCTTAACCTTAACCTAAATATAACCTTACCCTTAACTATAACCTAACCCTAACCTTGACCAAACCCTTAACCTTAACCTTAGCCTTACTAAACCCATGACCTTAACCTTAACCTTGTCCCCTTTACCTTAATATTAACCTAATCTTAACCTTAACTAAAACCTAACCCTAACCTTAACCAAACCCTTAACCTTAACCTTAACCTTAACCTTAACGATAACCCTAACCTTAACCTTAACCTTAACCTAGCTTTAACATTAACCTAACCTTAACCTAACTATAACCTTACCCTTAACCTTAACCTTGATATCAATTATAACCTATCCCTAACCTTGAGCTTAACCTTAACCTTAGCCTTAACCTAACCTTAACCTTAACTTTACCTTAACCTTGACTTTACCCTTAAACTAACCTTAACCTTAACCTAACCCTTAACCTTGACCAACCATTTAACCTTAACCTTAACCTTAAATTTACCCTTAACCTATTCTTAACCTTAACCTAACCTTAACCTTGACTTTACCCTTAACGTAACCTTAACCTTGACCTAAGGTTAAGATTATGGTTAAGGTTAAGGTTAAGTGTAAGGGTAAGGTTAGGGTTAAGGTTAGGGTAAGGTAAGGGTTTGGTTAAGGTTAAGGTTAGGTTAGGTTAAGGTTAGGTTAAGGCTATGGTTAAGGTTAAGGTAAGGTTAAGGTTAAGGTTATGATTAAGGTTAAGGTTAAGGTTAGGGTAAGGCTAAGGTTAAGGTGAAGGGTAAAGATAAGGTTATGGTTAAGGTTAAGGTTAGGGTTAGGTTAGAGTTAAGGTTAAGGTTAGGTTAAGGATAAGATAAGGTTAAGGTTAAGGTTAGGTTAAGGTTAAGGTTAGGCTATAGTGAAGGTTAAGGTTAAGATAATATTAAGGTTAAGGTTATGGATTTGGTCAAGCTTAGGGTTAGGTTATAGTTAAGGTCACAGTTAAGGTTAGGTTATAGTGAAGGTTAAGGTTAAGGTAAGGTTAAGGTTAAGGTTAATGTTAAGGGTTTGGTCAAGGTTAGGGTTAGGTTATAGTTAAGGTTATAGGTTTATTCAGGTTAGGGTTAAGGTTAAGCGTAAGGTTAGGTTAACGGTTAAGTTAAGGTTAAGGGTAAAGTCAAGGGTTTAGTCAGGTTAAGGTTAAGGTTAAGGGATTGGTCAAGGTTACGGTTATGTTCAAGTTACAGGTTTAGTCACGTTAAGGTTAGGTTTAAGGTTAAGGTTAAGGTTAAGGTTAAGTTTAAGGTTAAGGGTAAAGTCAAGGTTAAGGTTAAGGTTAAGGTTAGGTTAAGGGTAAACTTAAGGTTAAGGTTAAGGTTTGGTCAAGGTTAGGGTTAGGTTATTGTTAAATTTAAGGTTAAGTTCAAGGTTAAGGGTAAGGTTAAGGTTAGGTTACGGTTAAGATTAGGTTAAGGGTAAAGTTAAGGTTATGGTTAGGGTAAGGTTAGGGTTAAGGTTAGGGTAAGGTTAAGGTTAAGGTTAGGTTAAGGGTAAAGTCAAGGTTAAGGTTAGGTTAAGTGTAAGGGTTTGGTCAAGCTTACGGTTTGGTTATAGTTAAGGTCAGGTTAAGGTTAAGGTTAAGGCTTTGGTCAAGCTTAGGGTTAGGTTATAGTTAAAGTTAAGGTTAAGGTTAGGGAAAGGTTAAGGTTAAGGGTTTGGTCAAGGTTAGGGTTAGGTTAAGGTTAAGGTTAAGGTTAAGGGTTTGGTGAAGGTTAGGGTTAGGTTATAGTTACGGTTAAGGTTAGGTTAAGGTTAAGGTTACGGGTTTAGTCAAGTTAAGTTTAAGGTTAAGGTTAAGGTTAAGGTTAAGGTTAGGTTAAAATTAAGGTTAAGGTTAAGGTTAATGTTATGGTTAAGGATAAGATTAGGTTAGGGTTAAGGTTAAGGTTAGGATAAGGTTAAGATAAGGTTAAGGATAAGGTTAGGTTAAGGTTAAGGGTGAAGGTTAAGGGTAAGGTTAAGGGTAAGGTTAGGTTAAGGTCAAGGTTAATGTTTAGTGAGGTTAAGGTTAGGTTAAGGGTAAAGTCAAATTTAGGGTTAAATTTAAGCTTAATGTTAAGGATAAGGTCAAGGTTAAGGTTACGGGTCTTAACCTTAACCTTCACTATAACCTAACTTTAACTATAACCTAACCCCAACCTTAACAAAACCTTAACCTTAACCTTAACTTAACCGTAACCTTAACCTTAACCTTACCTTTAACCTTAACCTTAACCTTAACCTTAACCTAACCTTATCCTTGACCTTAACTATAACCTAACCCTAACCTTGACCAAACCTTAACCTTCCCATAACCATAACCTTAACCTTAACTTTACCCTTAACCCTAACCTTAACCTTAATATTAACCCTAACCTTAACCTTAAATTTACCCTTAACCTAATATTAACCTTACCTAACTTTACCCTTAACCTTAACCTTAACCTGAGGTTAAGATTATGGTTAAGGTTAAGGTTAAGGGTAAGCTTAAGGTGAAGGTTAAGGTTAAGAGTTTGGTCAAGGTTAGGGTTAGGTTATAGTTAAGGTCAAGGTTAAGGTTAAAGTTATAGTTAAGTGTAAGGTTAAGGTTAAGGGTAAAGTTAAGGTTAAGGTTGAGGTTAAGGTTAAGGTTAAGGTTAAGGATAAGGTCAAGGTCAAGGTTAAGGTTAAGTAAAGGTTAAGATAAGGTTAAGGTTAATATTAATGTTAAGGGTAAGGTTAAGATTAAGGTTAAGGGTTTGGTCAAGGTTAGGGTTAGGTTATAGCGAAGGTTAAGGTTAAGGGTAAAGTCAAGGTTAGGGTTGCGTTAAGGTTAAGATTAGGTTAAGGGTAAAGTTAAGGTTAAGGTTAAGGTTATAGTTAAGGTCAATGTAAGATAACGTTAAGGGTAAGGTTAAGGTTACATGTTTATTCAAGTTAAGGTTAAGGTTAATATTAGGTTAAGGGTAAGATTAAGGTTAGGTTAAGGTTAAGGTTAAGGTTAAGGGTAAGGTTAGGGTTAGGTTATAGCTAAGGTCAAGGTTAAGGTTATGGGAAAGGAAACCCTTAACCTTAATCTTAACCTTAGCTATAACTTAACCTTAACCTTACCCTTACCCTTAACCTTAACCTTAACCTAAACCTTTACCCTAACCTTACCCTAACCTTAACCTTAACTATAACCTAACCCCAACCTTGAACAAAACTTTAACCTTAACCTTAACCAGAAAAAATCCATAACCTTAACGTTAACCTTACCATTAACCTTCACCCCTAACCTTAACCTTAACCTAACCCCCTTAACCTTAACCGTAACCTTAACCTAACTAAACCAGTAACCTTAATCTTAACATTAACCTGACTAAACCCGTAACCTTAACCTTAACTTTAATATAACCTTAACCTTAACTTTACCCTCAGCCATAACCTTAACCTTAACCTTAACATTAACCTTAAACTTAACCTTAACCTTGCCCTTACCTAACCTTAACCTTAACCTAACCTTAACCTTAACTTTACCCTTAACCTTAAAATTAACCTTAACCTTAACCTTTATTTAACGTTAAGCTTAAACTTAACCATAACCTTAACCTTAACCTTTAACCTAACCTTAACCTTAACCTTAACCTTGACCAAACCCTTAACCTTAACCTTAAACTTAATCTTACCCTAACCTTAACCCTAACCTTAACCTTAACTTTACCCTTAACCTAACCTTAACTTTACCCTTAACCTTAACCTCAGTCTTAACCTTGAATTTACCCTTAACCTAACATTAAGGTTAATGTTTAGTTAGGTTAAGGTAAGGTTCACATTACGGTTAGGTCAAGGTTAAGGTTAAGGTTAATGTTAAGGATAAGTTAAGGCTAAGGGTTTGGTTAAGGTTAGGGTTAGATTATAGTTAAGGTTGAGGGTTTGGTCAAGGTTAGGGTTAGGTTATAGTTAAGGTCATGGTTAAGGTTAAATTTAGGTTAAGGTTAAGGTTAAGGTTATGGTTAAGGTTAAGATTAACGTTAGGTAAATGTTAAGGTTAAGGTTATGGTTAAGGTTAAGATTAACGTTAGGTAAAGGTTAAGGTTAAGGTTATGGTTATGGCAAGGTTAAGGTTAATGTTAAGGTTAGGTTAAGGTTAAGGTTAGGTAAAGGGTAAGGTTAAGGTTAAGGTTAAGGTCAAGGTCAAGGTTAACCTTAACCTAACCTTAACCTTTACCTAACCTTAACCTTAACCTTAACCTAACGTTAACCTTGACCTTAACTATAACCTAACCCTAACCTTGAACAAGCCCTAAACCTTAACCTAACTTAATATTAACCTTAACCTTTACCTTAACCTTAACCTTACCCCCTTAACCTTAACCTTAACCTCACTAAACCCATAACCTTAACCTTAACGTTAAACTGACTAAACCCGTAACTGTTAACCTTATCCTAGCCTTAGCTTAACAATACTGTAACCTTAACCTAAACCTTAACCATAACCTTGACCTTAACCTTGACCTTAGCCTTAACCTTAGCCTTAACCTTCACCCTTAACCTTAACCTAACCCTAACCTTAACCTAACCTTAACCTTGACCTTAACCTAACCTTAACCTTAACCTTATCTTACCCTTAACCTTGACCTTGAACTTAACCTTAACCTTCCCATAACCATAACCTTAACCTTGAATTTACCATTAATATAACCTTAACCTTAACCTTAATCTAAACCTAACCTTGACCAAACCCTTAACCTTAACTATATCCAAACCTTAACCTTAACCTTCCCATAACCATAACCTTAACCTTGACCTTGACTTTACCCTTAACCTAACGTTAACCTTAACCTTCTCCTAACCTTAACCCTAATATTACCCTAACCATAACCTTAACTTTACCCTTAAACTAATCTTAACCTTAACCTAACCTTAACCTTACCCTTAACCTTGACCTTAAACTTAAATTTAACTATAACCTAACCCTAACCATGACAAAGCCTTAACCTTAACCTTAACTTAACCTAACCTTAGCCTTAACCTTAACCATAACCTTAACCTTAACCTTAACCTTACCCTTCACCTTAAATATAGCCTTAACCTAACCTTAACCCTAACCTTACCCTTAACCTTAACCTAACCTTAACCTTAACTTTAAACTTAATCTTGAATTTAACCTTAACCTTCCCCTAACCTTAACCCTAACTTTAACCTTAACCTTCCCCTTAATGTTAAGGTTAAGTTTAAGGTTAAAGTTAGATTAAGGTAATGTTAAGGTTACAAATTTAGTCAGGTTAAGGTTAAGGTTAAGGGGGTAAGGTTAAGGTTATGGTTAATTCTAGGGTAAGGTTAAGGTTAAAGTTGAGGTTAAGGTTAGGTTAAGGTTATGGTTAGGATATAGTTAAGTTCAAGGTTAAAATTAGGGTTAATGTTAGGTTAAGGTTAAGGGTATGATTAACCCCTTAACATTCCCATAACCTTAATCTTAACCTTAATATTAATTTAACCTAACCTAACCTAACCTTAACCTTATCCTTACCTTAACCTAACTTTAACCTTAACCTTCCCCTAACCTTAACCCTAACCTTACCCTAACCTTAACCTTAACCTTCAGCTTAATTTTAACCTAACCTTAACCTTAACCTCAACCTAACCCTAACCTTAACCTTAACTTTACCCTTAACCTAACCTTAACCTTAACCTCAACCTAACCCTAACCTTGACCTTAACCTTAACCCTAACCTTAACCTTCAGCTTAATTTTAACCTAACCTTAACCTTAACTTTACCCTTAACCTAACCTTAACCTCAACCTAACCAAAACCTTGACCTTAACCTTAGCCCTAACCTTAACCTTAACCTAACCTTAATGAAACCCTTAACCTTAACCTGACTAAGCCCATAACCTTAACCTTAAACTAACCTTAACTTTGACTTTACCCTTAACTTAACCTTAGCCTTAACCTTAACCTAACCTTTACCTTACCTTAAGGTTAGGTTAAGGTTACGTTTAAGGTTAGGTAAGGGTAAGGTTAAGGTTACAGGATTAGTCAGGTTAAGGTTAAGGTTAAGGGGGCAAGGTTAAGTTTAAGGTTAAGGTTAAGGTTAGATTAAGGGTAAAGTTATGGTTAAGGTGAAGGTTAAGAAGGTCAAGGTCAAGGTTACGGGTTTGTTCAGGTTAAGGTTAAGGTTAAGGCTAGGGTTAAGGTTAAGACTCATAACTTTAACCTTAAACATAACCTTTACCTTAACCTTAACTTTCACTATAACCTAACCTTAACATTTACCTTAACTATAACCTAACTTAACATTTACCTTAACTATAACCTTAACCTTAACTATGACCTAACCTTCACCTTAACCTTAACTTTACCCTTAACCTTAACCTTAACCTTACCCCCTTAACCTTAACCTTAACCTTAACCTAACTAAACTAGTAACCTTAACATTATCCTTAACTATTCTTAACCTTAACCTAACCTTAACTTTAACTTTACAGTTAACCTAACCTTAACCTTAACTATAACCTAACCCTAACCTTAAATTTAACCTTAACATTATCTTAACCTTAACCTTCACTATAACCTAACCTTAACCTTGACCTTAACTATAACCTAACCCTAACCTTGAACAAACCCTTAACCTTAACCTTAACTTTACCCTTAACCTAATCTTAACCTTAACCTAACCTTAACCTTGACTTTACCCTTAAGCTAACCTTAACCTTGACCTTAACTATAACCTAACCCTAACCTTGACCAAACCTTAACCTTAACCTTAACTTAACCTTAACCTTCCCATTACCATAACCTTAACCTTAACTTTACCCTTACCCTTAACCTTAACCTTAACCTTAACCTTACCCTTAACCTTATCCTTACTCTTAACCTGACCTTAACCTTGAACTTCACTATAACTTAACCCTAACCTTGAACAAACCCTTAAGGTTAGGGTTAGGTTATAGTTAAGGTCAAGGTTAAGGTTAGGTTATAGTGAAGGTTAAGGATAAGATAAGGTTAAGGTTCGGGCCAAGGTTAGGGTAAAGGTTAAGGTTAAGGCTAGGTTGTTACACCATTTTTTGGTCATCTAACCTATTCTCATTAGATGGACCCAAGTACACCATGTAAGACCAATTTTACCCTAAGTAAAATTGCCTTCACTATGTTAAAACAGGAAACCCCAAAAGGAAATATTAAACAAACCTATATTTGGTTGATTTTCCTCATGGAATAATTAATTAAACCATAATTTAATTATTATTCCCAGTCATGTTTAACCCAAAATCAAATAAATTAATTAGATAAACATTTATTTATCTTATTATTTTCTAGGAATAATTATTTAAACCTTATTTAGATAATATTCCTTGTTAAATATCACCAAATCACCCACAAATAATTAAATAAATCATTATTTATTTAATTATCTTTCAACCACTTCCTTAAATAATTAAATAAATCATTATTTATTTGATTATCTTCTAACCTCTTCCTTAAAAAGATAAATAAATCATTTATTTATTTATTTTTAACAAATTAAGGGATTTGACCCAAGTCAAATACCTTTTCCCTCAAACAAATATAATAAAATATTCCATAAAAAGTGGATCTAGATCTGGTTAACCCATGCACCAAGATCTAGAATGACCCAATATTTTGTTATAAATAGGAGGGTTTTTCCTACCATTCTTCATCTTTTGTTGCCTATTAGATCACTCTGGATCTATACACTTGGTCACCATTTTCTGCCATTTGCTGTGTTAGCTCCCTTTTGAGTTCCATTCTTTGTGTGGGTTTTCTACACCAACAAGAGAGAGAAACCTTAGATCTGAAGCGCTGAGGACTTCCAAGAACCCATCCCACTGAGGATAATTGGATACGCCTTCTTGTTTTCCTCGCAGGTGCCCAATTAATATAAAAATTCTTTCAAAAATTGTTCTTGTCTTGTCTATTGGTACATGGAGCAAACCCTTATTTTTCCTGCTTAATGTCTTTCCATGCATAGATCTGGTTTTTGTAGCTCTTTTATGTCCAAATGATCGCAGATCTGAAGATATTGGCAGCCACTTTTGTTGTTAGGGCTATTAGTTATGCGTAGCTAAAGCGGTCCTTTTTCGTACACTTCGACAAAGGATTCATACTAACAAATGGCGACTCCACACAGGTTTTAAATTACGACCGCTGTCGTTTTTCCTATTCCTGCATATCCAGCTACTTCAGACCCTAGGGTTTCTCTTTAGCTGTTTATTTTTCCTATTTTTATATTTTTTTTCTCACATAAAACCCTAAAACATCAAAATTTCTAACTTCTGTGTGTTTATGACCCTATTGCGCAGGTAAGCGACACCAGCCGCAACTGAGACGACAACTTTTCTGAAAATATGCCGCCGAGACAACCGGAACGGGGGGTCGCACTTTTTGGCCCATAACCTGTGACCTGGAACTCCAGGTCGCACTTTTCTGCCCCTTTTCTACGACCTGCACTGAAAACAGGTCAGAACCTGTGACCTGCCATTTTTTCAGTGATTTTTCTACATTTTTTCTCGGTTCTACTGCAGCTTCTGTCAGGGTCTTCCAGCCTCTGTTTCAGCCCGCTTTGACCTAGTTTTCATCTTTTTTAACTCATCTAAGTGGGAACCTAGCCCCCTAGGGCTTCAGTACCCTCCACTTTTTGTGGAAGAGTTTTTAGCTATTTCAGCCTCTGTTTTTCTGAGTTTCAGCTCCCCCTTGTCCAGATCTGTTACCTCCTTTTCAGATCCCTTTAAATCAGCCTCTCTTCCTTTCAAATCACCTCTTGTTGTTTTGTTTGGACCTCTCTTTAGGACCTCCTCCCTTTCCTTTCTTCTTTTTGCTGATTTCCTCCCTTTTTTCCAGCCACCTTGCCTCTATCTCTTGGCTGTGATCTGCACCTCTTTTCAGCAGCCTTATCCTTTAGATCCCTGTCCCTTTTTGACCTTAGATCTATTTGCCTCTTGTCCGTGTGTTTTTCCTATATTTTTTCCTTTTTTAGCTGAGTTTTGAGAGACCTGCCTTCTTGGGTTAGATAGATGCACAAGTAACTGTTAATTTTCTGTTATTTCAGCATTATATACTGTTCTATGTAGGTTTATTTTCAGTTACGTAGCACACTTTTTTCTTGCTCTCAAAATGGAAAGGGTTTAAAAATTAAAATTAACGCACGCCACACACTGACCCTAAGTGAAGAAGCGCCTGGTTAACACCACCTGCCAAAGACTCTAAAATCAATTGTCACTGCACCTTTTCTGCCCTTGACCTCACTTGATTCTGTCCCTTTCTGCCCCTGTCGGTTTCCTTCTTCCTGTCGTCATTGCACCCCCAAGGCGCCTTTACCGGAGACTTCTCGGCCTTTACCCTCAGTTTCCGATCGATCGACCTGCTCCAACCCACCGTCGTCGAGTCAGTCCTCCTCCGAGTCCACACTCGGACTCCTCTCTTGATTCATCGGGTTCCCCTTCTCCTCCTGGTTCCCCCCCTACCACCATCACTATGTCTGGTCCAGGGCCTAACGCTAGTGGTTCTCCCGGCCCTAATGCCGGCCCGACTACTAGTGGAACCACCACAGGAACAACCCCGGCCACCCCCTTGCTACCGTACATTGCAAGCCTCAGCCTCCCCGATTTCAATCTGTTGATCAATGACCCTATCCGCCACGATGTTGGTTGGCCTGCCATGCCAACCAAGCTCCCTTCTGACATCCCTAAATTCGAAGGCCAAGCTGGAGAAGATCCAACCAATCATGTCCGATCTTTCCACATGTGGTGTTCCTCCAATTCCATTACCGATGACTCCATCCATCTTCGTTTCTTCCAATGCACGCTTACCGGTGAAGATTCTAAATGGTATGTTGAACAAGCCATCTCTTCCCATACCACCTTTACGACCCTTTCCCAAGCCCTTTTGTCTTATTTCCAGCTCCCTCTCCGATACGACACTGGCACGGAGCTCTTGACTTCCTTTAAGCAATCCTCTTTAACTCACCTTTCCGCCCATGTTCAGGAATGGCGAAGAAGACGGAGCTTATGTCGAGCCCCTCCCTTCGAAGATCGGGTTTATATGGACTGGTTCCTCTGCACCCTTCTAGCTCCCATCGGCAAAGATGTCGCCTCCCATTTTCCGCAAACCGAAGAAGCCGCTCTCCAAATAGCCTTGAAATATGACCTGATCTACGCTCAATCTGGTTATGTTTATACCGTTCTTCCTGACCTCCCCAGGCCTGGTGGCACTAACGCCCTTGGGGCATCTCATTCCGCCGACGGTATCATTGGAGCCCTTTCCCATCCGTACGCTCAACCTCCTATGGGCTCTGGTCTCCCTCAGGGAGGGGCCAACACCTCCAGCACTCTTCCCCCTCCCAGTAGCATGTATCCAGGATACGGCATGCCTCCTCATTTTTCCCAACCTCTTGCTTACCTCAATGTTGCCCAACCTAACCATTACCTTTATCCGCAGCCTAGTCCTCCAGCTCCTCCAGCATATGCGCTTCCATCTCCCTTGCCTCCTCCAAACCCGCAACAGCACTTACAGCCCCCTCCAGGGCAAGTATTTGCACAGCAGGGCGCGACTAATCCCCCTTCTTCTCAAAGAAGGCAGAGAGGCAGCCCAAACCAATCTGCCCCTGGTACTCATGGGCCCAATCCTGGTGTTGACCCTAACACTGCCAACCAGCAACAGGGCACTCAGCCCAAGCCGGATAGGCCGCTTCACACTAATAAACCTTGTTCGTGTTGCGGTGTTTATGGTCATTACACCCACAATTGTCCCCTCTTACCCCAGATGCGGAAGATGTAGGAGTCTCAAGCCACATTGCTCAGACAACATGCCTCCCCTCATGCTCCTCCTAATGTGGCCACTACCCAACCAGCTGTGTTTACTGATCCTTTCCCTCAGCAAGGATTCATGGCTACCCAACCACCTGACAGCCAGGTCGCCACTCCCCCTTCCCTTTCTGGTTCCTCTGAATACCAGATCCTTATGATGCACTCCGATCCTTCCCCGACCATTGACCTTCACCTTCAAACTCGGTCTCGCCAGTACCCCCAGCCTCCTGCTCAGTCTGCCTCCGAGCCTCCTTCTTCAGGTTCTACAGAGCCTCTTTCGGCACTGAATGGCCCCTTACATATCCCTCAACCTAAATTTGAGGTTCATACCAAGATTCCTAAGGGACCATTACGTCGAAACGCTGCTTCCGGTCGAGCTGCTCATTCGTATAGCATAGTAGATGATTTGGAGCAATCTCCTGCCGCCATTTCCACACTGGAACTCCTCCAGTCGTGCCCTTCCCAAAAGAAGGCTCTACTATCTGCCGTGGGCGCTGTAGATCCTGCTGATGACCAATGATTATTTTCGACGCCACTCAATCGGACCATCCTCCTCTTCCTCCTTTCGTCGCCTTCCAAATCCCAGTCAAAATCTGGAACGCCAACATGTCCCGGTGTATCATTGATGAGGGGGCATCCACCTGTGTGATGTCCGCTTCGGTTTGGAAGCAACTTGGATCCCCTGAGTTGGCCCCTTCCATGATCACCCTTCGAGCGTGGGACGGTCATGCCTCCCAGCCCATTGGGCTGTTTCATAATTGTCCTATCACCCTCACCGATAAGACTGTTTGCGTTGACGTTGAAGTCATCGACATCCTGCTAGATTACAACATTCTATTGGGGCGAAGCTACACCTATGCTATGTCTGCTGTCCCATCCACGGTCTTTCGCAAGATGTCTTTCCCCCATAATGGCAAGATAGTCACCATTGACCATTTGACATATCATGAGCCAAAATCTCAGACCTCCCCTGAGAGGACTATCTCTTTTGTAGCCAACAAGCAAATTGTCGATTCCTTGACCAGTGTCTCCCCCGGCATTTACAAAGATTCCTCCCTGCTTGGAACTTTTCCTAATCTCCCTCCTCCTTCCATCACTGATCCCAGCTTATCGAATGCTTGCATGATGCAATCCGCTCAGGCTGCCCTTAAGCGGCCTGCCTCGGCTAGTCAGCAACCCCCCCTCGCCCTCTGCACCCCACTCCTAGCCATTTATCTCAGCCAGCCAGACCTCCTCCTTATGGTCCTCCCCCTACAGCTGGTATCCTTGAGCCCCTTTATCCTCCTGGATCAGTTCCCCCTGGCCTTAACCATCTCGGAGCCGTCCCTCCTAGTCATTACCCTGTTGGACAGATCCCCTTCCTGGCTCCCCCTCCCAGAGTATATTATGTCCCTGTCATGGCCACTCTCTCTCTCCCTAACCTGACCTTGGGTATCCTCGTCTAGTACCTTGACCCTCTAGCCGCTACCCCTCCTGGTCACCTCAAACCCTACATGGCTTTGACACCAGTTCAACCGGTCCCCCTCGCTTCTTCCGTTGCCACTGTGCCTCCAGCACCTCCATAGGACCCTTCTCCTGTCGTGACGGCTCCCGGGAAAAAAGGCAAAGCTTGTAAGGGGGCAACCCATCAGGACCAGGCCGCCCCGGCAACCCCTACCCCTCTGCGACCGCCAAAGCCCGCTATTCAATGCGCTTTGTGCGATATCATCGGTCACGCCACCCATATGTGTCCTGAATTTCTGCACCTCAAGATCCTAGTCAACGAGACATTTCCTGACTCGGACATCCCCGAAGTCTACGTCACTATCCCAGACTCTATCCCAAAACTCAAAACCTTGCGCACAAACCACCCTTGTGCTTTGTGCAATTTCCACGACCATTACACCCACCTCTGTCCCCGCCTTGATGAGTATCGTTCCTCCTTGGACATGTACCACCGATTCAAGGCCACTTCGATAGGACCAGAGGATCTTCCTACTCCAATTCACATTCCTCCTCCCGCTATCGAACCAACGGAGCCGTCAACCACCATTTTGTACCTGTCATCATCCTTACGAGATCGTTCACCTGCCCTTAAACCTGCAGATACTCTCGGCTCCTGAGCCAACCTTGGATCTGTTGATATCGCACATCTGAGCCCTTCTCCTCCTGATGACCCGTCACACATCACTACTTCCTCGGGTAACCTTTCTTCCTCCAGTCTTCCCATATTCCAGTCCGATGAAGACATTATGGAAGCCATGACAAACCTAGACTTTCCATGGGATGATATGCACCATCGTGCATACTTCCTCCCACAGCAGTCCCATACCAATTTGCTGTGGAAACCAAAGACTTCATCCCCAATGCAGTCGATTGGTTCAAAAACCCCATCCATGCCCCTGATGATTTTGAAGAAGGAAACATGGCCAATATCTCTCCTACCATCAAAATTGACATTTCAGTCACACCAGGTATCGAAGAATATATCACCTTAGGTGCCCAATGCGTCACGGAAGAAATCGAAGCTTACACTAAGCTTTTCAAAGAATTCCGTGATATTTTCGCCTGGTCCTATTCTGAAATGCCCGGACTCGATCCCACCATTGTCGAACACCATATCGACACATGGCCTGATGCCAAACCGGTCCGTCAAAAGTTGAGACCCATTCATCCTTCTAGACGCGACGCTATCAAAGCCGAAATCGATAAGCTCAAGCAGGCTAGTTTCATTTACCCCATCGAATACACCACTTGGGTATCCAACCCAGTTCCCGTTCTCAAGAAACAAGGCACCACCATGTCTGCACAGACTTTCGCGACTTGAACAAAGCTTGTCCCAAGGACAACTTCCCCACACCGTTCATTGACCAAATCATTGACGAGTGTGCGGGGCATGAGGTTCTATCCTTTATAGATGGTTTCTCCGGATAAAACCAAATTTTTATCCGTCCCGCTGATCAACTTAAAACCGCATTCATTAGTCCGTGGGGAAATTTTGCTTACCGGGTCATGCCTTTCGGCCTTAAAAACGCTGGCGCCACTTTTCAATGGGCCATGTCTTATTGTTTCCATGACATAGCTCATATTATCCTTGCTTATTTAGACGACCTCACTGCGCGTTCTAAGCATCGGGCGCAGCACCTACATGATCTGCGTACCATTTTTCTTCGATGTCGCAAGTATAATATCCGCCTTAACCCGTTGAAATGCATATTTTTCATTCCCGCCGGCCGTCTCTTAGGCTTCATAGTGTCTAAGGATGGTATCACTCTCGACCTGTTGAAATTTCAAGCCATTCTTGAACTGCCCATTCCGCGTACCCTACGCCAGCTCCAAAGTCTCCAAGGCAAAGCTAATTTTCTTCGTCGGTTCGTCCCTGACTATGCCACCACCGCACATGGGTTCCTTAGACTCCTCCGATCTATTATCCCATTTGTTTGGGATACCTATGCTCATGAGTCTTTCGATGCCCTCAAGCAGGCTCTCACATCCGCTCCCTTGATTCGCCTTCCCGACTTGGATCAGGACTTCATCCTGTATATCTCTGCTTCCACCTATTCGGTCGCTGGAGTCCTTATCCAGGAAGATGAAAATGGTATCGAGCATGTGATTTACTACGTCATTAAGAACCTTGTAGGGCCTCCTGTTTCCTACTCATATGAAGAAAAATTAGCACTGGCTGTCGTGTTCTCAGTCCAAAAACTTCGTCATTATATCCTCATGCGCTCCACCAAGGTTGTGACTAATTCCAACCCCATGGCTTTCCTCTTGAGTCGTCGTATCCTCACTGGGAAATATGCCCGTTGGGTCGTTATTATTCAAGAATTTGACCTCGAATTTGTCACACCAAAGAGTAGGAAAGGCTTAGCCCTCGTTGAGCTCATTTCTGAATTACCTACCGGAGCGCAAGACCCCCCAATTAATGATGATTTTCCTGATGAACACTTATTTTCCGTTACTGCCGACGACCCATGGTATGGCAACATTATTACTTACTTGCGAACCCAAAAATTCGCCCTTCACCTTGATCGCGAGGCTCGCCGACGTATCCGACACCAGGCCCCTCGATACCTCCTTATCGGTGACGACCTCTATCGTCACGGGGTTGATACCGTCCTTCGTCGTTGCCTCACACGCGCTGAAGCCGAACAGGTCCTTAATGCCTACCATAGTGGCGGTTGCGGTGGCCACCTCTCCAGTCTTGCTACTGCCCAGAAAGTCATGCGCGCTGGGTATTTTTGGCCTTCTCTCTTTAGTGATTGCATTGAGGCAGTCAAACACTGTCCCAATTACCAACATTTCGCCCCTAAGGCGCGAGCTCCCCCAGCTCCCCTCCATCCGATCGTCTCAACTGGCCCCTTCTGTAAATGGGCCATCGACTTTATGGAGTGTCACCTGCCATCCACTGGTAACCACAAGTATATCATCATGGCAGTCGACTATTTCACCAAATGGGCCGAGGCCATGTCAACATTCAACAACACGGCAGCTACCGCGGCCTTCTTTTTCTTTAACCACGTTATAGCTTGATTCGGGGTTCCCAAACAACTGGTCTCTGACCATGGAAGAAATTTTGAAGATGAGATATGGCATGCGCTATCCTCACTGTTGGGTTTTGAGCACCAATAGTCCTCCTCCTATTACCCCCAAGGTAATGGCCAAGTTGAAGCAGTCAACAAAATCCTCAAGACTATGCTTCAACGAACGGTGAATAAGCACAAAACCAACTGGCATCTCATGCTCTTCCCTGCTTTGTGGGCCTATCGAACTTCTGTTAAAACCGCCACTGGGTTTACTCCTTTCCACCTAGTTTTTGGAGAGGAGGCAGTCTTACTGATCGAGTGTGAAATTCCTTCCCTACATCTGGTCGTTGAACTTCTCCCTGACACCCAACCTCTAGAACAACGACTTATAATGCTCGAGCGCGCTTACGAAGACTGCCGTGTTGCCTTGCAAACCATGGAAGCGGCCAAGAAGTGCACCAAAGCTCAGTATGACCGAAAAGTCCAGCCTCGCACTTTTCACGAAGGCGACCTTGTTCTAGTATATGACCAGGCCCATGATGTCCTTGGTCATGGGAAGTTTGACTCATTATGGCTAGGCCCTTACATCATTAGTAAGGACCTTGGTAAGGGGCCATACCTCTTAGAGGATTTCGAAGGCCACCCCCTTCCTAATCCTCGCAATGCACTCTATCTTAAGAAATATTACCCTTAGCATTTCCCTTCTGAAATGCATGTTTTATTTTCTTTTAGATAGCCAGCATCTATTTTTTCATGTTTATGATTTGCTACTTCACCTGGACCCATTTTTTCCAAGAAGGGCCACTTCACCTCCACTTTAAATCGAATTTCCTCACTTACAACACTTGTATTTGGGGCATCACTTCGCATCCATACTTGTCCATGTTTGTATCGATTTTCGTCATGAGTTCCCACCTTGCACTCATGTTTTCATGGTCCCCCATTGGGCCTTTACTGTGTGGCAGCACTATTGCATCGCCCTTGTTTAGAGCATCCAAGTTGAGTCATCATTGCATTCATGGCGTCTATCCCAAGTCCCTTTGTACCCCGCTATAGCCCTCCATCCTTCATTGCTTGGTCTCTCTCTTGTGTCACATCTTATGACCTTCAGTCCCACTATCCCCTGTCCCATATGATATCGTGTTAGTCGCTTCCATGTCATTCATGCCCTTTATGCTCTAACAAGGGAAGTCTTCCATTTGCTACTCAGTCCTTTCCATTTCACTCTCATCATTAGTGTCAGTCTGTCTGTCGCTCTACTGTTTTCTCTCGTGCCTTAGTTGGGGACATCTCACTGCCTCACCTATGGCGGACCTCCTTCTGTCGACAATAGCACATTCATTCTAGAAGCCAGGTCTAGAGGGCGGTGTACCTTGGTTCCAGCTTCCACTCTTGTTTGGTGCCTCAGATCAGGCCAAGGGATCTCTCATTTCCCTTTGACTTGATTATTTCTCCAGCTCCTTTCAGCATGATTGAGATTCATATACTTGATGGTCCAGTGATCCAGCAGCAGCTCTTGATGATTCCCAGGTGTCTGTGAGATGTCTCAACCCTCATGAGGGGGTGGCCCTGCAGGTAGCCCCCCACATGCTCGGATGACCTCTTCTTTGCAGCCTTCGATGCAGCTCCAGATATTGGATGATGTTGGCCTTAGCCACTTACAACACCTCTTTGATTTGCATGTATCAGTCAAATTTTGTGAGCCCTTCCCCATTTACAAGGGGCATTTGGGTTGTATTTATCTCATGTACTCATATATTATTGTACCAGTCCTGGCTGGTATCCCAGGCACAACATGTATGTGGGATTCCTCATTGTATTTTTATCTAGCTCATGATTATGCCAGTTGTACTCTATGGTTCGGTCCCTTGCTTACTGGACACACTATTCTTTTGTACTTTGTCTCGGTGGGCATAGGTATGCCTCCCCCGCCACCTTCAGCACAGGTACCCTCTCATAAAAAGAGACTTGTTGCACCTGCGAGTCTCATCTCCTCAGGGTCTAGTCCTTCAGCACACTATCTACTTCACCTTTCTCTCTCTGACTTCCCTTTTGTTGTCTAGTGATTGAGTTCTTACAACCTACTTCGGTCATACGATTTGCTCCTGACACTCGCACGCTGGGGGGCAATCTGTTACACCATTTTTTGGTCATCTAACCTATTCTCATTAGATGGACCCAAGTACACCATGTAAGACCAATTTTACCCTAAGTAAAATTGCCTTCACTGTGTTAAAACAGGAAACCCCAAAAGGAAATATTAAACAAACCTATATTTGTTTGATTTTCCTCATGGAATAATTAATTAAACCATAATTTAATTATTATTCCCGGTCATGTTTAACCCAAAATCAAAGAAATTAATTAGATAAACCTTTATTTATCTTATTATTTTCTAGGAATAATTATTTAAACCTTATTTAGATAATATTCCTTGTTAAATATCACCAAATCACCCACAAATAATTAAATAAATCACTATTTATTTAATTATCTTTCAACCACTTCCTTAAATAATTAAATAAATCATTATTTATTTTATTATCTTCTAACCGCTTCCTTAAAAAGATAAATAAATCATTTATTTATTTATTTTTGACAAATTAAGGGATTTGACCCAAGTCAAATACCTTTCCCCTCCAACAAATATAATAAAATATTCCATAAAAAGTGGATCTAGATCTGGTTAACCCATGCACCAAGATCTAGAATGACCCAATATTTTGTTATAAATAGGAGGGTTTTTCCTACCATTCTTCACCTTTTGTTGCCTATTAGATCACTCTGGATCTATACACTTGATCACCATTTTCTGCCATTTGCTGTGTGAGCTCCCTTTTGAGTTCCATTCTTTGTGTGGGTTTTCTACACCAACAAGAGAGAGAAACCTTAGATCTGAAGCACTGAGGACTTCCAAGAACCCATCCCACTGAGGAGAATTGGATACGCCTTCTTGTTTTCCTCCCAGGTGCCCAATTAATATAAAAATTCTTTCAAAAATTGTTGTCTTGTCTATTGGTACATGGAGCAAACCCTTATTTTTCCTGCTTAACGTCTTTCCATGCATAGATCTGGTTTTTACAGCTCTTTTATGTCCAACTGACCGCAGATATGAAGATATTGACAGCCACTTTTTTTGTTAGGGCTATTAGTTATGCGTAGCTAAAGTGGTCCTTTTTCGTACACTTCGACAAAGGATTCATACTAACATAGGTTATAGTGAAGGTTAAGGTTAAGACTTGTAACCCTAACTTTTACCTTAACATTTACTTTACCCCTAACCTAACCCTAACCTTAACCTTAACCTTAACCTTATATTAACCTTAACCTAACCTTAACCTTAACCTTAACCTAACTACAACCTTACCCTTAACCTTAACCTTAACCTTAACTATAACCTAAACTTAACAGTGGCCAAACCCTTAACATTAACCTTAACCTTAACCTTAACCTTAACCTTACCCTTAACCTTAACATTAACCTTAACCTAAACCTTAACCTTACCCTAACCTTAACCTTAACTTTACCCTTAACCTAACCTTAAACTTAACCTAACCTTAACCTCATCTTAACCTTAACTATATCCTAAACCTAACCTTGACAAAACCTTAACATTAACCTTAAATTTACCATTAACCTAACCTTAACCTTAACCTTACACATCATTTTTTCACTATTCTTGCAATCCCTCGCCCCACAGAGTGGAGGGTCATTCCCATGACTTGTGAGCAGTGTCCTACTTTGAAAACACCTTATTTGCATCGTTCTTCATAAAGACATCATTTCTCCTGTTGGACATTTGCTCAAAAAAGCACACAAAACCAAGGTTTTGGCCTTGGCGCCGGTAGCTAGTTGACCCCTCACACCGATGTGGAAGATTTGCACTAGAGACTGCACCACCTAGCACTCTGTCTCAGTGTAGTGCCCACGCCGAGCTGTTTTAGGAATGTTTTTTAAAAATTAGAGGCGGAATTTTCCTTCTAACCACCTCAGGGATGAGTCATTGGAAGCGGTTAAGTTGATCAGCCACGGATATCCCTCTTTAGGCAGTGATTTCCACCTCCTATGGAACACTCCTTGAAGATAGGCCTCCCATCCATAATTATAGGGATGCTAACCTCTCCCTCTCCCTCTATAAAAATAGGCCTTCTCCCTTTATGAAAGCTAGCTAAACTTGGAGAAGAATACTATAGCTGAGTAATTGCATTGAGAAGGTAGAACCAAGGAGAACTCCGTAGAGAGAGTCCTATCCAAATTCTAGACGAGCCTTTGTGAGACGCGCTCTGCTTGAACCCTGTTGGAGGAGACCGTGACGTCAAAGCTTGGTTGTACTCTTCCTTTCATTTATTAATATACTCAACTATGGTGTTGGTTCCATCATTGTGTTATGTTGTCTATTTAATGCAATTGATTTAGTCCTCTTCGACTGACTAATAGTTACGAATGTGAATTAGTATGTTGTATATTGTCGTTGTTTCTTGTGTGCGTGCAGGTGTCTGAGCAGGAAAGCAGATCGTGATCTATCAAACCAGGAGGGAGAGGCAGCCAATCTCTTTGATGAAAACAATAGCATAGGACCTCCGGTAAGTCATCTATCAAATCTTCATCCATTCGTTAACTAGGAATAAATATCATAGCTTGTTTTGTTTGTTTCTAGACCCACCCTAGGGCTAGTGGGATCACCTCTATCCGTAGAGGGGATTTACCTCACCAACAAATTGGTGACTCCAATGGGGATAGTCGAGTTTGTATTTCATCCATTGGGTCTTATTTTTGGAATTTTCTTGCTTATTCTTCCTTTTCTGATTATTATGCTAAGTCTAAGACCCTTTTTCAGCCCTAGAGGTTCAGATCTGACCTTTGTCTTTCAAAATTTTTCCCTTTTTCCTGAGTGAGCTAGCTTGGCGCGCTTTCTGTTCAGAAAGTTGCACCGATTGGCACTAGTTGCTAGTGTTGCACCCGTGCCATCCCCTGTTTGGCGTTGATTACAACCAAACATCCACGCCGACCCTTGTAGGTTTCAGGGTTTGGTTAGTTTTGAAGATTTTTGGCCAATACTTTTGCTTCTAGGTTATTTTTAGATATGTCTTGAGTGCTTCGGGATTGTTTTATATTGTGTTCAGCTTTCTTCCTTCGGTTTTTTTCTCATTTCCTATCAGCATCGTAGCCTTAGGGTTTTTAAGTGCTTTGGTATGCTAAGCCTCCTGTAGGAGTTTGAGTCTTTTGTTTCGTAGTCAACTTCATTCCTGGTTTGGTTGCATTCAGATCCCTTGATTCATTTGAGTGATTGCATTGGTTGAATGATTCTCGCCTCTTTCGTTCAATTTTTCTTCTTGTCACTCCAAGCATAGATCACACTGCTTGCATGGGTCTGTTTTAAAATATCTCTTCAATTTGAGAGATTGCAACGTTGGTTTGAGTTTTGTTATGTTTTTTTTGGGCCGACTGAAATTATTTCACTTCAACTGTCGCATTAATGTTCTCGAACTAGTGTTTTGGTTTTTTTTTTCATGTCATTTAGTGCACTGTTTGCTCTATTACATTGAAAAATAAAAAAAATAAAAAAACATTGTTTTCATTCTTGTTTGCATTATGAAATTGAAAGTCTTTCACATATCTAGCAATGGAAAATTCTAGGAAAGATTTCTCATTTTCATTAGCTTGCATCGGATACTGTAGTGGATGCTTTTGCGTGTTCATATTATTTTTTATCGCTTGAAAATTCCTAACTTTCTCGTAGATAGATTTTCAGCGAACAAAATGGTATCTTTTGGCAAGTAGCTTGCATTTAGGGATTTTTGAGATCCAACATTCGGTAGGACCTTGGAATTGAAACATAAATACAAGATCAACTTTAAATTTACTCAATTAACCTAAGGCAACATTGAAACCTAACGAAACATCTAGTGGTATAAGTTAGAGACGTGTTCCAGTGTCTTTAAACCTACCAGTTTTCACTCGCAATCTGGCTTCAGACAACACTAGTAAGGACTTGCGCTCCACATACCATCAAGTATATAAAGGGAGACCCCTCTAGGTTGCAATCCTTTTATCTGTAGGAAGCCGAGTCTGCTGCCTTGTAACCATGATACACCGAACACAACATTCGGGGAGACTACTTGCATGTACGTCAAATCCTTGGTCAATTCCTCTTTCATTTGATTACCAAGGTGTATATGGTAGTTCACGGAAACCTGGTACACCCTTTTACCAAGACTACCTGAGCAGTCATTTTTTATCTTTACTGACTCAATAAATTTGAAAAGACCATCGAGCACTTGTCCTTTCACACTCGCTTAAAATTGAAAGTGACTAGAGTCATCCTTTTCCTATTTCTTGAGTCATAAAACATGAAACGATGAATTTTTGGTTTCAATGTGGTAAAATAAACTACCTACGATTACATTCCCATTAAAGTCTGGTTGCTTGGCCTTTCTTTGTTTACCTTGGTTTTTTTCTAAGCATCTTCATTTTCGATCTTTTTTCCTTTTTCGGTTTTCTATAGTCACAGTGGCGAAACCATCGGTTTCGTCTAGTGTTAGTCCTTTCTCGAACGATTCATCTAAAACTTCTCAATCCTCTAGGTATGTTGAGCTTCAGCAGCCTATTCTCCCATCAAAGTACCCCTTTAGAGAACCATTTGAGTTCACTTGACCTCTTTCAGACACTTGGTTTGGGTTTGGGGTCGGGGAACATTTTCCCCCCCTTACATCGGGATCGCCATTTTTGGATACTATCATACCTCCTAGTCCCCATAGTATTTTACAAGATCTCATGGTGGATTCAGACATGGACTCGTCTGGTCTTATTGGCAGTGAGGGAATTCTTGTTTCTGATGAAGAATACTAACTTTTTCTGGAAAACATCCTTCAAGGGTCTGCTCAATCTTCACCATCGGTGTCACTTCTAGCCGGATATAGGTCTTTGGGTCAAATTATGGCCAGTATTTCCTCCATGGAAGCATTAACTCCATCAAGGGGGCTATTCCTTCCATCATTAGGGATTTCACCAATGACACCTATCTCGTTAATTCCTTTTGTTATGGCTATCCCAACTAGACCCACTGTCTACGTGGTTGCATCGACACCGGTTGTCACCACTCAGTCGTCTGGGGCTTTGCCTTAGGTAGAGACTTCAATTGCCATGGAAATCCCTAACGACCTTTCTTTCGAGGAGTATCGGCTAGCTGCTCAGTAGCAGAGCTCCCAGAATTACCAATCCCCTCAGGATTTTGGTGATCCTTATCTTTCTCATTATGACGAGGTCGGTAACCCAATTTATTCACTTCTGTTTCATTATGATGAGTACGGTAACCCTATCTATTTTCCTTCTCCTGAAGCTTATCGGTTCCTTTCTGGTTTTAGACCTACCTTGACTGTGCAACCTTCTAACCAAAAAGTAAAACCCTTTCAGGGACAACCTTCGGTTCAGAAAGGGTATGCTTACGACCCACAAGGACAACCCTTTTAGGGACAACCTTCGGTCCAGCAAGGATTATTTTATGGCCCGTAAGGGAAACCTTATGATCCACAAGGCCAACCTTTACAAGGTCAGCCTATGATCCAACCTAGGCAACCCCAAGTACCTATTGGGAAACTGATATATCAACCAGCACCTTCATATGGTCTTGGGGGGGAAATTTATCCATCTCAAGGGCAACCTTTCGTGCAACCACAATAACAATACCTTCCAATTGGTCCAAGTGTTGCACATCTAGGGACATCTTATGGTCCTACTCTAGGTAAACCTAGTCATCAGGAATTACGGCCCGTAAGGGCAGTGTTACGATCCACAAGGCCAACCTTTACAAGGTCAGCTTGTGATCCAACCTGGGCAACCCCAAGGGCCTACTGGCCAACCGATATATCAACCAGGACCTTCATACGGTCTTGGGGGGGAAATTTATCCATCTCAAGGGTAGCCAACCACAACATCCATACCTTCCAATTGGTCCAAATGTTACATAGCCAAGGCCATCTTATGGTCCTACTCTAGGTCAACCTAGTCATCAACCACAACTTGGCGCATCAAAGCCATCAGGCCAACCTACTCCACAGGGGCAAGATGGTGGCCCTCATCAGTTTGGTCAACCTGCCCAGCAGGAAAAACCTACACATACATTTCACCATACTCAGCAACTGCTGTACTCTACACTCCAGTGGAGTCAAACTGCGCACCCGATTTATCCAGCTCAGCAGGGCCCTACTTATCAGCAGCCCGCTCGACCCCAAGGCGCTTATTACCCTCGAGGTCAATATCGAACAATATACAATGCGCCTCAAGGTTCTTCTTATTACCCTCAACCACAAGGACATACTTACATTCCACAACAAAATCTTTATGCTGCTCAATCAGGACCCTCATATACTCAGAATCAGTATCCTGGTCCTCAACCTCAATATCCTGGTCCTCAGCCGAAATATCAGCCAAACTATTTGGCTTATACCGCTTATGGTATGAATCCTTTGGGACAGAACCAATGGGGGCAGAGTTACACTCAACCAGGATGGAATGTGGGTACCCTGTCCTTATCAAGGACCCGCTATGCCTTTCAACCCTCAATTACCCTTTCTCGCCAGGTTGGAATTATCGGATGTGTCCAAATTAATAAAATGATCCAATCCTTCATAATCTGTATTGGCCTCCGATTCCAATGAAGGTTCCTGGTGATTGCCCCAAGTTTGAGGGCAAGTCTGGAGAAGACCTCGAAGCACACACTATGACATACCATTTATGGTGTTCTTCCAATTCTTGGGTGGATGACTCTATTCGACTCCGTCTTGTCCAACAAAATTTCACTGGAGTTGCTACTAAGTGGTACATCGAGCTATCTTGTGGTATCTTTCAAGATTTCAACTCTCTCGCTATGGCGTTCCTTACTCATTTTCATTTACTGGTTTGTTATGAAGCTGGGACGCATCTCTTAACATCATTGAAATAGGACCGGGCTACCCATATCTTGGACCACATTCATGAATGGAGATGTCATCATCGCCTTATCAAATTCAAAATTCCTGATCAGCTTCTTACTCAGTGGTTCATTACATATTTTGTCAGTCAGATTGCAAAATACATAGCCATGAGTGCATGTGTCACCGAGGAACAGGCCATTTCTCGTGCCCAGTACCTTGATTTAGTGTACTCTTAATTAGGCATATTGTATGATATCTTGGTTGATTCCCCACGACCTGGGACTTCTGAAGCACCGACCACCCCATCCATTGACGATGTTATTAGTTCCGTGTCTCAAACTTCACGTAAGCCTCCCTCTTCCAACACTGGGAAGCAAAAATCAAATTCTTCCAATGATTCTGCTCCTTAGCCTAGCCCAGATTCTGGTAAAACCTTGGAGGTCAACGCTGTTTAGGCCAATCTTGTAGACAAGACATCCAAGGGGAAAAAGAAGGGAAAATTCAAGGCCAAAGCTGATGCCCCAAAACTAGAATCGTTTAAACCTCGTGCTGATGATGGTTCACAGCACAAGCCGAAGTATCCCTGTCTAATTTGTGATGAGGAACACTACACTAAGGATTGTCCTAGATGAGCCTTAGTTAGTAAATTTCTCAAAGGCACTAAGGGAAATTCGGATGTCCTCAAAGAACCTTTTCCATCTCAGCAAACATAGATGATCGAGCAACCTACGCCATCTACACCGTTTGGCTCTCAAGTGTTCATGATGAAGGGTTTTGCACCCGTTTCCATTGCTACTCAGTTGAAAGATTATACTGGATCATGCTAGGCAGCTGGGAAAGATATCGCTGATGGTCCTCCTCCCCCACTTGCCTCTGGTACTCTTGAGATTGAAAGGCCTAGTGCTGAACCCGTTGTACAGCCACCTTATAAAGGTGTTATCCAAAAATATTCTTATAATCCTAACACCCGTGCTTCTTAGCATTGTAGTATTGTTGAGGATTTAGCACAGGAACCATCCACAATTTCCATGTTAGAAGTGCTTCAGAGTTGTCCATCTCAGTGGAAAGCGTTATTATCTGTGATCGACGGGATTGATCCTACTGATTCTAGTCTTCTCACTTTCGACTTAGAGAATTTCGTCCCCCGACTTTCGTACCAAATTATGCTTGTCATAGAAGTCGGAATTAATGGTCTCAATATCCATAGAGCCGTTTTTGATGAAGGTGCATCCACCTGTGTCATGTCATCTGCTTGCTCGAAGGCTATTGGCTCTCCAGCCTTAACTTCGTCACCCAATGCCCTTGAGGCATTTGATGGAAGGGAATTGAAACCCTTGGGTGTTCTCTCCAGTTTGTTGACCACATTGCAAGGAAAGACGATCAATGTCGAAGTAGAAGTAGTTGACGCTAAACTCAACTACAATCTTCTACTTGGTTGTAGTTGGACTCACACTATGCTCTGCATTCCGTCCACCCTCTTCCATGTTTTAAAGTTTCCACATGAGGGTAAAATCATTACTGTCAACCAGTTTTTGTTCTTTACCTCGTCTTCAGAAAAGAACGTTCCATACATGGATCATATTCCTTCTCCCTCCGAAAGCGTAGGGCTGGGTATTTTCAAAGGCCCCATGTTCATGGGTATCTTTCCCCTCCCACCACCAAATACCATTCAAGTTAATATGATCTCTCGATCGAATGACTTGTGGATTTTCCATTTACCTGAACAGGTTGATTCATTTGGGGATTTGATGCTGCTTGGTCCAATTGAAACCAATTATTGTGAGCTTTTAGCTGCATCAAATTCTCCCCTTCTGAAGGTGCTCCTTTGAGGATGTCTCTCAATGTTTATTCTCAATTTCCCTGGCTCGACGATACAGATTCACCTAATCGTTTGAAATACTTGTTTCCATCCTATGAGGCTATCATGGAAACCATGTCTCTCGAAGACCACCGTGGAGCGATGGGCATCATCATTCCTCATTTATGCCTGGCCTCGGGGAAATTTATAACTATCTTGAGCATTTTGCGTCTCAATTTCCTTCTTTGCCACTTCAAACACCTATCTTGCCTCATGAAGTCTTCACTGAAGGTAACTTGAGTAACATCACCCAAACGTTGCCTATCGACATTTCTGTGAAACCGAGAATTGTCGAGAACATCCATGTTAGAGTCACTTGCTCTTTTGATGAAGTCCAAGTGTATACTAGCCTCTTTCGTGAATTATGTGATGTTTTTTCTTGGTCTTATGAAGAGATGCCTGGAATTGATCCCAGTATTGTGGTGCACAAGATTCCCACCTACCCTGGTGCGAAGCCTGTTCGCCAACATCTTCGTCTAGTGCATCCTCCGAAAGCTGCCGCCATAAAAGCTGAAGTTGAAAAACTTCTTAAAGTGGGTTTCATTTATCCGATTCCTCTAATAGAGTAGGTTTCTAACATTGTTCATGTGGATAAGAAGCAGGGAATAATTCGCGTCTGTGTTGAGTATTGTGATATTAATCGGGCCTGCCCTAAGGATAACTATCCCACCCCTTTCATCGATTAGATCATTGACAATTGTGTGGGGAGTGAGATTTTCTCCCTCATGGACGAATTTTCTGGCTATAATCAGATCAAAATTATCTCATCTGATCAATAGAAGACTGCTTTTATCTGTTCTTGGGGAATTTTCGCATATAAGAAACTCCCTTTTGGCTTGAAGAACGTTGGGGCTACGTTCCAATGCGCGATGTCTTATGCCTTTCACAATATTCGTCATGTTGTTCAACCATACTTGGATGACCTTCCGGCTCATTCAGCTGCATGAAAAGACCATCCGTCCCATCTTCGCTAAATCTTTCTTCACTGTAGACACTACAAGATTTAGCTCAATCAGCATAAATGTGTCTTCTGCATCGATTCTGGTAGACTTTTAGGGTTTATCGTATCCAAATATGGAATTCACCTTGATCCGCTTAAGGTTGAGGCTATTGTTAATCTCCCCTCTCCATCCTCGTTACACTAGCTCTAGAGTCTACAAGGGAAAGAAAATTTCTTACGTCGCTTTATCCTGAACTATGCCGAAGTAGCCAAAGGTTTCATAGGACTTCTAAAATAAGACGTCCCTTTCTGTTAGGATGAGATTGCTCAATAATCTTTTGATACGCTTAAGACATTTCTTGTCAATGCTCCTCTATTACGTCCCCCAAATTATCATTGTGATTTCACCCTCTATCTAGCTGCCGCCTTTAGTACGATCACCATGGTTTTGGTTCAAGATGATGATAACAATAACGAGCATGTTATTTACTACTTTTCTCGAAACCTTCTTGACCCTGAAACGCGTTACGCACATGTTGAGAAGTTAGTGCTGGTTGCAATCCAGGCCATCCAACATTTTCGTCATTATATCCTTTTACGGACGGTAACCATCATTTCTGATTGTAACCCCATGACCTATATTCTATCTCAAAAATTTCTGGGGGGGGAATAATTGAATTGGATCGTTATCCTCCAAGAGTTTGATTTGGAATTTACTGCCGCCAAATCAAAGAAATCACTCGTTTTTGTTGATCGGGTTTGTTCTCTCCCCGCCGACTTTGCTCCTTATTCTGAGGATCATATTCCAGATGAAAATATTTTCTTGATTAGCACCCTCGATCCATGGTACGATGATATCATCGTGTATCTCCATACTTCTACTTTTAGGTTTGAGTTGGCAAAAGATGCTCGACACCGCATTTGGCATCAGTCGCAACCTTATTTTATTATCAGAGATACCCTCCATCGTGTTGGAGTCGATTTCATGCTCTGCCGATGTCTGACCCTCGAGGAAGTTGAGAATTTTTTAAATGACTGCCATAGTGGTGCCTATGCTGGTCACATGTCCAGTTATTCCACCGCACAGAAGATCCTTCGTGCTGGCTATTTCTGGCCATCCATTTTTAAAGGCTGCATTGTCGCAGTACGAAACTGTCATGCGTGCCAGATATATCAATGCAAGATGCATGCACCGCCTATTCCTTTACACCCTGTCATTACCATTGGTCATTTTTCCAAATGGGGCATCAATTTTATGATGTGTAACCCTCGCTCGGCCAGGGGGCATGCCTATATTATCGTCGCCATCGATTATTTTACAAAATGGGCCGAAGCAATGCCTACACTGGCCGTAGACAGTAAGACAACATGGAAATTCATATTTAATCATGTTATTAATAGGTTTGGTGTCCCTCAAACCATCCTTACCAATCATGGTTCACATTTTTAGGACTTTATGATGGCGGAGCTGATGTCTAAGTTGGGTCTGCATCATGACAGCTCAATGCCATATTACCCTCAAGCTAATGGCCAAGTTGAAGCCGTAAAAAAATTTCTTGTTATGATGCTTCAACAAACAATTGGGATCCATAAATCAAATTGGCATCTCATGTTGTTTTCAGCTCTATGGGCTTACCGAACGTCGATTAAGAGTGCAACCGGATTAACCCTGTTTCAGTTGGTGTAAGGTCTGGAAGCTACTCTTCTGATCGAGTGTGAAATTCCTTCACTCAAATTAGCTGTGGAATTACTGCCTAATACTTCACCTGAGGAAGAGTGTCTCCTCTATTTAGAGAGATTGGGCGAAACTCGTCGCTTAGCTACTTTGGTCATCGAAGCACAAAAGAAGTGAGTCAAATCTCACTTTGACCAAAGAGTTTCCCCTCATTCTTTTATCGAAGGCGACCTCGTCCTCCTGTACAACCAAGCTCATGAAAAGTTGGGGGCAGGTAAATTCCAACCCATGTGGCATGGGCCCTACATCATCAAACATGTGTTACAGAATGGGGATTATGAGCTTATTGATTATGAAGGTTATCCCTTAGCACAACCCAGAAATGGGTTGTATCTAAAAAAGTATTATTCTTGATTCATTCATGCATGATATGTGTACATAGGTCTTTTTTTTCATTTTTGTGCATGTTTATGTTTGATGTGCTTTGTAATCTTTTTTCTACTTATTGGGTCTTACTTGTTATGCATATGTCTATTGCCCCTTATGTCGGTTTCGCGGATGGTGCTTCCCGCAGTACCAAGAACTTGTCTTTGGTATCCTGGGTAATTTATAATCCTATTGGTGAGTTGATTAACCTACAAGGTATTTGTCTAGGACCAAATACAAAAAATATTGTTGAATATAGTGCTTTTTTGGAACTATTAACCGAGGCAGTTAACTTCAGCATACGCGCATTGCTTGTAAATCTAGATTCACAACTTGTTGTTCTTCAACTTAATGGTCATTATTAGGTTCGAAACCCATGCATTTTGAGATTTTATTTACGTATTTGTTTGCTTGAAAGAATTTTTTATTTCATCACATATCAACATATACCAAGGTAAATGAATACATTAACTGATGCAGTAGCTAACATTGTGTTAGATAGACATTTGTGCAATTTATAAAACATCATCATATGTAAATAGACCCATGTAGAAAATATATGTATATATATATATCGATTTTTTCTAGCATGTGCGTCATAAAAACCCAAATATATATGTATGTTTTAGTTACATCCCGAGACAACATGTCTCTCAAAATATGCGGAAATAAAAGCTTAGGTGCCTAATCAGCGTGGTGCTCATGATAGCACATCACCGCCCGTACCAACCGCCTCAGCAAGCGGTTGATATGACTTGGCACCCCTACGATATGCCTCTGGTAGGCCCAAAGAACATCATCAAGGTGAGCATAGTCCAGAATCCCACGGGTGATCCCCTCTAGATTTTGTACTATCTCCTCCCCCTAGCCGCCCTCACCATGAGGATCGAAATCACAAGGAGTTCACCTCGCTATCAGTGACATGCCTGCAGGTCTCTCTCAGCCAACATCTACATACATATAAGATAAACTGTCAGAACATGCATATATACCAAAAAATCATAAACTCATGAAAATAAAAATGAGTCTCACCTAGCTCTTTGTCCCAATCCTCTCCCTCCGGGAGCGGGAGGTCTAGATCACCAGTGAATTTTGTACCAGAGTAGGGCTAGTCCTACACGACAATCAATTTTTAACAGAGCCAATTGAAGAATTTCGACCTCTAGGACATCTGTTGGTCGCCCCCTACTCTGGGCATCAGCGCAGTCCATCGGGCCATTCGTGGTTCTCTAGGTGGTGGCATCGGGATAATGACCTCCCCGCGCTGTAATATCAGTAGTCATTCCAAGAAGAATGATAAAAAAATTGATCCATACCCAAACTACTTCAGTTTCAACTTCTTTAACTTGGTTAGTTGCCGCTTAATTTTAATAGTCGCGGCCTTTGCCCAATTGTAGAGAGTCGGGTTCAGGCAGTCTACGACAAGAAGTAGTTATGTTTTTATGGCTTCATACAGTGCCTACGATCCTGCAGCTTGCATGATAGTGTGCAACACTACTTTCAGTTCTATATATGGGATGGTTTGGATGTCAACCTTTCCACTCTTTGTTCCTTTTCATGCCCCTCGACACACCCTATCCATCACCATCTCCATGCTTTCCACGGTGGGACGGATACTGGTCATGATAGGGTCTGCACCCCTCCGTGATAATCCTGTGATAAAATAGACATCAGAAACTTCAATTTCAAGTTCCTGATCTTGAAGCATGAACTTTTATTGGTCTTCATCATAGATGCTTATCAAATACTGAAGCAATTCCGGTTGAGCCCAGAGGCACGGTGCTAGGAAGAATTTCTTTAGCCCACAATCTCTGAGGGTGTAAATGCATTGATCGTTATCCATGGAAAGTTCATCTTCCTCATTGTGTTCCCTCTCTTTTCCCTCAATCACCATTCTTTCTACTTGTTACCTGCACACATTGTTCATATGAGCATTTTTAGTCTACTTGGGCATTGAAATTTGCAAGCAAGTGACTGCATTTTCCTTAAAATTATGTGGATTTTTAGGTTTCATGGTTGGCATGAATATTTCAAAAACAGTCATGCCAATGGCTGTGCCCTTTGTGTAAAAAATGGGCGATTGGTGTAGGTCCATGCCTGAAACCCATGCCAACCACGATGCCCTAATTTTGATAAATCTTCTCCTAGGAAATCAAAATCACATGTACATGTAATGAAATTTATCTTAAAATATGGGAAATGGTGCGACTCTTACCTGAGACTGATGGAATCAAGATCGGTTCACTGGATCACTCGCAATCATCACCACAAGATCACAAAGCACAATGGCTCACTGTTGCTCCACAAAGAGGTAAAAGTGAAAAGTAAATAATTTTTACCACTTATGGCATTTTATAACTTTTCAGAGTCTTAATTTAGGTTTTAAAACATATTTGTCGATTATTTTATCATATTATTTTCAAGAAATGGGTTTTACACATGTCTCTTGTGCAACAACAGGTTTTTCACATGGTTATGACGAAGTAACAAGTTATATTTTATACTTTTTCAGACTCGGTAAAAACAAGAAAAATTCACTACTGGAGTCACCTTTCAGCTCTTTTCTGACTCTCTAAAATTGAAAAGATTGTCAAGACACTTGTCATTTTGAACTCATTAAATGGATGTGAAACGATATCTACCCAGTATACGTTTACCCCTTTTTTGGGCTGGGATAGATTATTTACGAAAAAGGAATACCTTAGCCTATCGTGACTAAGAGGTTCTCTCAGATGTTGTTTGCTACCTTTTCGGATCTGAGAGACCATTTACGAAAAGGGCCTTGCTGGAGTTTTCTTTTCCGCTTTCTTTTCAAACTATCTAAACATGAAAATATTTCAAGTTCTCCATTTGTCAGACTCATTAAAAACTGATGACATCGGACTCCATCGTTATGATGTTACTTGAGTTCCTCCTTCCTAGGGCTCATAAAATGTACTAGGTTGGATTTGTCTGAAGGAAAAACTTACATTGCAAGCATATGTTATCCCCTTCAAGCTTGTTTAAAAAAATAATTGGGATACTTTCCAGAAATGGTGGGGGAAATGGAACCAAAATTTAGTCGACAATATGTCACTCTTGAACATGGCACTTGTCTGCATTCGTGTCAGGTTTGGGACCTCTGACTTCATCATTTGTTTGCCTCCATGGGTTTGGCTAATCTCTTTTGACCGCTCATCTGCTCTTTGTCACTTCACCATGACCTAAGATCCCTTGATGTCAAATACTGCCAAATCTAGTGTCATGCCACTGATATGTTCAAGAGAAGTTTTCCTCTGCAATTTTCAACCTCCCTCTCATTCTCTGTTGGTCATGATTCAAAAATCATCATATTCCTTTGTCTCATGTCGATGATGTGGGGACCATCATGGCCCTCCTTCGACCAGGTCGCTTCCTGTTGACTTCAGCTCATTTTCCAGAAGCTGATCTAGAGACTCCCTTCAAGTACCTTAGAGCCTACATGCCTTAATGGCAGGTTCTTTGCATCTGGTGCAAGGATCACATCATCATCCTTTGATCATATGATTATGTGGGTGTTCAACACCAGATCACTGTTCACATTTAATGGATTGTACCCTTTTTTATCTTGAGATTCATTGTCATTATTGGTGGTTTCTCTCGCGTCTGTTAACAATTCTCATTATTGGCTGGTAATCAGATGATGTTCCTACATGTTTGAATTCAACTTGTCTATTCGCATGCTCGAATTTGTACTTTTTTTGGGTCAAGATGGAGCGCAAGACCCTGGGTTTTGTCTGATGAAATCCAGGCTACGGGTTCTTTGTGGATTACTATCACTTATTACATGAATCTTCTAATTGGATGGTTGTGACCATAGAGTCTATTTGTTGATCCTTATTGGTAGATGGCTGCGTCCATACCTCAGATCTCACTTTTTATGTACTCTATTATGGATGGCTGCGCCCATGCCACATATCATGTATCAGAGATATTAGTTGTATTTGTACTCGTAGGTTTTCTGATAGCAGTTTTTGGGTCGAACACGTTCTCATAAAGCATTTCACCCCTCTCTCTCTCTTGGACCTCATGCTTTAGGGGGAATCTGTTACACAGCATTTTTTCACCATCCTTGCAATCCCTCACCCCACATATTGGAGGGTAATTCCTGTGACTTGTGAGCAGTGTTATACTTTGCAAACACCTTATTTTCATCCTTTTGCATAAAGACATAATTTATCCTATTGGACATTTCCTCAAAAAATCACACAAAACCAACGTTTTGGCCTTGGCGCGGGTAGCCAATTCACCCCTTGTGCTGATGTGGAAGATTTGCACTAGAGACCACGCCACATGGCACTCTGTCTCAGTGCAATGCCCACACCGAGCTATTTTAGGAATGTTTTTTAAAAATTAGAGGTGAAAGTTTCCTTCTAACCACCTCAAGGATGAGTCACTAGAAGTGGTTAAGTTGATCAGCCATGGGTCTCCCTCTTTAGGCAGTGGTTTCCACCTCCCATGGAACACTCCTTGAAGATAGGCCTCCCTTCCATAGTTATAGGGATCCTAACCTCTCCCTATCCCTATATAAAAACAAGCCTTCTCCCTTTATGAAAGCTAGCTGAACTTGGAGAAGAATACTATAGTTGAGTGATTGCTATTGAGAAGGTAGAACCAGGGAGAACTTTGTAGAGAGAGTCCAGTCTGAATTCCCGATGAGCCTTTGTGAGACGTGCTTTTCTTGAACCCTGTTGGAGGAGACCGCAATGTGGAAGCTTAGTTGTAATCTTCCTTTCATATACTAATATACTCGACTATGGTGTTGGTCCCATCATTGTGTTATGTCGTTTATTTAATGCAATTGATTTAGTCCTCTTCGACTAACTAATAGTTACGAATGTGAATTAGTATGTTGTATATTTTCATTGTTTCTTGTGTGCTTGCAAGTGTCCGAGCATGAAAGCGAGCGGATCTTGATCTGTCAAACTAGGAGCAAGAGGTAGCCACTCTCTTCGATGACAACAACAGCATAGGACCTTTGGTAAGTCATCTATCGAATTTTCGTGCATTCGTTAACTAGGAATCAATATTATAGCTTGTTTTGTTTATTGCTAAACCCACCCTAGGGCTATTGGGATTGCCTCTATCTGCAGAGGGGATTTACCTCACCAACAGCTACAACCTAACCCTAACCTTGACCAAACCCTTAACCTTACCCTTAACATTGACCTTAACCTTAACTTTAATTATAACCTAACCCTAACCTTGATAAAACCCTTAAAATTAACCTTAAATTAACCTTAACCTTAACCTTAACCTAACCTTAACCTTGATATTAACTATAACCTAACCCTAACCTTGACCAAACCCTTAACCTTAACCTTAACCTGACTAACCTTAGCTTTACTAAACCCTTAAGGTTAGGGTAAAGTTAATGTTAAGGTTAAGGTCAATGTGAAGGTTAAGGTTAAGTTAGGATAAGGTAAGGTTATAGTTAGGTTAAGGTTAAGGCCAAGGGGGTAAGCCTTAACCTTAACCTAACTAAACATGTAACCTTAACCTTAACTTTAACAATAACCTAACGTTAACCTTAACTAAACCCTTAACCTTATCCTTCCCCTAACCTTAACCTTAACCTTACCCTTAACCTTCACCCTTAACCTTAACCTAACCCTAACCTTGAACTAAACCTTAACCTAACCTTAACCTTAACATTACCCTTAACCTTACCTTAACCTTAACCTTAACCTAACCTTAACCTTAAATTTACCCTTAAACTAACCCTAACCTTAAGGTCAAGGTTAAGGTTACGGTTAGATCAAGGTTAAGGATTTAGTCAGGTTAAGGTTAAGGTTAAGGGTTTGGTCAAGGTTAGGGTTAGACTAAGGTTAAGGGTGAAGGTTACGGGTAAGGTTAAGGTTAAGGTCAAGGTTAAGGTTAAGGTTATGGTTAAGGTTAAGGTTGTGGTTAGGTTAAAGGTAAATTTAAGGTTATGGTTAAAGTTAAGGTTAGGTTATAGTTAAGGTCAAGGTTAGGTTAAGGTTAACGTTATGTAAAGGTTAATTGTAAGGTTAAGGTTAAGGTCAAGGTCAAGGTTAACCTTAAGCTAACATTAACCTTAACCTTAACCCTAACCTTAACCTTAAATTTACCCGTAGGTTATGGGTTTAGTTAGTTTAGGGTTAAGGTTAAAGGTTTGGTCAAGGTTAAGGTTAAGGATAAGGTCAAGGTTAAGGGTAAAGTTAAAGTTAAGGTTAAGGATACGGGTTTAGTAAGGTTAAGGTTAAGGTTATGATGAATATTAAGGGTAAGGTCAAGGTTAAGGGTAAAGTTAAGGTTAAGGTGAAGGTTAAGGGTAAGGTTAAGGTTAAGGTTACAGGTTTAGTCAGGTTAAGGTTAGGGTAAAGTTAAATTTAAGGTTAAGGTTAGGTTAAGGTTAAGGTTAAGGTTAAGGGTTTGATCAAGGTTAGGGTTAGGTTAAGGGGGTAAGGTTAAGATTAAGGTTAATATTAAGCTTAAGGGTTTGGTAAAGGTTAGGGTTAGGTTATATTTAAGGTTAAGGTTAGGGTTAGGTTATAGTTATGGTCAAGGTTAAGATTAGGTTAAGAGTGAAATTAAGGTTATGGTTAGGGTAAGGTTAAGGCTAAGGGTAAAGATAAGGTTAAGGTTAAGGGTAAAGATAAGGTTATGGTTAAGGTTAAAGGTCAAGGTTAAGGTTAATTTAGGTTAAGATAAGGTTAAGTTTAGGGTTAGGTTAAGGTTAAGGTTAGATTAATTTAAGGTTAAAGTTAAGGTTAAGGTTAGGTTAAGGTTAGGTTAAGGGTTAAGGTTAGGGGAAGGTTAAGCTTAAGTTTAAGGTTACAGTTAAGGTTAGGTTAAGGTAAAGGTTAAGGGTAAGGTAAAGGTTAGGGTCAAGGTAAAGGTTAAGGTTAAGGTTAATGTTATGGTTATGTGAAGGTTAAGGTTAAGGTTAAGTTTAAGTTAAGTTTAAGGGTAAGGGTTTGGTCAAGGTTAGGGTTAGGTTATAGTTAAGATCAGGTTAAGATTAAGTTTAAGGTTAGGTTAAGGTTAAGGTTATTTTAAGGTTAAGGTTAAGGGTAAAGAGAAGGTTATGGTTAAGGTTATATTTAGGGTTAGGTTATAGTTAAGGTTAATATTAAGGTTAAGTTTAGGTTAAGGTTAAAGTTAAGGTTAAGGTTAAGATTAAGGTTAAGGTTAAGGTTAAGGTTAAGGTTAGGGCAAGGGTAAATTCAAGGTTAATGTTATGGTTACGAGAAGGTTAAGGTTAAGGTTAAGCGGTTGTTACACAACAATTTGTCACCATCCCTGCAATCCCCCGTCCCACACATTGGAGGGCTTATTTCGTGACCTGTGAGTAGTGACATAACCTGAAAACACTTTCATGGCATTCCCCTGAACATGTACTTTCATTCCCCTAAAGACAATTCCTTGTGAAAAACTCTAAAAATAGCTTTTTTGCATTGGCGCGGCCAACCAGTTCAGTACTCGCGCCAATGGAGGAAATCCTCCAAAGAGAGCGTGCCAATTGGCGCTCTGTCCCAGATTCACACCCATGCCAGGCTTAATAAGAAGTGTTTTTTAAAAATAAATGGTGGAATATTGACTCCAACCAATTCCTAAACTGGTCTCTAAATTGAGTTGGGAGGTTTGGCTTTGGATCTACATGTAGATGAAGTAGTTTTTCACCTCTCATGGAAGCTTCCTTGAGGATAGGGCCAATCCCATGATTTTAGGGATCCCAAATCCCCTTCCACCATCTATATAAGCTTTCCATTTTCCTTTGCAAGCTAATCTCCAAGAGCCTTCATAGCCTAAAGAATGCTGCAATAGTCCTCATAGAGCCAAATCAATAGCAAGGAGATTGACGATCGAAGAGAGAGGCTTGTCCCCATTCCTAACAAGCTTTACCGAGACGTATTCCGTTGACGACCCGCCGAAGGAGAATTCAGTGCCAGAGCCAGGTTGTATTTTCCTTTGTATGAATTAATGATAAGCGACTATTGGTTATGGTTCCACTCACAATTTTCATTATGATCATGAGTTGTGTCTTCTTTGACTGATACATAATTGCATATATTGGATTTTACGCTTGTGTTTGTCGTGTTTCTTACGTGTGCAGGTGTTCGATCGCGGTGAGCGTGAGGATTGTGATCTGCCGAAGCTAGGGAACGGGAGCGCTACCTTCTTTACAAACAACAGTGTTGGATTCAAGGTAAGCCTTCTTCGCAGTTTTGTTTATTGAAATTAGGGACTTGCGCCGTAGCATGTTACGATTATTGCTAGACCCGATCTGGGCTAGTAGGGATTGCCTCTATCCGCAGAGGGGATTTACCTCTACAAAAAATTGGCAACTCCGCTGGGGATGTCTAGCTTGTTGTTTGCTTTGTAAACTACAGATGGAGCTTGAAGTTAGCCAGATAGCCTTCGAAATGCTCTTGCTCTGCATTAGCGAAAGTAGATGAATGCTGCTTCAGTCAATCTCCGGTATAGTTTATGAACTAAAAATTTGGAGTATTGTCTTGTCTTTTCGGTCAATCCTTGACTTTACTTGCTTGATCAGCTCTTTTGGCTGGATCTTTCTGTGTGTTTGGATTTTGTTTAGCTTTACCATCACTGGTCTATTCCTTGGATTTCTCTTTTCCATTTTTTCTTGGTAAACTCGACTGGTGCGCTTATTAGCCTGACACTCATGCCCATTGGCACATGTTGCCAGTGTATTACCCGCGCCAATCCTATTCTAGCTCTAGATTCTGCCTGACAGTCGCGCCAATTATGTAAGGTGACAGGGTTTGCTCTATTTTGAGCTTTCTGAGCTTGATCTGTGTGTTAGGTTTCATTTTTTCGACTGCCTGAGTGTTATGGAGCATTGTTTGACTAACTGTGACCTTCATCCTTTGGTTGTTTGCCTGTTTCTATTGATTTTACATTCTAGCCCTAGGGCATCTAGGTGCTATTGCGTGTCGAGCCTCCCTTGGGAGTTTTTGGTTTCTATTTGTTCAGTCAACCTTTTGATTGCTTCTTTGAATTCGTTTCGTGGTTGTATATCATTTTTAGTTGCGTTATTTGAGTGATTGGCTACTTCTTCATTCAAATTCTGCTTTGTCTCGCTTTGAGCCTAGATTACTTGGTTCATTTGAGTCTTGGAGATTCTGCTTGAAGTGGTGAGTCTGGTCTTGGTTGGGAGAAATTCTTTGTTTTTTCATTTTCAGGCATTGGCACTTGTTTTCAATTAGCAACCCACGCCAATTGGCCATTGGCGCTAGTTGTCAGTGAGAAAGTCGCGCCAGTTGGTGCTAGTTTCACCTACAAAAGTCGTGCCATTTTTAGGGTGTGTGAAAATTGAGATTTTTTCCCTAAATTATTCACCAGTGTGTCCTTCCCTTCTAGTGTTTTCACTGTATGAGCATAGATTACATTGCTCATTGTTTGAAATGTCTTATTTCCATTATTGTTTGATGTAAAAGGTAATGAATGTCTTGTTTTGATCTCTTGCTTTGGAAGTCCTCTCTGTGTTTGACCTCATATGTCTTGTTTCCTTTTGAGGGATTTCATGGCAAAGTGTTTGAAACAACGATTGCATTCTTAGTGTTTGTTTACATCTCTTTTGCATTCATCCTTCATTAAGAGATTTGTGTTCATTTAGTTTTCATCTCAAAAGCTTTCTTTTTGTTAAAATGCATTAAATCACATTGCATTGAAGAGAATTTTTTGAGATTTATCATTGAACTTAGATTAAATTGTTTAATGATTGAAAGCTAAAGTCGATTTGAGTGAATTCTCTTTCATTAAAAGCATGCGTTAAGTAGATTCTCATTTCATCGAAAAATTCATTGAGTGCATTCTTATAATTTGAAAAGGAAAAGGAAATTGTGCATAGATTACAATTGCATAGTTTTTGAAGAAAAAAAAGAGAGGATTTTGCATAGATTACATTGCATTATTCGCATCGTTGAATGTTTGAAATTACTTTTCGATAGTGAAAGTCATCTAGTTTGGAAAAATTTTCATTTGCAGTGTTGTTGTTTGTTGCATCATTGTTTGAAGTTCTTCCCTTAACTAGATAGCATTCATCGAATTGAAAAGTTTTCTTTTTTCATATAGCTGCATATAGGAGATTGTCAAATGACATACGGTAGGGCCTTGAAACTGAAACATAATTGAAGATAAACCTTAAAATTTGTTCAATTTACACTAAGGCAACATTGAAACATTAACGAAATATTTAGAGTTCTAGGCTAGTGACGTGTTCCAGCGTCGTTAAACCTAATAGCTGTCGTTCACCTCTTCACTTTAGATAGCATTAGTACGGACTTATGCTCCCCGTATCATCACGTATATAAAAGGAGACCCCATTAGGTTGCCATCCTTTATCCATAGGAAGCCAAGTCTGCCGCCTCATACCCGTGATACACCGAACACAGCATTCGGGGAGATTTCTTGCACGTACGTCAAGTCCTTGGTTGATTTCTCTTTCATTTTGAAACCAAGGTGTATATTTCAGTTCACGGATATCTGGTACACCCTTTGCCTAGATTACCAGAGTAGTCATTTCGATCTTTTCAGACTCATTAAATTTGAAAATATCATCAAGCGCTTTTCCTTTCATGCTTGTTTCCAAATTGAAAGTTATAGAGTCACCTTTTTCCTATTTCTAGACTCTTAAAATATGAAACGGTAGAGTTTTGTTTCAATGTTTTAAAATTAACTTCCCACGAAATATTCCTGGTTAAATTTAGTTTCCTTAGGGTGTTGTTTTGAAGATCGTCTCGATGGCAACTTTTCCGGAGTTCACCAACCAAGGAATCCCCTCTGAAGGGAATCCTGGTCCTTTTCCTCCTTTTGGAAATGTTGGTGCTCCTTATATGGAAACGTTGTCCCTTCCTGGGTTAACTCTTGGGTTGCCTGTCTGGTTGTTTTCAGCCTCCGTGGTTCCGAATGTCTCGCCTACTGTTCAATCAGTTCCTTTTCCTGAACAAAATCATGTTGATTCCAAGGTGGACCTCTCCCCTTCTTTGCCTATTTCTATGTCCTCCTCTTCTACTTCACTTGGTGAAAGTCCGGATTTGAGTAACCAGGTGGCTAAGAAGAAGAAGAAGAAGACAAAGAAGAAGAAGTCTGATAAGAGAGAGGCTAAGGTTGCAGCTACTGCTTCTAAAGCACCTCCTCTTGATAAACCTTCCAACCCTCCGTAAAGTTAAGTTTCCTTGCATATTGTGCACAGGGGACCATCTTCTTTGAGACTTCCCTGGCATTCCTAAGGTGCTTGAAGTATGGTCCAATGGTCATCTGTTGTTGTCTTTGGCTTCCGGGAGTTAGGTTGGGGGCACGTCTTCAACTGGTCCTGGTAAGGCTCCTAAGAAGTAGGGTAAGCTCACCAATCCCTGTAAGTTGTGTGAAGGGCACCATGCCATTCACCTTTGTCCGTATATGGATGAAGACAAGAGAGTTTTGGAAAACTCGGTTGTTTATGCGTCATGCCTCCTGGTTGGTTTCAAACACTTTTCTTTGACTCCTCCACCAGCTAATCCTACGATTGGTAAAGACTCATCCTTGGTCGATCACGCTCCCTCGGAAATTCAGATTCAGGAATGCATTCCCGACCAACCATTGGTCGTGGGATCAGTTGAACTAGCCCCGTCTATGGTGCACAAGGTCTTTTCCATGGAGAGTGGATCTCACATCCCTCAGGTTCTTCTTGTTTCTTCAGATTTCTCAGATTTGGAGAAAGATTCTCCTATCCCTATACCTCAAGAAGTTGCTCCTTCACCTCCTGTGATGGAGGTCCCAGAGGATACTCCTCCCACCTTTGAGATGGAGGTCATGGAGGATGCTCCTTCCTCTATCGTAACACCAGGGGAAGACCATCTCAGTTCGATGGTAGCCCCTCCGTGTAGTTTGGTCGCTTCCTTTGATTGGAGTCGATTTTCAAGATACCGCCTTCCATCTTATATGCCTTTTGAGATTGTTGTTCCTTGAGAAAAAATTCCTTGCTGTGTAAAGGAACCTGTGCTCAAGACATTAAATATTATGTCACAAACAAGTGTATATCTATCTCTTTTTATTAAACCTTCAAATATTAATAATATAATCTCCAAATATCAAACCCCTACAAGTTCTACAATGCCATGTTCTCTTTATGCTGAAGTGAATGAATGGAAGAAAAAGAAAGAAAAGGATTTCAATTTGATATGCTGCTTAAAACAGAATCTACCATTATAAAACCTTGAAGAAGTGAGCAACAATAAAGTTAAAATAGAGGAGCGCCCATTAAGGATGTTTAACTCTTAGATACATAGATATCAATAGACCTGCAACTCAAATCACTCTATTTTATTCATAGATATGGAAACGAAATGAAAACTGGAAAACTATTCAACATAGATAGAATGAAGGAAACTTGCAAAACTTTTCATTGATTCAATATTTTTCAGTACAAAATTAGGCTTCAAGGTCCAAAACTTGGAACCTTTATCTTTCTTCAAATTGTCTTTAAATACATTATGAAAAAACAATTTCCAGTAATGAAACTGATTCTAACTACTCTAACCAAATTTAAATGCCTAAACTGCTAACTGTCATGGAGGTACATGCCTCGAAAAAGTCTTATTACATTTGCATAATCCTGAGAAATGACATAATGAGAATTTTATAACTTCTAATCTAAAGGAACAGTTGGACCTGAAGTGGCTACGTAATCGACGGCTACTTTTGATTTATCCGTTGGGATCTTTTTTGCTGTGTCAATGGAGAAGATTTTGCATTTTTTTCAAAGTTCACTTTGAGTTGTAGGAGCATTCCTGTAGCTGAGGTATTCCAATCTAAATGCAACTGTCTGATTGTAAGTGAGTCTTTCTGTGAAGAATGCTTTTACCATCCATAGCAAATTGAAGTGCCTCTGTAAAAAGTTAAACACTGTCTCTCCCTTTAAAACTTGTGTCTTTTCATGCCTGCTATCTGCTCTGCTCTTTGCCAGTGTTAATGCATCTTCATAAAACTTCCATGTCAAAATATTTCCCTTTTCTGTCCAGCATGAAGGCAAACCTGTTTGGATCAATTTATCAAAAGTTATATCAAACTTCTTTACCGCCTCCTTAATTCTCAGTAACCTTTTCTCTGCAACTTTCCGTAGATCATTCTTAATTATTATTTTATTAACTTCTTCAGCATAAAAGTATCTGTCTTGTATCTGAATATCTTCTAACTCTTCATCTTATTTGGAATTGATAAAATTTAAAAACCTCCTAGCCCAATTTTCTCTTTTAATGACCGTTTGTTTTTCGGATGATATCTCCTCTTCATGGTCTAAGATGAGGCGTTTCTCTATAGCAATTATACTTAGGGAATCACAATTTGACTTCATTTCAGAGATAATTTCCGTCCAAATAATATCTTTAGCTCTTAAAAGTGAGATGTTACCTTTTAGCTTCTCCTTGAGCTCCTTAATTTCATCCTCAGCCTTTTTTAATTGTTGCTTATTTTCATTTGCTTTATCTTCCCATCCTCTCATCATCTTAGTAGTTGTTTCCAAATCTAACTGAACCCGCTTAAGATCACCTTCAGCTATCTTCAGTTCTGTGCTGAGCTGAACAATTTGGGTTTGAGGATCCGCATCACTGTCACCTGTAGGAACAACAAAAGTGCAAGTATGGTTTTGAATTTGATTCTGCAGAGATATAGCAGTCTGCTTCACTTTGGACAACTCTTCATATTTTTGTAACAATTGCAGACATAACTCTTCCTTTTATTTTTCCACCTCAGCTACTTCTGTGGCCGTTGAGTGCTCTGTAGCTGGTAATTTTAGCTTTTTCCTCAATGAGGATATTTCTACTTCTACGCTTTTCATGAGTTTTTGAATTGCAGCTTTATCATTTGGATCCACACCAATTTTCATAATGATCTTCTTCAACTCTTCATTTTGAGTTGTTAATGCCCTTGAATTAGCTTTCTCCATTTTGCATTGTCTGATGACCTTTTCAAGCATGTTTTCAATCTTGACTGTTGTGGCATTAGTCTTGCTCAAATCATTTACAATCAACTGCCCGGTCTGCATATGAAGATTCATTTTGTCCCACAATGGGATCTTTTTAACATCCATGATCATGTTTACCTCATTAAAGCTGCTCGAAGACCCAAGGGACATTCCCTTTGGATGTGACAAAGCCATTCTAAATTGATATTTTTCAATATCCATTACATTCAATAATCTGGTCTGATCAGCAGCTGTGTGATGTTCTGCTTGCGCTTCTACATTGGCTTTTATTCTCTAATTTCTTTCTTCAATTTGCGTGAATACTTGCTTGACTGCCGGCATCCTTTCTAAGTAAAATTCATGTCTTCTAGGAGAAGAGGGAACACTTGATTCTTCATTTATATGAACGGTAAAACCAGGCGAATTGGGAGAATGATCTTCTGCTAGTTTGGTTCTCTTTTCTTCTTTAGGTTCCTCATTATCTATTTCAATAACATCTTCTCTACTTCTTTTGCTTTCCCTTTCCATAATGGCACGTTTTTGAATGCTAGTTTTTGAGGCACTTGTTTCACCTGGATTTGCCAACTTCTCTATATCAGGCTTGCTTACATGGGAGAATTCAGCATACCTGTTCTCAACCCTTTTCTGAGAAATTATTCCATGCGGATCATAAGGCCATTTTTCTCCCAACAACAACTGTGTCCCTTCCAACATTTTTGAGACTTCATCAAAAGCTTGTCTCGTGTTGACCACAAAAGGTCCCACACTCATAGGCAATTTTTACATCAAACCTTTCTTCATGGGAAGAAAGTGGACTTGGTCTACATTAAGACTTTGCCTTATGAATTCCAGGGTGAAAAGTCGCATGGGTACAAAATTTGGGAGCCTATAAGGCTCAATGCTAACTCCATATAGCCTTATCTCTAAGTATTCTTTGAATACAAACCAATCTCCAAATATGCAATTGGGTCCTATCTGTAGGAACTCCCAGGATTTTTATAGAAAGCATGGAGGAAGAGTTCCATTCAAAATTTTATAAGCAATAGACATGAAATGATTAGCAAATTCAAACAACCCTGCTTCATTCTCTTCTTTTCTAATCATGTCGGTCCAGAATAAAAATGATTGCTTATTTTTATTACTATCAACTATATTTAAACCCAAACTCATGAACTCTTCAACATTTTGATACAAAAATAAGTAAACAACCAATGATGGAAATCTGAAGAAACCTGTTAGAGGAAAAGCTATCAATTGGGAATTTACTATTTCCTGCCAAAAAGACGGAATGTTAAGGACCACCCCTAGTTTCATCATCAGTGCAAACATCCCCAAGACTGATTTATCAATTTTGTGGTCATCGTCTTTCCCCAAAATCTCCGTTATGCAGCTAAGAACTGGCCTATACTGAACATTGAACGCCTCCAAACTGAACTCTTCTCCTTCAAAATGAGTTTTTTCTGGATTTGATTTCAAAAATGACATACAACGACTAAACTCTTCATTTGAAAGGTCTTCAAAATACTGAACCAACGAATCTTCAGAGAATTGTAACGGAGGCTTATCTTCTGGAAAGCACAATGCTTGGCGAATTAATTGTGTTGATACCTGCAGGACATTTTCTCCCTGAGAATTCATGACGAAACATTTACCAGGGTACATTGATGAGACTAACCATGAGATGAACTCGGGGAAGAAGTGAGTTTTTGGAACACAGGTGGACAACACACCAGAACTTTTCATAGCAGATAATACAGGGGATTTATCAGTGTTTAGGGTTACTTGGTAATGTAATAAGGGATGATTGACAGACGACGCAGTATCCTGGACGTCCTTTTCCCTATCCAGGAGGGGACTGAGGTTTGATGAACCAGACAAGGATATTCGTTTTTCCATGACTAACAGGAACTGAAAACAATTCGCGGGGTAGCGGAAAATGCAAAGGTGGAAAGAACACGGTTCAAAAGGGGAAAAACAGTCACACATGGACAAAACGGGACTAAAGAACTCTTTAATAAGCTACGGGAATCCATAATAAATGCTGACATGATGTGGACAAACCGTTGAGAGTGGATGACAGCTGTTTTCCACTTCGCCTGATGACGTCACTGCGGGGGGTCCTGGAGTACGGCAGAAAACTTCAACCTATACCCCCCATAATGAATCGAATCTGTTGATCACGACTCATCCAAGATTTGACTAGTCAACTATGAGGGGTCAGGATTTGATAAACAACGAGCTACTTCTCCCCCCGCAATAACTTATCCGAAAGCACTTTTCTGTGATCACCACTTCCGCTCGGGAAGTTGCTCAGAGCTTAAGCTTGAAATCATATATATCAAAATAAAGTTTTATGACTAATTTATGTACATCATTCTTTGTAAAAACATTGCATTTCTTTTTTTTTATGCTAAATTATATAAATTTCATACTATAGCATATTTTTTGAATTTCCAGATTTTTTTTATTTTCGAAATAAAATATAAAAAAGGATATATAGATAATGATCCACAACATCTGGCTCCACCTGGGGATAGTGTTTTTACCACGAAACACTAAGAACCTGCAGATTAGTGCCTTCACCTCGGGCATGGAGTCACATTGCTTGATGGAAATGTACACTGATCACACCGGATATATACAATGATGAACAAACAACTGCTTAATGCCAAAAATAATGCTTGAGATATTGCCCATTCACAGGCATATCCAGCACTTCTCCTTTAATATTTTCCAACATGAAAGTATTATTTCCTCTGACTTCATTAATTTTGAATGGGCCATACCACAAGGGATCAAATTTGTCGTGTTTCCCTTTGTCTTCCCTTCATGTATCCCATCTCAATACTAAGTCTCCCTTCTGAAACATGATTGATTTTGCTTTCTTGTCAAATATTGCCTTCATCTTCTGCTGATAAGTGACCAAGTTGTCCCGAACTTGATTTATGTTTTCGCTTAGCTCCATCACATTGTTAATTCTTCTGATCATGGCATTCGGTTCTGCTTGAGCATCTTGGAGGAAATAAATCACAGGTTTTACCAACTGTGTGGGAAAAAATGCTTGAGTGCTGTATATGAGCTCATAAGGAGACTTGCCAGTAGACCCCCTAGTGGTCATCCTTGTTGCCCATAGAGCAAAAACTAACTTTGTATCCCAATTCTTCTGATTTTCACTGATTGTCTTCTTCAAAAATTTTACCAATGTTTTGTTGGAAGATTCCACCAATCCATTTCCCTGTGGATGATAAGCTGTAGAATGAGACAATATCACACTATAAGTCTGACAAAAATTAATAAATCTGAGTGAGCTGAAAACTTGGGCATTATCTATCACAATCTTCACTGGACATCCAAACCTGCTAAAGATATTCTCCTCTAGAAACTTCATAACAACCAAATCATTTGCCTTCTTGGTGGGGATTGCCTCCACCCACTTTGTAAAGTAGTCTATAGCAGTAAGTATCCACTTAAATTGCCCAATAGATGGTGGATTAATTTCCCCAATGAAATCCAATCCCCATTGTCTAAAAGGTTCTTCAACAAAAACAGGGAGAAGAGGTAATGGAGCTAGCTTTTTATTTTCTGCAAATAATTGGCATTTCTAACAAATTTTGACTGTTTTATAAACATCATCAAACACAGATGGCCAATAGAAACCTGATTTTAATATTTTATGAGCAGTTACCTTCCAGCTGTAATGACCTCCGCACAAGCATTCATGATATTCTTTGATCACTGCTGAAATTTCTTCCTCTGTCAGACATAACAACAACACACCAGCAGGGTCCTTCCAATATAATTTTTCTTCAATTATGACATAAGGCTGAGCCTTAAGTTTTAAAGCTATGTATTTAGCTCTATTTATTGAAGGGGGACAAGAAAGAAAGCATAAATAATGGACAATATCCTTATACCAATCTGAGCAGAGAAATTTATACTTAATTGTTGTCTTTGACTGATTATCACCTGTTTCTCCATCGACTTCCTCTACAGGGGCCAACAAACTGATTCCCAATGCTTGGAAATTGGACTCTGTCAATAATTTGGCCAATCCCAATCCTTTAACCAGTTTGGTTGGTTTTACATCCAAGTCATATTCTTGGATTTTAGCGATCCATTTTCCCCTTTTACCTTCCACATCGCTTTGTACTAGTACATCTTTTACAGCTGAATTGGGAACGTATGCTAAGATTTGAGAATGAAGGATATAAGTTCTGAAAGCTTTCAGTGCTTTCACCAAAGCATATACTTGTTTCTCCAATATATTATATTTTAATTCTGCATCTCGGAGAACTTTACTAAAATATGCTACAGGCTGTTCATGCTTTTCTTCATTTCTCTGTAATAACACAACAGCAATTGTTGAAGGAGATGCAAACGAGAAAAATTGAAATGGCTTCAAATAATCTGGACTAATGAGAATAGGTGCTTCCTTTAAAGCTTCTTTAATCCTTTGGAAAGACTCTCTGGCTTCTTTGTCCCACTTCACTTCGGCATATTTTTTCAACATGTCCGTTATCTTCTTGACGATTTCTGCGTAATTGGGAAAAAATCTTCTTAGAAAATTATTTTTTCCAAGAAATATCTGAATATATTTTTTGCTTCGGGGTAGTGGAATGGACTGTATTCCTTCAACCCTCGCTGGATCTATTTTCACACCTTGTTTTGAAACAATATGACCCAACAGTTTACCTTCTTCCAAGGCAAACAGAGATTTTTTAGGATTCAACGATAACCCATACTTTCTAAACTTCAGGAAAGCTTTCTGCAAATGCTGCAAGTGTTCTTCATTAGAATTTGAAAAAATTGTGACATCATCCAAATAAATAACTACAAACTGATCTCCAACAAATGCAATATCCATCTCTCTTTGGAATGTAGCTCCTGCATTCATTAGTCCAAAGGGCATCCTAGCATACATGAATGTTCCCCATGGCATAGTGAAAGCAGTTTTCTTTTGATATTCTCTCTCCACAGCCACCTGGTTATACCCTGAAAATCCATCCACCATAGATAGTCTATAAGCTCCATCACCTTCTGTAAAACAAAATCCATCTTCGACAAAGGGTAATTATATTTCAATGAAGCCCTATTCAAATTTATGAAATCTACACACAACCTTATCTCTTCGTTTTTCTTTTGAACTGGTACAAGATTGGAAACCCAATCTGAATATCTAAGCGGAACAATTATTTTGGCCTGCAGCAATTTTTTTACCTCCTTTTCGATCGGAGCCAACAATAATGGATTGATTTGCCGGAGCTTCTGTTTATGCGGCTTGACTCCATCCTTCAGTGGGATTTTATGTTGTATGATATTCTTATCATATGTCTTCAAATCATCATAAGACCAAGAAAATACATCTTGTAATTGTTTGAACAAATCTATGTACCTTTCTTTGTAGTCCTTCGATACCCCTTTGAACAATTTGATCATTTTAGGCTCCCGTTGAGTCCCTAAATTGCAATCTTCCACCTGCTCATCTTGGTTTGATTTCTTCTGATTTACTGCAACGTCGTTTGCATCAAACAATATTTCCAGAGGCACTAAGCCTCTTGGCAAAGCATTGTCTTTTAACTGAATGATTTCCTGACCACCAATCTTCTTTTTAAGAGTCTTACCAACCAATTCATCTTCATCAGTTTCCAAATCAATCTGATGATCTTCAAAATCATCAATCATCAACAGGAACTGCTTAATCTGTTCATCGTCCTCAAAGACCTGCCAGTGTTTAATATTGTCCGGAATTGAAGGTCTATGTCTCATCTCAATTTCATACCTTAGTCTTGGACTGATCGAAGGCTTGAATGTACTTGCTGCAACCGCCAAAGAATTAGCCATTCTATTTTCTTCCCTTGGAACAAACTGTAAGTTGAAGGCTTCAAAGTAATTTTTGATTAGATCCCAGACCTCATTCTGATATGCTCTTAACCTGGGATGTTTAGTTTGACATAAATTCTTGATCTGTCTTATAATTAATTCTGAATCACCAAACACAGTCATAGACTGAATTCCCATTTGCTTAGCTGTCTAAAAACTAATGATTAATGCTTCATATTCTGCAACATTATTAGTGGACTCAAACTCCAATTTGAAAGAGAAAGGCACAAGGTTGCCTTCAGGAGAAACAAAAATGAAACTAGCTCCAGTGCCTTCTTTGCAAAACGCACCATCAAAATAACACTTCCATAGCTTGTTCAAATGCAGCTCCTTATGTACAATTTCTGAAGGAATTTTCCCTTGCGATTCTTCAGCAAATTCTGCCTCTTCATGCAGCATGAAGCAAGAGAGGTCATCCTTCTCTTGGCCATAAATTGGTGAATTACCTGCATCTTTCTTGGTAGTAGTTTTTTGAAATCTAATCTCTCTATACAACCTCCTTTATTCACCATTGAAAATGGGAATGATAGCATATGTAAAATATAGCTTCAAAACTCCTCCAAGATTTCCCCCCCATGATCTAGATAATAACATACCAAACCTGGTAGGAATATATGCCATTACAACATCCATCATAATTCTTTTGGCTGGGATTTGAGCCAATGTAACAACCATATCCTTAATTAGACCCACACACTTTACCCTTTTTGAGTCAAAAGAGTAAATATCTCGATATGGCTTGGTGATTTGCAAATTCAACTCTTTCATCACACACAATGGCATCAGATTGTGGGATGCACCAGAATCTAGCATGCAGTTATGTAGAACAAAATCATGTAACATAAGTGATATATAAAAATGAGGGATAGATGAATCTACCTCTTCAACATGAGGTCCAAATGTAACCATTGGTTTCTCTTCCTATAGAATTACTATATCACCTACTTCATCAGACTGATATAAATTGATAAACTCGGCAATCTCTTTTTTATAGCCAAGTGATTTCATTAACTCAAGAAGAGTTACTTGAATCTTCACTTTCTCCAACTCTTTCGACAAACTGAAAGTTTGATTTGATCTTGTCAACTTTTCAGGTTCTTCTTGATCTTTCTTGGAATTTGAGTTTTGATTAGAAACAGTAACCACTTTCTCCAAAATATTAGAATCTCTAACTTTTGTTTGAGAAGCTTCTGCTTGCTGCTTTTCCTTCTCTTTTTCTTCGTTCATGGGCTTTTTCCCCTTATCTTTTTTCTTAGTTTGATCTTTCTGGAATGGAGTCGCCATTGGAGCAGGTGCTGCTTCTGATTCTTTTTCTTCATTGTCTTGAGTCCTTAGTCTCTTCTTTGACCTCAAATCGTACTTTTTATGCAACTCAGATTGCATGAAGTCTGTGAACTGTCTGCAGTAATCATCCATCTCTTCTTGATCAAATGAAAGATCATTTTCTTCCACTTCTTCTTCTTCAGCTTCTTCTTCTGTTTCATCGTCTTCCATATGCATATCAGAAATTTGAGCATCATCCTCTCTCTCATCCTCATCATCTGGTGAACGGGACGGGGCTGCCTCTATGTACAAAGGTGCTTGCACCTGATCTAGATCTTTCTTCTCTCTTTGCAGAATCTGTATAGGCTGTTTTTTAAATTGAGGATTAAAAACCTCTCTGTTCTGTCTTGCAGGCTTACTATCTATTTCCAATTTCACCAATTTATCGGACATATTTTTTATAACCTTAGTCATATCATCAATTCTTTGTTCTTGAGCTGAGGTTTCTTCTTTAGCTTTTCCTTTATCTTGAACTTTACCAGCAGCGGACATATTAGCCTCAATCTCTAGAGCATCAGTTTGAATCTGCTCCAATGTAGGTGACCTCCTTTCCCTCAATGTGAAACTGAATTCTCATTCAAAAGCACCAGCAAAAACAACCCTTGCTCCAATAGGAGGGGGTTTCATTTCAACAGGAAAACTATTATACAATTTATTAAATCTTTTCACAAAATCTTTCATGCTTTCATCAAATTTCTTCTTTATTGCATTGAACTCTGTCAAAGAATAGCCATGGTCCCTTTTTTCACCCCATTTCTCAGTGAAACGCGTTTCTAGGGTATCCCAATCATTTATGGTACCATTAGGCAATCCTTTAAACCATTTCCTTGCCTCTCCACTTAGAGACTGGACAAAAAGTCTCATTACAACGTCTAAATGTTCAACATTTAAATTCTTGGCAAATGTGCAAAACAGGGGTAAATGTTGTTCTGCAGTTATTTCATCTTCACCAGTAAATCTAGGGAGTAACTTGAGATACACCTGAGCCATATCATGCAGTGGTTGGGGTAGATTCAATGGTGCATATCTATTCATCAAGAAAACAGGGGCTGTAGGGACTGCCATGTTTACGCCTGGGTTAATTGCTCCTTGAGCGGGGGTAAAATGAATACCAGTTGTAGGAGAGGATGAATGAGGTGGAACAAATGATATAGGAGTTGGAGTATGAATGACTACAGAAGAGATGGAAACTATATGGGGCTGAGTTTCTGTAAAATGAAAAGACACAAACTCCAAAGATTGCTCTTCTAATCTGGGTTCTTGAAAATGAACGAGTGATGGTGACGACTCTTCTTCCGAGAAAGTGAGTTTCTTGGAAGCTTTCTTGGATATGAAAGTGCGTGAACTACTGCCTGGTGTGAGCAGTGTAGTTTCTGGTGTATCAAATATCTTTATCTTCTGGCCCTTCTTTGAAACAAGCTTCTCAGGATTAGACAAAACAGGAAAGGTTTGTTGAGAGGAATCCGACCTTGTGTGAGGTTTCTTGGGAGCCAGAGCTATTTTCAAACAAACAAAACATACTAGTTCCTCCTCTCTAAGCAACCGGAGGAGATGTAAAACAAAACCCAGGGAAAATCTTTGAATCTTCGTTCCCTGGAAACGACGCCAATTAATGTTGTTCCTTGAGAAACAATTCCTTGCTGTGTAAAGGAACCCGTGCTCAAGACATTAAAGATTATGTCACAAACAAGTGTATATCTGTCTCTGTTTATTAAAACTTCAAATATTAATAATATAATCTCCAAATATCAAACCCCTACAAGTTCTACAATGCCATGTTCTCTTGATGCTGAAGTGAATGAATGGAAGAAAAAGAAAGAAAAGGATTTCAATTTGATATGCTGCTTAAAATAGAATCTACCATTATAAAACCCTGAAGAAGTGAGCAACAATAAAGTAAAAATAGAGGAGCGCCCATTAAAGATGTTTAAATCTTAGATACATAGATATCAAGAGACTTGCAGCTCAAATCACTCTATTTTATTCATAGATATGGAAACGAAATGAAAACTGGAAAAATATTCAACATAGATAGAATGAAGGAAACTTGCAAAACTTTTCATTGATTCAATATTTTTCAGTACAAAATTAGGCTTCAAGGTCCAAAACTCAGAACCTTTCTCTTTCTTCAAATTGTCCTTAAATACATTATGACAAAACAGTTTCCAGTAATGAAACTGATTCTAACTACTCTAACCAACTTTATCTGCCTAAACTGCTAACTATCATGGAGGTACATGCCTCGAAAAATTCTTATTACATTTGCATAATCCTGAGAAATGACATAATGAGAATTTTATAACTTCTAATCTAAAGGAACAACTGGTCCTGAAGTGGCTACGGAATCGAAGGCTAATTTTGATTTATCCTTTGGGATCTTTTTCGCTGTGTCAATGGAGAAGATTTTGCATTTTTTCCAAAGTTCCCTTTGAGTTGTAGGAGCATTCCTGTAGCTGAGGTATTCCAATCTAAATGCAACTGTCTGATTGTGAGTGAGTCTTTCTGTGAAGAGTGCTTTTACCATCCATAGCAAATTGAAGTGCCTCTGTAAAAAGTTAAACACTGTCTCTCCCTTTAAAACTTGTGTCTTTTCATGCCTACTATATGCTTTGCTCTTTGCCAGTGTTAATGCATCTTCATAAAACTTCCATGTCAAAATATTTTCCTTTTCTGTCCAGCATGAAGGAAAACCTGTTCGGATCAATTTATCAAAATTTATATCAAACTTCTTTACCGCCTCCTTAATTCTCAGTAACCTTTTCTCTGCAACTTTCCGTAGATCATTCTTAATTATCATTTTATTAACTTCTTCAGCATAAAAGTATCTGTCTTGTATCTAAATATCTTCTAACTCTTCATCTGATTTGGAATTGATAAAATTTAAAAACCTCCTAGCCCAATTTTCTCTTTTAATGACTGTTTGTTTTTCAGATGATATCTCTTCTTCATGGTCTAAGATGAGGCGTTTCTCTGTAGCAATTATACTTAGGGAATCCCAATTTGACTTCATTTCAGAGATAATTTCAGTCCAAATAATATCTTTAGCTCTTAAAAGTGAAATGTTACCTTTTAGCTTCTCCTTGAGCTCCTTAATTTCATCCTCAGCCTTTTGTAATTGCTTCTTATTTTCATTTGATTTATCTTCCCATCCTCTCATCATCTTAGTAGCTGTTTCCAAATCTAACTGAACCCGCTTAAGATCGCCTTCAGCTATCTTCATTTCTATGCTGAGCTGAACAATTTGGGTTTGAGGATCTGCATCACTGTCACCTGTAGGAACAACAAAAGTGCAAGTATGGTTTTGAATTTGATTCTGCAAGGATATAGCAGTCTGCTTCACTTTGGACAACTCTTCATATTTTTGTAACAATTGCAGACGTAACTCTTCCTTTTCTTTTTCCACCTCAGCTACTTCCGCGGCCATTGAGTGCTCTGTAGCTAGTAGTTTTATCTTTTTCCTCAATGAGGATATTTCTACTTCTGCGCTTTTCATGATTTTTTGAATTGCAGCTTTATCATTTGGATCCACACCAATTTTTATAATGATCTTCTTCAACTCTTCGTTTTGAGTTGTTAATGCCCTTGAATTAGCTTTCTCCATTTTGCATTTTCTGATGACCTTTGCAAGCATGTTTTCAGTCTTGACTGCTGTGGCATTAGTCTTGCTCAAATCATTTACAATCAACTGCCCGTTCTGCATATGAAGATTCATTTTTTCCCACAATGGGATCTTTTTAACATCCATGATTATGCTTACCTCATTAAAGCTGCTTGAAGACCCAAGGGACATTCCCTTTGGATGTGACAGAGCCATTGTAAATTGATCTTTTTCAATATCCATTACAGTCAATAATCTGGTCTCATCAGTAGCTGTGTGATGTTCTGCTTGCGCTTTTACATTGGCTTTTATTCTCTGATTTCTTTCTTCAATTTGTGTGAATACTTGCTTGACTGCCGGCATCCTTTCTGAGTAAAATTCATGTCTTCTAGGAGAAGAGGGAACACTTGATTCTTCATTGTTATGAAGGGTAAAACCAGGAAAATTGGGAGAATGATCTTCTGCTATTTTGGTTCTCTTTTCTTCTCTGGGTTCCTCGTTATCTATTTCAGTAACATCTTATCTACTTCTTTTGCTTGCCCTTTCCATAATGGCAGGTGTTTGAATGCTGTTTTTTGAGGCACTTGTTTCACCTGGATTTGCCAGCTTCTCTATATCATGCTTGCTTACATGGGAGAATGCAGCATACCCGTTCTCAACCCTTTTCTGAGAAATTATTCCATGCGGATCATAAGGCCATTTTTCTCCCAACAACAACTGTGTCCCTTCCAACATTTTTGAGACTTCATCAAAAGCTTGTCTCGTGTTGACCACAAAAGGTCCCACACTCATAGGCAATTTGTATATCAAACCTTTCTTCATGGGAAGAAAGTGGACTTGGTCTACATTAAGACTTTACCTTATGAATTCCAGGGTGAAAACTCGCATGGGTACAAAAGTTGGGAGCCTATAGGGCTCAATGCTAACTCCATATAGCCTTATCTCTGAGTATTCTTCGAATACAAACCAATCTCCAAATCTGCAATTGGGTCCTATCTGTAGGAACTCCCGGGCTTTAGCTAGAAAGCATGGAGGAAGAGTTCCATTCAAAATTTTATAAGCAATAGACATGAAATTATTAGCAAATTCAAGCAGCCCTGCTTCATTCTCTTCTTTTCTAATCATGCCGGTCCAGAATAAAACTGATTTCTTATTTTTATTACTATCAACTATATTTAAACCCAAACTCATGAACTCTTCAACATTTTGATACAAAAATAAGTAAACAACCAATGATGGAAATGTGAACAAACCTGTTAGAGGAAAAGCTATCAATTGGGAATTTACTATTTCCTGCCAAAAAGACAGAATGTTAAGGACCACCCCTAGTTTCATCATCAGTGCAAACATCCCCAAGACTGATTTATCAATTTTGTGGTCATCGTCTTTCCCCAAAATCTCCCTAATGCAGCTAAGAACTGGCCTATACTGAACATTGAACGCCTCCAAACTGAACTCTTCTCCTTCAAATTGAGTTTTTTCTGGATTTGATTTCAAAAATGACATACAACGACTGAACTCTTCATTTGGAAGGTCTTCAAAGTACTGAACCAATGAATCTTCGGAGAATTGTAACGAAGACTTATCTTCTGGAAAGCACAATGCTTGGCGAATTAATTGTGTTGATACCTGCAGGACATTTTCTCCCTGAGAATTCATGACGAAACATTTACCAGGGTACATTGATGAGACTAACCATGAGATGAACTCGGGGAAGAAGTGAGTTTTCGGAACACAGGCGGACAGCACACCAAAACTTTTCATAGCAGATAATACAGGGGATTTATCAGTGTTTAGGGTTACTTGGTAATGCAAGAAGGGATGATTGACGGACGACGCGGTATCCTGGACGTCCTTTTCACTATCCAGGAGGGGACTGAGGTTTGATGAACCAGACAAGGATATTCGTTTTGCCATGACTAACAGGAACTGAAAACAATTCGCGGGGTAACGGAGAATGCAAAGGTGGCAAGGACACGGTTCAAAAGGGGAAAAACAGTCACACATGGACAAAACGGGACTAAAGAACTCTTTAATAAGCTACGGGAATCCGTAATAAATGCCGACGTGATGTGGACAAACCGTTGAGAGCGGATGACAACTGTTTTCCACTTCGCCTGATGACGTCATTGCGGGGGGTCCTGGAGTATGGCGGAAAACTTCAACCTATACCCCCGTAATGAATCCAAGCCGTTGATCACGGCTCATCCAAGATTTGACTAGTCAACTACGGGGGGTCAAGATTTGATAAACAACGAGCTACTTCTCCCCCTGCAATAACGTATCCAAAAGCACTTTTCTGTGATCACCGCTTCCGCTCGGGAAGTTGCTCAGAGCTTAAGCTTGAAATCATATATCAAAAATAAAGTTTTATGACTACTTTATGTACATCATTCTTTGTAAAAACATTGCATTTCTTTTTTTATGCTAAAGTATAAAAATTTCATACTATAGCATATTTTTCGAATTTCCAGATTTTTTTTTATTTTCGAAATAAAATATAAAAAAGGATATGTAGATAATGATCCACAACAGAGATAATGGTAAAAACCTCTGGTCTGGTCGTACCTAGCACCATTATAGATGAAGGAGCATCTGTTAGTGTTTTATCCTCAACTACTTGGCAAGCTTTCGGTTCGCCGCCGATTGTGCCTGTTACGCAGAATTTGTTGGCGCTTAACTGAAGAACTAGTCAACCGTTAGGGATCCTTCCAAGGTTACCTATTACATTGGGAGGTAAAACCATCCATATGGACGTGATGGTTGTTCCAGGTCCCTTGGATTTCAATATGCTCTTGGGGCGCGATTACACCTATGCCATGGGAGCGCTCGTCTCCTCCCTTTTTCGTGTGGTCTGTTTTCCACATGAAGGATGGACTGTGACCATTGATCAACTTGCATTCTTTGGTCCTGATGTGGAAATTGGCCCGCCATCATCCCTTCCTAGTTTTTATCCACCCATTGTATCTGCCTCACCACAAGTCAACTATGTGGCTACCTACCCCATGCCTATACTCAGTGATAGCGCTGTTGTGCATCAAGTGCTGGGGGCATTTGGTCCTGACTTCCAGGATGTTTTCCTTCCATTGGGAGTGAAAATCTTGGAAGCGATGACTTCTTGTTCATTGTGCTGATGTCGGTCAGAGCAGAGTTCCTTGTCTTGTGTCAATCTCCTTAAAAAATGAAACAAGGTTATCAGAGCAGAGTTCCTTCTCTTGTGCCAAGCTCCTTAAACCATGAAACAAGGTGTCTGAGGATAGTTCTTTTAATGTGTAAACCTCGTTAAAACAATGAAACACGTTCCTATTCAATTCGAGTCTTTGATAAGATCTCGTAAAATCCCAGTCGAGTCTTTCTCTTGATCTCGTAAATTGAACCTTCACTCCATATTCCTTTCATATGGACTGAAGCTTGGGGGGCATGCACCTTGAATTGAGTCACCATGCTGGGGGGCATGCTTAATTTTTCAAACATAGTTTGTTTCCATTTCAAGCTTGTGTAAAAATGAAACTGGTTTCAAGCATAGTTTATCTTTGTTTCAAGCTTGGGTAAAAATGAAACCAACTTCAAGCAGAGTTTTTTGATTTCAAGCTTGTGTAAAAATGAAACCTTTCCCATTTTTCCTCTTGTGATTGCCATTTTATCAGCCTGTTTTTGCCAGATGAGCCTTTGTTTTCTCACTCCATCGTCACTATTTTCTTGGCCGATCATATGCCTTCACTTGGTTGTATTACCTATTCCTGAGGAACCATTGCGATGAGTGTTCTTCTTAGCTAGCCTCTTGACTTTTATCATGTTTTGAGTAGTTCCACCATTATCGGAACCAGTAGCTACCCTTTATACCACTCGTTCCTCCAGGAGGAGTCATGTTTCAGCGCTTTTCTGAATCTCTAAACATTAAAAGATTGTCGAGTCGCTTGCCGTTTTGATCTCGTTAAAGTGGTTACGAAACAACATCTACCCAGTATACGTTTACCCCTTTTTCAGGCTGGGATAGATTATTTACGAAAAAGGAATACTCTAGCTTATCGTGACTATGAGGTTTTCTCAGACATAGTTTTCTACCTTTTCGAATCTAAGGAACTATTTACGAAAATGGATTGTTGGAGTTTACTTTTCCGATGTCTTTTCAAACTCTCTAAACATGAAAAAGAGCAGAGTTCTTCCTTTGTCAGACTCGTTAAACCCTGATGACATTGGATTTAGTCGTAATGACGATATTCAAGTTTCTTCTTCCTAGGGCTCGTTAAATGTAATAGGATAGATTCATCCGAAGGACGGACTTATATTACAAGCATATTCTATCCCCTTAAATCTTTTTTTCAAAAATAATTGGGGTACTCGCCAGAAATGGTGGGGAAAAATGAACCAAAATCATTATCGTGTCGGCAGTATGTCGCTCTTGAACATGGCACTTGTCTGCATTCGTGTCAGGTTGGGGACATCTCATCTCATTTTCCACTTACCTCCGTGGGTTTGGGTAATCCCTTTTGACCTCTCATCTGCTCTTTGCCTCGTCATCATGAACTCTAATCTGTTGATGTCAAATACTGCCAAACTCATTTTCGTGCCACCATATGCTCAAGAGAAGTTGACCTCTGCAAGTTTCATCCTTCCTTTGATTCTCATCTGATCCTGATTCAAAAAGACATTATGTTCCTTTGTCTCATGTCAATGACGTGGGAAAAACTATGGCCCACCTTTGATCAAGGTCACTTCCTTTCGACTTCAGCTCATTATCCAAGAATTTGATCTAGAGACTCCCTTATGGTACCTTGGAGTCTGCATGCCTCAATGGCAGGTTCTTCGCATTCGACGTGAGGTTTTCATCATTGGCCTCCGATCGAGTGATTCTATGGGTGTTCGACACTAGCCCACTGATTCACATGTCGTAGATTGTACCGGTGGTACCTTGAGGGCCACTGTCACTATTGGTGGTACCTCTTACGTCTGTTAATAGCTTTCATCATTGGCTGGTAATCAGGCGATGTTCTTGCATGTTCGACTTCAACTCACTTATTCACATGCTTGAACATGTACTTTGTTCGGGTCAAAATGGAGCGCAAGACCCTGGATTTTGTCTGTTGGAATCCAGGCTACGATTTTGTGGATTATTATGATTATTTACATGAATCACTGATTGGATGGCTGTGACCATACCTGAGTCTATTTATCAATCCTCACTGGATGGCTGCGTTCATGCCTTGGATCTAAATTATTGTATACTCTGTTACAGATGGCTGCACCCATACCACATATATCATGTATTTGAGATATCAGTTGCATTTCTCTACACAGGTTTTCTGACGGCAGTGTTTTTAGTTGGACACGTTCTCGTAAAGCATTTCACCCCTCTCTCTCTTTTGGGCCTCATGCTTTAGGGGGCATCTGTTACACAGTAATTTGTCACCGTCCTTACAATCCCCCATCCCACACATTGGAGGGCTTATTTCATGACCTGTGAGCAGTGACATAACCTGAAAACACTTTCATGGCATTCCCCTAAACATGTACTTTCATTCCCTTGAAGAAAATTCCTTGTGAAAAACCCTAAAAATAGCCTTTTTTGCATTGGCGTGGCCAGCTAGTTCAGTACTCGCACCAATGGAGGAAATCCTCCAAAGAGAGCATGCCAATTGGTGCTCTATCCCAAAGTCACACCCGCACCAGGCTTAATAAGGAGTGTTTTTTAAAAATAAATTGCAGAAGATTGACTACAACCAATTCCTAAACTGGTCTCTAAATTGAGTTGGGAGGTTTGGCTCCAGATCTCCATGTAGAGGAAGTAGTTTTCCACCTCTCATGGAAGCTTCCTTGAGAATAGGGCCAATCCCATGATTGTAGGGATCCCAACTCCCCTTCCACCATCTATATAAGCTTTCCATTTTCCTTTGCAAGCTAATCTCCAAGATCCTTTATAGCCTAAAGAATGTTGCAATAGTCCTCATAGAGCCAAATCAATAGCAAGGAGATTGACGATCGAAGAGAGAGGCTTCTCCCCATTCCTGACAAGCTTTACGGAGACGTATTCCACTGATGACCTGCCGAAGGAGAATTCAGCGTCAGAGCCAGGTTGTATTTTCCTTTGTATGAATTAATGATAAGTGACTATTGGTTATGGTTCCACTCGCATTTTTCATCATGATCATGAGTTGTGTCTTATCTGACTGATACATAATTGCATATATTGGATTTTACACTTGTGTTTGTCGTGCTTCTTGCATGTCCAGGTGTTTGATCACGGCGAGCGTGAGGATTGTGATCTGCCAGAGCTAGGGAACGGGAACACTACATTCTCTACAAAAAATAGCATTGGATTCAAGGTAAGCCTTCTTCACAGTTTGGTTTATTACAATTAGGGACTTGTGCCATAGCGTGTTACGATTGTTGCTAGACCTGATCTGGGCTAGTAGGGATCGCCTCTGTCCGCAGAGGGGATTTACCTCTACAACAGGGGTTAAGTTTAGGTTAAGGTAAATTCAAGGTTAAAGTTAGTTTAAGGTTAAGATTAAGGTTATGGTTATGGGAAGGTTAAGGTTAAGGTTTAGGTTATAGTTAAGTTCGAGGTTAAGGTTAAGGTTATGGTTAAGGTTAAGGTTAAGGTTAGGTAAAGGTTACTGTTAAGGTTAGGTTATATTGAAGGTTAAGGTTAAGACCCGTAACCTTAAACCTTAACCTTAACCTATCATAAAACTTAACCTTATCTTAACATTAACCTTAACCTTAACCTAACTATAACCTTACCTTAACCTAACTTAACCTTAACCTTAACCTTAGCTTAAGGTTAAGGTTAAGGTTAGGGTAAGGTTAGGGTGAAGGTTCATGTTAAGGTTAAGGTTAAGGGTTTGGTCAAGGTTAGGGTTAGGTTATAGTTAAGGTCAAGTTAAGGTTAAGGGTATAGATAAGGTTATGGTTAAGGTTAAGGTCAGGGTTAGGTTATATTTAAAGTTAAGGTTAAGGTTACGTTAAGGCTTAAGTTAAGGTTAAGGTGAATGATAAGGGTAAGGTTAAGGTTAAGGTTAGGTTAAGGTTAATTATAAGGTTAAGGGTTTGGGAAGGTTAAGGTTATGGGTTAGGTTATAGTTAAGGTTAAGGGTAAGGTTAGGGTAAAGATTAGGGTAAGGTTAACATAAGGTTAAGGTTAACCAAACCTTATCTTAACCTTAACCTTAACCTTAACCTAACCTTAACCTAACTAAACCCGTAACTTGAACTTTAACCTAACCTTAGCCTTGACTTTACCCTTAACCTAACCTTAACCTTAACCTTAAACTTAAATTCACCCTTAACGTAACCTTAACCTTAACCTTAACCTTACCCTTAACCTTAACCTGAACCTTTACCCTAGCCTTACCCTAACCTTAACCTTAACCATAAATTTAACCTAACCTTAACCTTGACCTTGACCTTAACCTTAACCATAACCTTAATCTTAATCTTAACGTAACCTTAAAGATAAGGTTAATTTTATGGGTTAATGTTAAGGTTTTGGTCAAGGTTAGGGTTAAGGTGAAGGTTACGATTAAGGTTAAATTCAAGGTGAAGGGTGTTAACACTGGAAAATATTACAACAAAAAATGACATCAAGTAATGTCGAGCCCAAGGATTTATAGGACAAAGATATATTATGGAATAAAAATATTAATAATCTTTAAGGTTTGGAGCAATTCAAGATTGAACTAGTCATAAATGCCTGAATGTGCACTTTTTCCTTCGATAAATGCGCCTTCTGCGCACTGGAACCCGATAAGCGCGCATTCCTGGAAATGGAAAAAAGTCCCTTTCCGGGACCACAAGTAGGCAAATGACAGTTTCTCCTTATGTGAAAGCCGCCTAAGGATAGCAGCAGCACCTCCTTAGGCCTTATGTGAGCACACAAAAGAATATTTCAGCCCACAATGGAATATTGCCCCTCCCTTAGGTCACTATCCACCATGTACCAAGGGAGGGAAGGAGGTTTGAAAGCTCAACTATATAAACCCTCAAAGAGATGAACAATTTGTGAGCACAAGGTTATGCTGGCCAAAGTTTCCCAAGAAACACCAGTTGTTTATGTGAACCAAGGAGTAGAAGTTGAAGAAGAGGACTCAATTGTTGGCCACCCAACAATTTCAGTCCATTGCAGCATAGAGAGAGAGTTGAAGTATGTCAGAAGGAAGAACTTGAAGGACAAACATCCTTGTGTTAGGTACTAGAGCCTCTACCTAGGCCCTTCGACAAGTGGGTACAATTTTTATTCAGTCCAAGCATTCAATGAGAAGAAGGTCATCGAGCCATTGTTTACCTTGTTATTGTTTGGAACTCTCTATTTAGCTTCTTTTTATGTTTTTATTTTTACTTTTTCAATGGAGCATACTTAAGTGTATTACTTCATTTTAAGTGTTATACTTCTGAGCTCCCCCCAGATACTACCTTTTACTTATGGTTTAGAGAAAATACCACATTCTCTAGATGCGTGAAATTTCATACACCCATGTGTCGAATCCAACACAACAGGATTGGTGACTCCACTGACGCGTTTCAAGTTTATATGGTTGTGCCATATTTTGCAGGAGACCCTTAGTCTATGCTGGAGTGGAGCTGACAGTCCTCTGACCCACCTTCTAGTCCCTAGACTCACTGAAGTGACATACTGAAGAAGGCAGATCCTAATTTTTTTTACTTGCAGGAGTTTTGCGCATTGTTTTTACACACAGACACACAGTGCGTGCGTTCAGGAGTGACCTGCACACAAGAAGGCACATCTGTCAGAAGGTTTTTCACGCAATTTGCAGAGAGATTTTTTCTCCCTATCTGCTACATTTTTCTTCTTGTAAGTATGTTGGGTTGCCCCTAATGTATCTGCCAACACCTATGTTGATACCCCACAGCTTCTGAAAACTGATTTTTTGCTGCTTTTTGTAGGCATTTAGTTAGTTTTCATTTAAGTTGGTTTTTGCAAAAAGTGTTCACATAGTTTAAGTAGGGGGCGAATTAACCATTTATTTTTGAACAATTTATGTTTCTTG